>CM031243.1:250035461-250635461 GCA_018340775.1 Taxus wallichiana var. yunnanensis
TCCTTGATATCTTGAAGGGTTTTCTAAGTGTGATGATTGATGTCACTTATCTTGCAATTCATCAACTTATATTTCCATGTTATTCCTTCAATTACCTACTCCAAAAAACTGTATTTCTACGAATTATTCCTATGGTGCCTCCTCTATCATTGTTTCCCTATATACAACTCGCGACTCTCCTTGGTGACATTGTTCTTACTCAAATGAAAAAATTCTTCAAAAATTAAAATATCTTACCACTTTTTACCCTCATGCGACCCTTAGTCTCATGCGTTACTTCAAACACTATGTGCCCTAGCTATAAATTTTTCTTATTCAAATCCTAACTTCATGAATTTTCCTTCCACACATGACCCCTACTAGTTTAAACATTCTTCCAATGGAGATATGGTCTCGTCATGTCCTAATATCACTTGGTTTAGTGATTCAATTACTTGCACTCACACTTTACACTTTTTCGCACTTATCATATCGAAAATCAAAGTATACAAGGTAAAAATAACATCGCAAACACATATTTTATAAATTCATCCATTTTCTACATATTAATTTCTCCTCACTTACCATCGTATGTGGTATTAATTTTTCTCTTTCACTCTTTCGTGTTTTTCATTGTACTCTTCTGCACCCTAGCCATAACCTTTTGGTGCACCCACTACTTCTCACCATAGGCTTCCTTTCATGTGCTTCATTGTGTCGAAGTACCTATCTACTGTGCCTTATACCAAGTAGTTTCCCATGTTTTTCCTAGTTATCGTTACACTACACGTACATCCTTTTACATGTGGTCTTTGATATGAGAAAATTTCCTTAATATCCTTAAATATGAGCACCTATAACCTTTTTCTTGTATGCACCAATCTGTATATGAATCATAGCACCAATCATTTATTTATGATCCACCCCACACTAAAATCATGTGCGGTCCTCTATATTGGAACCCAATAAATAGTAGTCATCTCTGTCATGCAAGCGTGATTATTACAAAAAACATTGAACTAAATTGACAAAGCATAACAATGTTGAAAGGAAACACATTAAATGAAATGAATTAAAGGTAAATCTAATCTAAATAGAAATATTGACTTATTAAAAACACCAAGAATACTTATTTATAGTAGGGAATTAACCTACTCCCATTGAAATAACCGTGAAATAAAATTCCACCCAGTGCCTGTAGTTGATAAGTGCCAAAATCAAGTGTTTTTGTTACTACAAAGGGTCCCAAAAAATGAAATTTAAATTTCCCTAGGTGGCATGCAAACTTTGAATCATAAAGAAGAACCATATTTCCTACTTCAAATGTTTTATTCTTGATATGCCTATCATGTCCAAATTTCTATCTTTTTTTCGGTCATCTAGCTCCACTAAGAAATAACACGTCATTCATCTAACTGCATCAGTTTGTCTATGTGCTCCTCCACAAATTTCTCATCATCTAGTCCTCCTTCACATGTAATACATAGGGATGACAACATGAATTCCATAGTTAATATAACCTATGTGCCAAACACCAACTAAAAGGGTGTGGATTTATTCAACCTTTTATATCTTGTCCTATAAGCCCAAAGTACAACAGAGACTTTATCATCCCAATCCTTCCTTCCAACATCACATATTTTTGTCATTGTTTGTCCCAAAATCTTGTTGAAAGATTCAAGAGTATTATTGGCATGTGTTTGATAATGTGTTGACTTATGGTGTGTCACCACAAATTCAGCCAAAATAATTTGAATGGTCTCATTTAAGAAATGAGTTCCCCTATCATTTGTTAGAATCAATGGAAATCCATACCTATTGATAATGTTCTCCCATAAAAATATCGGTGTTGTAGTTTTTGTGTAATCTTTATTAGGTGTGGATTTTTCCCACCATGTCAGATAATTTTTACAGGTTATAATATAGCACATGAAAGTCCTATGCGTGGGTGGGGAAATAGGACCTACAAATTCAATATCCCATTTCTCAAAAGGTTCAACACTTGCAATAGGCCTCAAAGGCATATCATCTCTAGTTTCAAGCTTCCCAAGGCATTGATAATGGTCACATGCCTTGACGTATTCTTTAATATCCTTATGCATAGTCTCCCACTAAAGGGAAACCATCAGAATCTTGCATGTAGTGGCATCTCCAACATAATTACCTCCTGTAATTCCACCATGAGCTTCATCCATAATGGCTTCATGCTCATGCTCCAAAACACACCGGTGAAAAAATTCATCATGGCATAGTCTATACAAATATCCACCTATCAACTATGATGAGAGCATAAATTGACTTATTATATCATCCATATGTCTATTGATTTGCTCCTAAATGTGTTAAATAATGTATGGGGATGCTCTAGATAGTTGTATCCAAAGTAAGATTGATGCATTTTCCTTATCTTATCTCAAATGAACTAATGACCATAGGAACTTCCACTAACTAAATTTATGAGTGATGTGATTATGTTTCCAGGTTGATAAAGTGTATTCTCTAAATTTTTTGAGGAATTCACAATAAAAAAGACCGAGTCTTTTGCCATCATGTCATTCTAGAGGATTTTATCATAACAACCTACAAACAAGGACCCTATTTTTAGCTATATTACAGGATGTCATTGAGCTTTAATAAGGTTGTTATTTAGTTAAATCTATTTCCTATCATTGTGGCACATCCTGTAATTGATTCTATCTATAAGACACCTTATTTAAGTTGTTTCATAGTTTTGTAGTTAGTAGTTTTCAATATAGTTTTATATACCAGGTTGATAGTTATTTACATTCTTATGATAAATCATATTATGAACTTATTTGAATCAATAATATATATTTTGTTTCGAGTATCCATTAGTGTTAAGTAATTCAATCCTAAAGGAGAGAAAGGACCCACTCGACCGAGGAGATTGGAGGGTTGATGTTTCATGCATGATAATTATTCCCGATAAGTTTAAGTTTCAGCACTTTGATTCAAATAGTTTTTTGAATGCAATTTTACATTTCCTTTCTTTAGTACATTTCATTACTATCATTTCAATTTGTGTGAGAATTTCTATTCAGCTTAAGAACTTCCTTTGAAATCATTTTTATCACAACAATGTTCTTTCAATAGATTAAAATGCATTTCCTAAATTATGTCTTTCCTTTGAATAGTTTAGAATTATATTTACTTTATGTAGTGTAGAAGAGAAACAAGAGATAAATACCAACTAAACCCCCAAAAAGAACCACCACAACAACTGAGTTACATACAACTTCATTACATATAACCCAAGACACAACCTTGGTTTTAGAATGAAACCAACAATTGAATTTGTTGGTTAAATGATTGGAAATTACAACAACCAATCATTTTTAACATTGTTTCTAGGGACACCATAAGCATAACACACCATTCTATTCATCTTATCTACTATGGATGTTAGGGAAGCTAAGCTATGCAACCAGTAAGAGTCCTACACCTTACTTACACAAGAAATATTGATGCACAGGCCACGTGACACTCAAGGGAGATTTATACATCGCAATACATAATATCTCCAACCAGAGCACAAGTAGGGAACACAGAGAGTGATAATAAATATAATATAATTCCTAGGAGTGATATTAAATAGTCTACATCATCTTATTTAGAACCTAAGAAACTTTCTGAAATGGGAGACAATGGAAATGATGATGACAAACCCTTGGGTAGGACCTTTACTTATCCCATTGTCTTAGACTAGGATGGGGATGTACCTATGAAAAACATTTCTCCACCACCTTCCCTATAGTTTGAGGAATTTCCACAAAATATCTAGACCAATTATTTATGTTCAATGTCCTTTGCCAAACATATGACTACAAAACAAATAACCAAAAACTCAATCTGTTTTCCTTCCACCCTCAAAGACTTTGTCATGAGGTGGTTTATGGGATTACCCTCTAATATCATTCATTCATGGGAACAGATGGAGAATTCCTTTTGAACAAATACAAGGACTGCTGCAAGGGAAGAGATAAGGTGGAAGATTTATTTCGGATCAAGAAAAAGAGGATGATAATATGGAAGATTATCTGGAACAAATTTCTCTTTTTCCATAGGAGTAGTTATGAGTTGAATATAGAAATCACTAAGACATTTTTCCTTAAAGGACTTGATGATGAAACCAAATACTCCCTCCATCTCATGGGAGGAGGTGATGTACACATACTCTCCATGACATGGATTGTTGAGTTATGTCGAGCTACTTTAGAACAAGAGGAGGTATAAGACAAAGGAAAACATCAAAAAAATCCCTAGGTACCTCAGAACTTCTAGAGGAAATGGCTAACATGAAAACAAACATCTTGTCACAGTTAACTTCAACCATAGATGGGTTGAAAGCTAAGAACAATGCTGCAAAAGAACCTTTAGACATATATTGTCCCAGATGCAAAAAAAGGCATCCTTTAAAAGAATGTCCTTTGGATATCACAGACATGTGACTGATTTGTGATGTCCTTGACCATGATACCAACCATTGCACTCTCCTACCTCAACTAAAATAAATATTAAATTTCATAACTCAAGAAAATATAGAGGTAAAATTCATTTAAAGGTCAAATAATTAGTCTGCTTATGCCCCTAGACCTTCTCAAAATCCCTGGATGATGTCATGGCCCAATCAAACTCCTCCACTAACTTGGGGACAACCTGATTGGACACCACCAAACTAGATGGTTTACCCACATCAACCATCATGGATTCGTCCATATAATCAGCAAGGTTGGGCACCACCAGCCAATGCACCACCATGGAAAAACCAACAATGGGCACCCCAATAGAATTCTAATCAACCAAGAAGGTTTACACAATAACAACAAGATTTAATGCCTCCACCAATACAAATTATCAAAGCAGGTAAATCAGCACAAACTCAACTTCCATCCCACTGTCTCAAATCCAAAAAAAAAAAAAAATCTCAATTAATGAAGCGGAGCAGGGTGAGACAATGTAGGTAAATTCCATTAATAACGCGTATCCGAGATCGGAAGAACGGTGAACGATCCTCCCATAGTTATCACAGAAATACCTAAGGAAAATGAGAGGATACCAAAGGAACATGAGAGGATACCTAAGGAAATTGAGAAAAAATGGACATGTTTAAAAACACAAGCCACTAGGAACAATCAAGAGAAGGATCATAATGTGCATCCTGCTCCCTTCCTAGAAAGGTTAAAAGAAATATAGAACAATGAAGAAACAACATTAGTTCAGGAGTTGAAAAATATGAACATTGAGGTCCCAATTTTGAGAGAAATAAGGGACATTCCCAAATTAAACTAGACCATTAGAAACCATTGCATAAAGACACCAGGAAGGAAGAGGAAATACCCAAAAATAGTCAAAGTAGAAGGAAATCTAGCTGACCTTGTAGCTGGAAAACTTCTCTCACCAAAATATGGGGATCCTGGGAGTCCATTCATTACTATTTTTGTGAATGGTCAATCAATATCTAACATTTTGGTGGATCTTGGTGTTATCATCAATTTCATAACAACAGATATGTTCAATTTTTTGTCCTTGATAGGATTGCAGCCAACCAATACTATCCTCCAATTGGTAGATCAATCTATTGTTGTACCAAATGGAGTAATTGAGGATGTTATGGTCACAGTTGAATCTTGGGAGTATCCTATAGATTTCATGGTCTTACAGCCTAAATATCAAAAGTTAGGATACCCAGTCATCTTAGGAAGACCCTGGTTAGCTATTGTTGCTGCATACATTGACTGTAGGTTAGGAAAAATGACTATTTCAAATGGGCAAAAAAAGAATATTTCCCTTTATCCTCCTGCCCAACCATATGTGGATGTTTGTGAATGTGTTTGGGTAGATTTTTGGATAGTAACAAAATGATTTCTTCTTATCTAGCCACCATTACAGTGAAAAACCATAAGGAAGAAATTATGGAGCCATATCCAATGTTTTATGAAGATGATATTGTGGCTACGAAACTAGAACTGTGGCTACAAAAATCTATACTATGGCTATGGAAATGACTGTTTTGAACTCAGCTGGATAACATCACCTTGGTAAGTGACATTTCTATTGAAAATTGTGAAGATACCTATGATTAACATGAAGAACATAAAACCAATGATTTTCATTTTCATTTAGCCAAGGTTGTATCCCTTAAAAACATGACTATTTTTCACATGTTACAGCCTCATGCTTGTCCCTTGAACTCTTTGATTGCTGATACAGAACTTGCTATTTTGAAAGACACTAAACAAGTAACTATTGAGATAAGAAAAGAACTGACTATTTCTAATAATTTAGAGGACAACCAAGAGGCTAGGGTCGTAGATATCTTGAGGAATCATTTGAAATATTTTTCTTGGGATTATAATGACATGAAAGGGATTCATCCAAGCATCTACACTCACCATATTTACACTGAGGATGTTAAACCAGTCAAACAACCACAATGAAGAATTAATCTAGCACTTAGAGACATTGTGAAGAATGAAATATAAAAACTGTTAAGGGTAGGATTCATCTATCTGATATCTGATAGTCAGTGGATATCACTGCTAGTTATAGTTCTCAAGAAGAATGGTAAGTGGAGAATCTATATATATTATAGGGAGATTAATAAATCCAACAAAAAAATATTACTTTCCCCTTCCCTTTATTCATTAGGTTTTGGACAATCTAGCAGGTAAGAAATAATTCTCCTTCTTGGATGGGTTCAACAGATAAAACCAAATCAAGTATAGCACCTACTAACCAAGATAAGACCACCTTCACTTGTCCTTGGGGTACATTTGCATACAAATTTATACCATTTAGACTTTGTACTACACCTGTAACCTTTCAAAGAGTAGTTTTAGCTATTTTTATAGACCTCACCAATGACTATGTTGAAGTTTATATGGATGATTTTACTATCCATAGGTCTACTTTTGAATAATCTTTGAGTAATCTTGAAAAAGTGTTAACCAGATGTGAGCAACACCAACTCTCATTAAGTTATGAAAAATGTTTGATAATGGTTGATCAGGGAATTGTCTTGGGTTATCATATTTCTGCTAAGGGTATCCAAGTTGATCCTAAAAAGATAGAATTCATTACTAAATTTCCTACACCAATAAATAAGACTGATATCAAAAGTTTCCTTAGACATGTAGGATATTACAAATGGTTCATAAAATATTTTAGTAATATTGTTGCACCCATCCTCAATGTCAACAATATTTTGAAGTTATAAAGGAGAAATTGACCATTGCCCCAATTTTGAGAGGACCCAATTGGGGATAGCCTTTTCATATTCACACTAATGCTTCTAACACATCAATGGGAGTTGTTCTTGGTCAAAAGAATGAAGAAGACCAGATGTATTGCATTTATTTCATCAGTAAAAATCTAACCCCCACAGAGAAAAACTACACCACTACGGAAAAATAATTTCTAGTCTGTTGTTTACTCTCTGAATAAATTCAGACACTACATTACTAGATATTAAATATTTGTTTATATTGACCATTCAGCCATAAGATATTTGATGAATAAACCAATAGTAGGGGGAAAATTATTAGGTGGTTACTTCTTTTGTAGGAATTTAACTTGACTATTATTGACAAGCCTGGAAAGGCCAATGTTGTTGTTGACTTCCTTTCAAGATTAAATGAATTAGTAGAAGAGGAGGCAGTCCAAGATCACTTTCCAGAAAAGAAATTTTTGCAATATCATCACATCCTCCATGGTTTATTGATTTTTCCAACTATCTCACTACAGGGAAGTTTCTATCTTACTTTACTAATAAAGAATGTAAAATATTAATAAAAATAGTGCTACATACAAATGGTGTAATGTAATTTTGTTTAAATGATGTCCTGACATGGTTCTTTATAGGTGTGTTTGAGAATATTAAGTGTATGACATACTAAGAGATTTTCATGATGAACCTAGAGGAGGACATTACTTAGTGAAGAGGACAATTCACAAGGTCCTTGGAGTTGGGTACTACTGGCCTTCTCTCCACAAATCTATCAAGAAGTATGTATGGCAATGTGATGCATGTCAGTGAATGGGGAAGCCTACATTGTCTACTGAAACTCCCGTCAATCCTACACTGGTCTTAGGGCCATTTGAGAAGTGGGAATTCATTTCATTGGACCTTTTGACCCCTTATCCTATGTAAAATATTACTTACTAGTGTGCACCAACTATGTTACAAAATGGGCTGAGGTTTAAGTATTGACATCTACCAATGAGGATGTTGTAGTTGAATTTTTGTACAACCAGATTATGCTAAGGTTTGGAGCTCCTAGAGCCATTGTATCTGATCAAGGACCTCAATTCATGTCCAACATGATTGAATCCTTCCTAAAGATCTACCAAATCAAGCATAGGAAATCATCACCATACCACCCCCAATCCAATGGGCAGGTGGAAGTCACAAATAGAGAGTTGGAGAAAATTTTAACTAAAGTTGTCAATGCAGATAGAAAGAATTGGGTGCCAAGGTTTCCTAAAGTAGTTTGGGCATACAATACCACCTGGAAAACCACCACTGATTTTTCCCCATATGAATTGGTATACAGGAAGAAACCATTGTTTCCTCTAGAATTTAAATTACAAACTTAGAGGACAAATTTGAAGAGTTGAATTGAGCTAGATGAAGCTCACCATGAAAGAGTGATACAAATTTGAATGAAATTGATGAAATGTGGATGGAGGAATAACAATAAAATGAAATCCTCCAACATCAGAGAAAATCTTCACATGAAGCTCATATAAAAAATAGGAGGTTCAATGAAGGATAATGGGTCTTACTGTTTGACTCAAAGTATCAACAATTCAAGGGAAAGTTGAGAAAAATATGGTTGGGACCCTATAAAATTAAATTTTTTTATGATAATAAATCGGTGAGACTCTTACCAATTGATGGTGATAGGAGAACCTTGCTGGTGAATGGCCATAGATTGAGGATGTATCAACACCCCCAGAATAAGGAAAATTTCACTAAGGACATGTTGTTGTGTGAAGAATTTGAATTAGTCAAAGACTACAACTCTTCTTGCCATGAATATATATTTTTTTGAAATTCAAATAAAGGAATAAGATCATAGTTTTGATCCTCTTCCCCCTATATCATAAAAATACAAAAATATGTTTTATTTCATGCTTTAAATAAAGGTTAGAGATTTCAATTATTAAAATGTGCATTAATCACAATTACTCTTTGAATGCAGAAGTGGAGCACCAATGGTTAGTGGAGAGCTGAGATGGAAAGGTGAAGTGTATTCATCCCTTGCTATGAATATTAACTTTTTAGAACTCCTCATTACATTTATTTAATATGTAAAATCAAAATCTCATTCCCTATGAATTTATTAAGGTTGTAAAATCAAATCTCATGATGTGAAGTGGGAGTTAATGAGTAATAGTTGACAAATAAACAACATGTGTCCCATTTTCGGGAAGAAAAAGTGACATAATAATTCATGATAATAGGATGGGAACCTGCCGAAAGAATTAAACCTTTTCATCCCAATTAAGTATTATCAATTTTTTTGCCTCCATTCTTGCATCGACTCAATGCCATTAACCGTTAAAAATATATTTTGAACTTCCTCTACCAATGTTTCATGTAATTTATTTGTTTCCCTCACATAAAACTTCTCCATTTTGATGTAATTCCATCTAGACTTGTCTAAGCTATAGGGAAAAAGAAGAAATCAAAATCAAATCTTGCAGAGCCTCTCCCGCAAAATGTTGGCATCTCCCAAGTCTTCCACGATTCAGTTAGTTAGAATTTATTCAAAATTTTGAGAGTTTTGATGAAGATTTATTTGATGAATTTCTAATGAATTTTGAGGCGACATGCTCTCAAATAGGAGGCAAGAGAATTGAGATAAACAACCATATTATTGCTAGAATATTCAGCCTTCCAGATTTTGGGCTCAAAATTGTAACTAATGCCCCACTTTAAAGGAGTGAAGGATGAAGACCTGAAAGGAATTCACATGCATCAAATAGTTTCACTTCACCAAAGTGTAGGAGTTGCGAGATTAAAGCAAGCAAGCTTTTTAAAGCAATGTGCATGCATATGAGAGCTCAAGATTCAAAAATGGAGTAGAATGGAATTACTTGGATTTGGCTTGAACTTCTCATAGATCAAAGGAGGTGAGTATAAATAGGGGAGTGAATGTGTAAATCCCATGTAAGATAATATTTATCCATAATGGAGAAGAGGAGTTACTTTCCCAAATGGGAATGTAACTTTTATGACACACTTACACATATGACCGATTCTGTAAGAGAATCTATCATAACTAAGATGACACCTAGATCCATGTCCACCTAAGTGAGATGACTCACCTATTGAGGTGGAATAACACTACATAAGTGAAGAAAATACCTCCTACACCAACACCACCCTTCATCGTAACTTAGGATGAGGTGGCAAGTTAGAAATGAGAAATGGGTCCCAACACAAGCCTGATGAGGTACCCACGTACAAGAAACTCTCGAAAAGTGGAGTAAAAGGAGAAAACCCAGTGGGAAAAAATCCCCCCCAAAAGAGATACAAGTCCACTCTCTAATCTAAGAAATATGCCAAGGATGGGTCCCGACCATAGATGAGCCTGTAAAGGTACCCATGTATAAGAGGAAATCTCTTAGAAAGAAGAAGAAGAGAGAAGAAGAGGGAGATGAGAGGAATGCAGAAGATGCCATGGAAGAATCTGAACTTTGCAGCTCTAGGAAGTCTCCTAGAAGAATGTCGATGACGAGATCCTCTTCCTCTAGACTAAAGAAGATCCATCCACACCAAACTGTGTACCTACCCTTATAAATGACAAAAATTACATGCTAGAATTCTTCCCACTCCATGAAGGAAATCGAAGGCGAACACAAAGAACTCTGAGTCTAGTCCACAAAAGTGTGACATAGGTCTAGCAAGTGAGTGCAAAGGAACCAAAGGTAATTCCACATACATAGAAATGTCAAAGTGTGAAGAGTGAACACCTATAGAAAGGATGTCCAATTGATGTGAAGGCAACAAAACATCCCCCACAACAAAAAATGGATCCACAAGAAATGGTGGATCAATGAAGGTCTCTAGAAAAGTGGAAGTGGCAAGAGTCCCAGAAGGGGCACTCCCAACAATGGAGATGATGAAATCCTTTGAAATACCTATAGATGGATGAGGAACCTGTAGTAAATCACAAGTGTACTCTACAAAAAGATGACTAAGGTCGGAAATTACTCATCTCAATGAGGGGGCTCAAAAAATAGAAGAGCGATGTCGATAGGTATGATTCATCCAATGAAGGTAGAGGAGTGAAAGGGGCCTCACACACTGAATGTGGAAAAGAGGTGGGTGTGATTACTATATGAGATTGAATAGGAGACTGCTTGATATCTAATGAGATGTGGGATGTGACAAGACTCTCTCGGGATAGTGAGAGGAGGAGAGGAGTCCTCCATAGTACTCTTGATATCAAAACGTGTACAATCCTCATCATTAGAAGTAGAACCAAGTGAGTCTTATGTCGTTGGAACTGCCATCACATGAAGAACAAGAGCAGACAACTCGAATTAGCAACAACAACAATGGCAACAAGATGTGAAGGGTCTCCATAGAGGGACTAAAGAATGCTCCAGACATGGTGGGGAGGATCTGAGTCTGCCACATGAAACCAAAGATATCTGGAGACATGCATCATCAAGTGACCAAAAACATGGTCACAAGTGTCAAGGAAGTCCTCCAGATGATGATGATCAGTGGGTGCGAGGGGACCGCCCAAGTAAGAAGGGTTAAAGACCCTCATGAGTGAAGTAATGTTCCATGGAAGCATGCCAAGCTGAATAGTTATCTCTCCTAGTGAGAAGTGGCAGAGGTTATAAAGAGATCCTATGATGCTCAAGTCTAGAAAGAGCACCCTCCATGATGCAGAAGCAAAAGTGCAAGGTGCACAGCAAGCAAGACGTCGACTTGGCCGATAATGCGCCTGTGTAGTACAAGGCCCAAGAGTACTAGTGAACCCCCTAGAATGTGGCACTTTATAAAGTAGTGCATTTATAAAAACTAACAATTTCATCACGTAATGTGTGAGAAATCATGCAACTTTGACTAAAGAAGCACTCAAAAGTGAGTAACGAGTCAAAAGTTATAGCAAAAATACAATTCCCACAACTGATGGAAAATGTCAATGAGCTTTGTAAAATGATTAAAATTTTTCCCGAAATGGGTGCAAAGGGTGTCATTTGGGTACTCATTGGAAATGGCATCAAATTTCAAAAGGGTTTGTTTTTCTTGTGAGGTGGGGATTAGCCTCCTGCCAACCCCGGACCTCACCCTCCATCTTCGACACACGAATGAAGGACATAATACAAGCAAAATAGGTACCAAAAATTATTACAATGCCATGAAATAAATATTTTTCCTTAAAATATTAAAAAGGAGGGATTTTTTTAACCACCAAACAATTCTAAAAGGGATGGATGGGGCCCCACATTATCAAGCCATGTGGATGCACCGATTTATTTCTGGATGGCGAGATGTGACTCGTCGTCGTTCAACATTACTTGAGTGGAATATGGTTAAATGGCCATGTGTATGAGTTTCTACGAGTTCCAAGACCACGGCGTAATATTTAAGCAAGACCATGTGTCAAATACTAGAAGAGCCGTCAAGTTGACCACTTCAAAGACAGTGAAGGTTGACCTATCGCGTTACCTAGAAAAACGGTCTGTCCAAAGTGCAACGGTCACATGTAGGGGCCTGTGGTAGAGTCTGAAGTAGTGAAAAATCCATGAGGCAAGTGCAGGCGCTAGTGAGAGGTTGAGAAATAAGACCACAAGTGTTGAGGTGACAGATGGAAATGAAATGGTCAAACGAAATTGTTGAGACCAAGCAGGGACCACGTTTGAGAGAAGCTATGCACATAGAGATTGCAAGGTTGGAAACGGTCAGCAGGCAGATGGCGAGTGATGGTGCGAGTGTAGAGATTCCACAAGGTAATGGCTCAAGTTAGGGGAGGGCCAAGTCTAAAAAATCCACGAACAAGGTCAAACCAAAGACATCTCAGAAAACACACGTACCAGTCACCACGAGTTGATCCAAAGCAAAGACACAATGAGTAAAACTTTCCACACATAGGTAGACCTGAGCTAGTAGTTGAAAACCCAAATCATAGCTAGAATTAATTTAGGAGTGAACCAACGATTCGAAGGAGTCGAGGTAAGGCCATGGCAAGAAAATCACAGTGGAAAAGTGATCCACGACCTAGCAGAAGTAATATCCATGAATCACAACAAACTATTGTAGTCAAGGCATGAATCATAATGGAAAAGTAGGGACCAACAATGGCGAGCATAGTGTGTGAAACGTCAAACCAGTCAATGAAATCCTAGGTAACTTGAGCCGTGTAGGGCAAGAATTCTCAAGTAGCAAGCACGAGGTATGACAGTCCAACATGAGCATGAACCAGGATGGCAAAGGAAGGTATCACATCCAAACACGTAGATCCTGGAATACTTGAAACCACTAAAAATAACCATAAGAATCTTGAAATATGTAAGTAGAGCACATGCAAAAGTGTGAGCTTCCACAAGCAACTACACTGTGGAGCAACAATGACGAGTAGAGTGATTCTAGTCCCCGAGATTTGATACCATGAAGGAGTGAAGGATGAAGACCTGGAAGGAATTCACATGCATCGAATAGTTGCACTTCACCAAAGTGTAGGAGTTGTGAGATTAAAGCAAGCAAGCTTTGTAAAGCAATGTGCATGCATATGAGAGCTCAAGATTCAAAAATGGAGTAGAATGGAATTACTTGGATTTGTCTTAGACTTCTCATAGATCAAAGGAGGTGAGTACAAATATGGGAGTGAATGTCTAACTCCCATGTAAGAGAAGATTCCTCCATAATGGAGAAGAGGAGTTACTTTCCCAAATGGGAATGTAACTCCTATGACACACTTACACATATGACAAATTTTGTAAGAGAATATGTCATAACTAAGATGACACCTAGATCCATGTCCACCTAAGTGAGATGACTCACCCGGTGAGGTGGAATAACACTAAATAAGTGAATAAAAATACCACCTACACCAACACTCTTAAGGATTTGATACCACCATTACATGATGAATGGGAAGCTATACCCAAAGTAGTCCTCAATCCCCATGGTATTCAAAAATGTATTAAGCGAGAGAGTTTGTCGGGTCACTTGAAGGAAGTTACCACATGGGTTAATAAGTATTTTATTTTTGATGGACATCCATTGGTGCTAGGAGGTAACACATTGAAAATTATCACTCATTTGAAGAAGGGCCGAAAAAATCCTAAGATTAAAGTTAATCTTCAAGAATATATTACAGAGGTTGTCATTAAGGTGGGTTAGATATACAAGAATGGAGGTGGTAAAGTTTCCCTAAAGCACCCAGGGCTCCTCCAGTTAATCTGTGCACATCAAGATTTTTATTGGTCTCGGAGGAAGATAGAGAACATAAGTGTAGGGGAGAGTTCTAAACAAAATAAAATAAAAAAGGATCTCACACCAGTTTCTTCAGAACCACCTCCTAGTGTTCAACCTAAGCTTTAATTGACTCCTCGACCTTCAAATGTGGTTTTTGAATAATCTATAAGTAAGGAAACCCAGTCCTTTTATGCCTCAAGATTCTAAGGAAAAGGTTACCCTACCATCCCCTGCTGCTATGTCATTAAGACCAAGAAGGTATTGTACATCAAGGAAACCTGAAGTTTCTCAGCATGCATTGTTTAATGAGGGTTCAACCCCATTTTGGAAGAGATTGTCGAGGTTGGTTCTTTGTCTTCTCCTAGTTAACAATTGAAAGATGATGAATTTACAAAATCCATTCCCAAATAAAAGTTCCTTAAAAATGATATGTCGTACATTGTTAAAGCTCCATAAAATGTGTCTGCAGCTCCGAAATTCTGTAGAGCCGAAACCTAGATCGGAGCTCCAAAAAATAATGCAATGGAGGTTCTTCATATGGAATCACATGAAGATGGAATCCTAAAAAAATATTAAGATGAAATTGCTACTCTAAAGAATAAATTAAAAGGTATGGAAGATACTCAATTGTCTATGCAAAATGAATTTGTTCAACGAACTATTGAAAAATTTAGAGAAATAATTGTCTTGAAAATAGAATTTGATAGTTTAAAAAGGTAAAAGAATATTGGGTTACAAGCATGGAATGATTTTTCCTCTTGTTTTTACCAACCATCTCTTCAAAATAAGGAATTGGTATAAGAAAATAAGAAAATTAAGGAAGATTTTTATTCAGGTTCAAATGCTAAGAAGAAATTACAATCAGTTGTTGAGTCTGTTTGTCCTCTTTCTTGCAAACTTCTAGCTTGTAGGAAGCCCTATTCAGTTTACAATATATTTATTCAAGAATAGTTTTATGCATGGAAATTAAAAAGGATATGTTTTTTATAGCCCCATGAGGATCTAGATGGAAATTTTGTTTTAGAAATTTATCAAGGAGAATTCAAGAAAATACAAGTGAATTCTACCTTCATAACATGTTGGTTTCCAATGTCCCCGATTTCTTTAGCAATCTGTCTATGGGGAGTTCCAATTAAAATATTTTTAATTATTGATTCGAACCAAATTAGATGGGGGTGATAATATAAATCTTTTTAATCAAATATCCTAGATCTGTTGGTTTATATATCATGCCTACCCACCATAATGATGTCACCATGAAAAAGGATTTTAGGTCTCTATGTTATCAAGATAAAATCGGAAAGAATACTTCAAAGATATTAGCCAAATGTGTTCAGGACTTCAAGATTTATTTTCAGTAGAATTTTTGTGAAGATATAAAATCTTTTGACAAAAGGTGGGATACTTTGATCTTACCATTGAAAATAAGGGAAGTTATCTCTCCACAGAACCTCGGTTGGAGTATGAGGAGAGGTGATACACTTGTTGAAATCATTCGAAGTTAGCAGAAAAAGGTGAAAAAGAATATAGTAATAAATGTGTTGGCATGCAAGTAATACCTCCCCTTGTCCTTAGTCCCATGACCACCTGGTATAATAATGTTGTCCAATCTCATGAAAGTTTCAAAGCATGGGTAGATGTTATCTTAGAAACTCAAGGGTGTAAAGGAATAAAGAAACAATATGTAGACCAATTCGAGGAGTATGATATGGCACAACAAATATGACAACAAATAACATGAAAGAGATGAGTTTGGACAAGGACATGTAAAGGTAAATTGTAGGGAGATGATGAGTGCATAAATTGACTTATTATATCATCCATATGTCTATTGATTTGCTCCTAAATGTGTTAATTAATGCATGGGGGATGTTCTAGATAGTTGTATCCTAAGTAAGATTGATGCATTTTCCTTATCTTGTCTCAAGTGAACTAATGACTATAGGAATTCCCACTAACTTCCTTTGTGAGTAATGTGATGATGTGTTCAGGTTGATAAAGCACATTCTCTACCAATTTTGAGGAAGTCACGGTCAAGAAGACCGAGCCTTTTCCACCATGTCATTCTAGAGGATTTTCTCATAATAACCTACAAACAAGGACCCTATTTTTAGCTATATTACAAGATTTCATTGAGCTTTAATGAGGTTTTTATTTAGTTAAATTTGTTTCCTATAATTTTGGCACATCCTGTAACTAATTGTGTCTATAAGACACCTTCTTGAAATTGTTTCATAGTTAGTAGTTGGTAGTTTTCAATACAATTTTATATACCAGTTGATAGTTATTTATAGTCTTATGATGAAGCATGTTCTAAACTTATTTGAATTAATATAATATATATGTTGTTTTGAGTATCCATTGGTGTTAAGTACCTCAATCCTAAAGGAGAGAAAGGGCCCACTTAACTAAGGAGATTGGAGGGTTGATGTTTCATGCATGATCGTTATTCCTGATAAGTTTAAGTTTCAGCACTTTGATTCAAATAGTTATTTAAATGAAGTTTTAAATTTCCTTGCTTTATTATATTTCCTTATTTTCATTTTAATTCATGCGAGCATTTAAATTCAGTTAAGAATTTTGTTTGAAATAATTTTTAATATAGCAATGTTGTTTCAATAGATTAAATGCATTTCTTGAATTCTGTCTTTCCTTTCAGTAGTTTAGAACTGTATTTACTTTCCATAGTGTAGAAGAGAAACAAGAGAGAAATAAAAATGAACCCCTAAAGAGAACCACCACAAAAATGCGTTACATACAAATTCATTGCATACAACCTAGGACACACCCTAGTTTTAGAACGACACCAACAATTGAATCTATTGGTTAAATGATTGGAAGCTACAATGAACCATAATTTTTGAAAGGAGCTACACGTATTAAAAGTTTCTTATTTTCTAAATTCTTCATCCCCTTAGGTTCTTGACGAGTGTGTAGTAATACTGCAATATCCTCTGAATCTACAGGTGTGTAGTTTAATCTAAAAAGTTGTGCATCAGGCATGGTATCTTTAATGCTCTACGCATCCTTGCTAGAATTAATTCTTGATAAATGGCTAGGTTCTAAATTAATTTTACCTGGCTTAACAACCACTATAAACTAAAATTATTGAAATAGTAGTATCCACCTATACATGTGCCCTTGCAAAACAAGATTGTAGACCAAACGTTTAAGTGTCATATGATCTGTAAAGAAGATAAATGGTGTTTCCAATAAGTATTGTCTAAACTTGTGTAGTGTGTAGATCATGGACAAGGCCTCACACTCAGTAGTTGTATAATTTTGTTCCATTGAAGTTAACTTCCTACTTGCAAAAAAATAGGGTGGTCTATAATTCCTTCTCTGGTTGTGCAAATATTGTTCCAATTGTCATTCTAGAAGCATCAACGTGAACATGAAATGGCTTATCCCAAGAAGGAAAGTGAAAAATAGGCGGAGTAGTCAACTTCTCCTTAATATTTTCAAATGACTGTTGTTGCACACCACCCCCATAGAACTTTCCTTTTACTTTTAAAAATTCCTCTAAAGGCACGAAAATATTTTCATAGTCTTTAATGAAATTCCTATAATAGCCACTATGTCCAAGAAATCATCAAACTTCGCTCTGATTATTAGGTTCTTCCAAACCCAAGATCACAACTATCTTTGTTTGATATACTAACAAGCCTTCTTTACAAATAATATGCCCAATTAAAGTTCCAAAAGGAGTTGCAAAGATGCACTTCTTAATATTAAGAGAGATGCTCAATTACTTGCACCTCTAAAACATTAGCCTTAAATTCTCACAATGAACACAACTATAAAATTATTCAATCCAAAGGGAATCACTATGTATGTAAACATTTCCCACTTAGTGGTGAAAGTTGTCTATTCCTCGCACACTTGATGGTAACTGAAAATCCATCCATAAACAAGTAGACTGTGTGCCCTACAACTCCTTCAAATATATCCTCTATGAATGGGGTGGGAAAAGGATCAATAACTCATAAAGAATTTAATTCTCTTTCGTCCACATAGATCCTTATGCTCCCATACTTTTTAATATTGATGACTAGTGTGCTAACCCATTCATATTCCTCAATGTGTTCAATATATTAGATTTGAGCATGTTATCAATTTCCTCCTTTACCTTGACATGTAGATTAGGATTCATCCTATATGGCCTCTTCCTAATTGGGTTCACACCTTATTTAAGTTTGATTCACATCTCACCTAAAGAAGGGTGTACTCCTTTTACCTGATGATAGCCTCGCGGAAAAAAGTCCTGAAGGTCACACATGATTTCAATGATCTTAGCAACTTCACGCTCACGAATGTGTCACCAATAATGTCCTCATTAGGCTCTACATATGTTCTCGATGTTAACCTTATTTATTTTCATAGGCTCATGATACACACATGTGCCTTTGTATCTGTTGTGTCCATTACCTCGTGTGTACCTTTAGTGTGGTTAGCATCCAAATTATCATCATCATCATCATCATTTATCATGCATAAAAATTTACCATTTTCCTTTTCTTCCTAGGAATGGACCATTTATTCTTCCTCAATCTCTTCTAGGTCAAGGCATGCCTCTAAATCCAGTTCTCCAAAAATATCTATCAGAAGTTCCTCACCTTTGTGCTATCTCCCAAAGTAAGGCACTTCATAATCTGCAGTGCTTCATTGACCGAAGGCTTAGTAGAAAAATAATCAAAAGTATGAATCATACATGAGGTCATCTCCTACCAATTAAATTTTTCTCTTGTCAATTCCGTATGGACATACCATGTACATACACACGGCTTCCTACGGTTTCATAGAACTTATGTACCCATAGTGATAGTGGCAAGGCCTCCTAATCCTCTGTCCAAAGTCTTTCACACTCTTGGACATGATGCAAAGAAGGGGAATTCCCATAAAATTCACATATCTGAGAAGGTACGTTTCTCCTTAGGAACCTAGTAGAAAAGGTGATTCTCACTTCTCCCTATTCTAATAATTTTTCTTTGTGTGTAGTCCACTAACGTGTTGTTATTCTGTGTAGATTATATATGAGCATGTTTCATCTATCTCCTTCATTCCTCCACTGGGCTTCCATGACGCATAAAAATACATTAAGGTTACCTTCACCAATGTATATAGGTACCTTGTTGTAACTCAAGCACCTAACGGCATATGGATTGATCACGCGAGAAATTCTTTTCTTGACATCATGCCCAACTATTTCATATTACCATGTGCCCATTTTTCACAAGAACTACTTTTGGTATCACTAACTAATTGAGCATAATCCTATTGTATCACTTCTTCCTTAGATGGATCAGTTACCTCAGGGTTTCTAATTGTGTGCACATACGTCATGTTCAAATCCTCATCACTCATAGGCTCGACATACGGGACAGCCTTTGCATCTATCAAGCATATAATAACATGCTCTTCCTTGTTCTCAAAGATAATGTACCCTTTTTTTATGCACAAATCTGTATTATTAGCATAACACCAAGAGCACCCAAGTAATGATGGGAAACTATTCACTTTAACAAGATCTAATAATTCAAAATCCATAGTAAACTTGGCTCCTCGAATTGTAATAGTTACATCCTTTAGTACTCCAATAGGATTATCCCTAGTCTTGTTCACCATATACATCACATTCGAAGAAGGCTGCAATGGTGGTCTTCCCATCTGATTCCAAGCATCCAACGTGAGTACATTAACTTCCGCACATGTATCTATCAAAATGTTGCTCAAAATCCATCCATCTATAACTACATTCAATGTAATCTCCTTATCATACTCATGATTATGTGGGGAATATTTTCATGAAGTATCTACCTCTCGTGCTCATTACCTATGTGTGGTATCTTTTCTCTCAACCATTCTCCTAACAAAGGGATTATATTCTCCTGGTGCAACATTCTACAAACCTCCTTCAAATCATCTACATCCTTCTGGGAGATCAACCTTTTTTCTCTATTCATTATATGTTCTTCCTCCTTCAAGCTCGAATTTCTCCTTCCGATCACTAATAATTTTCATAGTCTCCGTGTAAACCTCTTTCTAATGTGCAACATCGGTACTTGGTATTAATCACTTCTTGCTTTGTTATAGTAAGTTTATAATTTTGAGATTCACGTGCGGGTGTAGCCTCGGCATGTGTAGTAACTAAAATAGGTAACTCAAGAGTAGGTGCTACCTTAGGCATCCATTGATGTTTAACTATGCATTGTACCTTAATTATTCCCGTGCCTTTTTATTCCGTGTGTCGTTTAGTCATGTGATCATATAAGTTAGGACATTCTTTAAACTTGTGTTGTTTTCCACACCATGAGAAAACCATATTCTAAGGGCACTTACACTGATAATGATCAGGAGATCCACAAGTATAACAAGTTCCTATAGGAAATCCTCCTCTGCCACCACCATGACCTTGACCTCTATATCCTCTACGAAATCCTTTATTCTTATTATCCCCATTATTGCACCCTTCATTATGTTGTCCTTCTTGTTCCTTAGATCTAATCACTACACTAGTATGGTTCATACCAGATCAATGGCCTCATGAATGTGATCAATCAATCTGCAATCAAGGGTATCATGGGTATGAGTTTTGGAAATATTACAATACATAGAGATATTCTTCTAGATCACACATTGTAAAAGAGGGCATCTACTCGCATCATGGTCCGAATGAAAAAATTCATAGTCTAGTAATATGGCATGCACGACTTGCGAGGGAAGTTATCCTTGGTATGTACTTCAACCTCATAGTCTGTACATCATATGCCACTTGTGTATATCATGAGCTGAATTAGTAGATCGTTTCTCCAACTATTTTTCCAAAGCTACAATCTATGACTCTAAGAACATACTTAATCTAGTTTCAATACTCCCAAATTTCTCAATGCACGAGATCTTCTTCTAAAGAATCATGTAGATATAAAAAGGTCTTATGAGATAATTCCATTTGAAAAGGAGTTAACATCCCACCAAAAAACCACTGTGCATGTTGACTAGGGTGTATATGATAGGAAAATTTTGACAACATAGTTGTAAAACACGTGTTGTATTGCCTCACGATCTCATATAAACCCTAATTAATGTTGTTAAGTTCTCTAATACTTTTCTTCTCAAACTTAGGAATATGGAGCTCTACTAAGAACGTAGATCTCAAATAATTATAATCCACCATAGTTTGATGTAGTTCATACTTCTTGTACAGGATATGTGTGTACCCTTGAAGAGTAGTAGTAAACTGAATTCCCTTCTTGTTTGAGGTTGTGATTCCCTTAGTGCACCATATCAGCTTGCACTTTTGTACATTCTTTGTAGCATCTTCAATACCTCTATATTATGGTAAGTGAAGAAACATTTCATAGTAAAATTATAGTGGCTGATGAGGGTGTAGACCTTGTCCATGAGATCCAGAACTTAACTTCAACCAGTATTTCCTCCACCACCAGAACCACCTGATCCACTTGATCCTAAGCCTTCTAATCCTCCTGATCCACCTTATCCTCCTCCTGTAGTAGTAAATGGACCAGTGGATGTACTTATTTGACTCCTAATAGTGGTACTAAACTAAAATCACATGGTCTACAAATTTGTGCTACTTCCATATGTATTTCCAATGTTCTCGCACACCCATACTCTATCCGGATGACGTGCTGTAAACTATCCCTCCAATCTCTCCCCTAAAAAAAGATGATGTATGTGCTACCATAGATGTATGTATTGTTTGATGAACTTATATACTCAAAGGAAAATTATATCTACTTGTAAATACTATATTACCCATACTTGCTTGCTTATCAATGATTAATCATGAAACTAGAACACCAACCGCAAGGGCTAGGTCACCAGGTGGGATTAGATGTGTGCCCGTGTTCCTCAATATTTCTTCCTCTAACACGCTCTCATCAAAATCCTAAGGGGATTATCTACCAAGCTTGCCTAAGGTTGGGATAACCACATGCTCTAGCTTCACATCTTCCACGTGATATTCAAATACTTCACGAGACATATGCCTCCACAACTCCATAGACTCATCAACATCACGTTGCTTTTTTAATTCCCTCTCTCATGCTTCATTATAATTAATCCTCCTTTATTCTCTTTTCCTTTCTACCATAAGGTCTGCCATCTTTCACCACATCTGCTCCTACCCCCGCGTAACATGGTGGGTTTAGCTAGCCATAGGTAATGTTTCAAAATTCAACACTAGCATCAATATCTTAATTGCTAAAGGAATAGTGTGTATGTAAGATCCTATGGGATCACACAAAAACTCAAACTCAACAACTTCCAAACAAGAATATGTAGACAAAATGTATTCCAAAGTATAACTACACACAACACCAACCCACCAATGATCTACAACATGCGTCCAAGGTTCATCTGCATCAAACAAATTTTGGTAATCTTCCTGCATCCAAACCCTTGGTCTCAGTAAATCCACCTTTTCTTTGATGCATATGTTGACAACCACTGTACAACTCTATTAGAAAGCAGCAAAAGAACATTTCATAGAGATCATGATATATATTTTCTTCCACCCACTTGTGACATTGAAATAAAGTCTAGAACCATATCTTGATACAAAATAATCATGTCTGTCATCCACCAAACTTTCAATACTTGCAAGAGTCAACTGATACGCCATCATCATGGAAAACCGTTTGAAAAGAGGTCCCTACAATGGATCCAAAATTTAGCCTTTGTTTCCCCCTCAATTCCCTAGGTGCATTGGCACTTCATATAGAGATATTTTGACACTCACCAAGTGTGAAAAGGTACCAAATCCCTCTTTTATGTGGGATTTTTCAAGATTTTAGTATGCATATTCATATATTCCATAACTACATCAAGTATTTAAATGTAAAGCATAAGAAGGATCAGATCACAACCATAGTTCATAATGAATCAGATAAGGATCAAGATCAAATTTACCATACAAGTACCATGAATAGAGACATCAACAACCAATATCCATCCACAATGATCCATTATATTAACTCATCACAAAATAGTAGTTGAATACATCACAATAGTTCCATAAATTCAAGTGTGCAAGTTCATACCAACAACGGAACTCAAATACATATTAGAACTATATCAAACAAGGAAGAATAATACATACTTATAGGGGTGGGAACTTTCCCTTCACTACCCATGCATTCTCAAAATAGGTTGCATGCTCAAAATAGCCATGGGCCCACAACTGCATGCTTCTACGTGGTGACTAATAGTCGAGTAATCAATAATTGAACTCTATCTTATTCCTATTATTAACATAAACTATGAATGTCTCTTGGTCTTCCACTTGTTCCAAAAATAGCTCTTTCTTGGCCACAAAGTCTTCATGATTTTATTTTTTATTGAATTTCACTCCAACTACTTTTCCTATTTTTAGCCCATGTTATGCCAAAATAGTTAAGTCCTGAGTGCTCAAAGGCGTGAGACTTTAGGGTGCAATTATGCAAACCACTTATGTTTATTCGTGTGCCCCCTTCTTATATACTATTATCACATGTGCCTCTCGATACTTAGTCATTTTTTCATCACCATATAAATCGATATGCTTCTCCTCGTGTAAATTTAATTCAAGTCTTGGTTAGTGATTACACGCTAACCTAGAACTCAGGATCTTCCATATGTGATCGAAATTTCTAGGAGACCATCCTCCTCATGCATGGAAATGATTATTAATTCTTAAATAATTACAACAGAAAATATATTTTTTTGCCACTATTCTCTCGATACCTCATACATAAGAATTTATTTGGATCATTATCATATTAAATCTTAAGGCCTTAGGGTATATTCCTTGGATTTATGTTCTTCCCAATGATCCCTCTTAGAAAATTGAGTGCAAGAAGGTTCCTCTTGCCACCTACTTCTTCTTCACCTATATTCTTTCCTTCTTCCTCCCCGCACTCTATCTATTGCTAAACAATATGCTCTAAAATGGACTTCACTTCATGCTCAATATTGCACTCAAATTTGTGCTCAATTTTTTTCTCATGTTTGAGCTCATTTGTAGGCTCCTCCCTCTCCTCAAAAATATGGGTCACGAAAACCTCATGTCCTTCCATTTATAGTTCCATGACTGGGACTTCCTTGTCTGTGTTCCACACTACTCTCTATCTAACTCCTAAATATCATGAACTAAAGGATCCTTTTTCAATACTTCTTCATCCCTTTTGGCCTCCTCTTCATTTCTTACATCCACCTTTGTGTCTTCACTAGACATAATATTCGGTTTGTTCTTTACTTGGAGACTTATTATTCGGTGGCTTCTTTGTGCTCACACTTAGTTCCAAATCCTCGCACGTTAATGTCTTCTTTATAGTAGTGCTTTGAACATGAGGTGTATCTTCACTTATTTCTTCCTCCTCATTAGAAGGGGGAGTATCCTCATGCATTATTTTTTATCCCACAATATTATTCCTCATAAGATCTTCTCTCGGGATTTTTAAGTCATCCTCCACATAATTTCCATCAAATATTATTGGCTTCCAATAAATATAAATCTTTACCACCTCTAGATTATAAATTTCCAAAGTAATAGACTTGGACATATTTATATCATCTGATATCAACTTCTCCTCATACAATTGTTTCTTGGGATAGACATATGTCTTGTGTAATGTATGGTACTCATAATCCACTTGATCTATGTCAAACCTTAGTTTGTGTGCCTCAAAAAATCTGCTCACCGCACTGCCTGAAAGTATTGGTGGTTGAAGGAAAATGGAAGTTTTTACCAAGGACTCTTCAACCCATCCTTCGGATAAAAACAACCAATACATAAGTGTTGATAGAAAGAAAACTTGGCCTTCCCTTCCAAATGCATAGGAAACTCACTCTAAATGCACCATTCTACTCCAAAACCTCGTACATCCTTCTATACCATATATCCTTGTTATAATTATATGTATTCGTGATGGTATCACAAGTATAGTTATAAAATATTTTTGCAGGGATGTATTTTCCTTAGGGAACTCCCATATGTTGTCATTAGGCCCATCAGTACCCCTAGCTTTGAGAAAATAATCAATAACAAGACATTACCAAAAGTGATCTTATCCCTTACACACACCTACTCAATAATCTCCTCGGCGATAAACCCAACAAGGTTATATATGTTGCCTTCATATATCTTCTTTACAACATGGAGCCATCCCTTTTTCACTTGGCCCCACCTTTCCTTTTCATTTAAATTTGTAATAAAATGTATGGCCATTCTTATAATAGGATCATCAAGCTTAATGATATACATTGCACACCCTCCCCATTGATACTTCATTATAGCAGCGGTCTTATTTACTTAAAAATCATCTTCTAAGTCCACTATAAGCTTTGTCCCTATGCTATGAAGACCAGTAAATTTTCCAATTAGTGGTGTGGTAAAGTGAATCCTACTTCAAGTGAAATAGAAGAAATATTCATGGAGGTGTGACATCATCCATTGATATAGCCGCTCGGGTTTGCCAAAGTTGGGGAGTTTGTATAGATGAATAACTCTTGTGTTATCCAAGATGTGATATCCATTGTCGTCATGGATTGGCTTATCATCTATAATCATCTCTTCTCATCATCCGAATAACCTCAAGATTTATTTCCCACATGTTCACATCAAAGTGTGATGGTTATAGTCCCGATTGACATTTTCCTCATGTGTGATACCTAGTCTTTCCCCATATTCACTCCATTAGGGTACTACATTTCGAGTATCATTCTTATTGTACATCTTCAACGATGGGATTTTCCTTTCCCTTTCCTTTTCCTTTCCCCTTGGGTGATGCATTTTATTCCTTTCTCGGGTTCCATGTTGCGTGCAAATCCTAACTATTACTCTCCAATGAATTGGGTGCCTTTTGTTTCTCATTTCCAACCATCTACGCCAAATATCTTCCTTATCTTGTGCCCCATTCTCAATATTGTACCCTAATTCGTTAAACCCTGGTTAGAAACCCTGCAAACCCTTCTCCTACTACAAACAAGCTTCCATGCCACCCCAAGCCTCAAAATTCCTTTAGAAGGATCTCTTTCACTTAGTCATTTCCTTACTTCAATATGGTTTAGTCAATTTTATAGGTTTGCATGCAAGTTTCTAAGAAATCATATGAGTGTTTTCTTGAAAACACACAAGTTCTTCATAAGGTAAGGTAAAAATGAATTTACCCCGATACCCCTTTATATATTTTCAAATTTTTACTACATTTAATGATCACCACCAACCATTGTACAATAGATTTCTATCTACTCTTTCTAATTTTTCACGTTTTTTCTCTTGCTTTTCTTAAGTGCTATAGTCATAACCTTCCAATGTCCTTACTACTTCCTAGGTCACGAACTCCTCACATGTGCCTCCTTGCACCAAAATACATAAAAATCTGCATCATAAAGCAAGTAGTTCATCCTGTAACTACCTACCTCATGTTATACTACACGATCCTTTTTCATATGTAGTCTTTAATCAAAGAAATTTTCTTATTATCACCATCCTTCTCATTTCTTGTGACACCTTTTTCCTCTTTTCCTATGCACACCTCCTGCCCAAATCGGCACACCATTCTCATTCCATCGTGCACACATCTTCATCAACTTCAAATCACCAAAAGGTCTCTTTTTTGTACATTTTTACCTAGTTCACCCCACATTAAGATTATGATCAGTCCTCTATGCATGAAATAAAGAATGGTAATCAGCTTGCTATGTGTAAGCTCGCTTATTACAACAACAAAAAATGAAACATTGAAAAATAGAAACAACTAAATAAAAATATGAAAGGGAAACCTAATCTAGTGGTAACACTTCCTTATTACAAACACCAAAAATCTTTATTTATAGTAGGGCTTCAACCTACTCCCATTGAAATAATATGGAAACATGGTGCCATCTAGAACCTACAACATATATGCACCTGATTCATGTATCTCGCATTACTACAAAGGTCCCAACCATAACACCTTCAATTTCCCTAGGTGGCACACAAACTTGGAGTCATAGAGAAGGACCATTGTGCCAACCGCAAATTTCTGTGCTTAATGTGCCTATCACTTGGGCCTTACTGTCTTTGCTTCTCATTCTTTTAGCTTCAATGTGCAATGGTGCACATCTCATCCAATTTATTAGTTTTTCAATGCATTCCTCAACATAATTCTTATTATCTAATCCATTTTTGTGCACAATATGTAGAGATGGTAACATGAATTCAACTGGGAGCACAATCTCTGTGCAAAATACCAACTAAAAGGGTGTGACCTTGTTCAATCTTTTATATTTGGTCCTGTAAGCCTAGAGTAAAAATTACGCTTTATCATCCTAATCCTTTCTTCCAATGTTACATATATTTATCAATGTTTGGCCCAAGATCTTGTTGAAATATTCTACAGCACCATTAGCTTATGGGTGATATGGAGTAGTTTTATGGTGTGCCACCATAAACTCTACCAACATGTTTCTGATTGTATCATTCAAGAAATGAGTTCCTCTATCACTAGTCGATGAATGGATATCCATAAGTGATAATAATTTTTTCCCATAAGAACCTTGTTAATGTGGCTACAGTACAATCCTTTTTAGGTGCAACATCTTCCCACCTTGTTAGATAATCTATGCAAGTGATAATGTAACACTCACCAATCTTGTGTGTGGGTGGTGTAATAGGTCCTACAAAGTCAATTCCACACTTTTCAAATGGATCCGCACTTATAATGGGTCACAAGGGCATTTCATCTTTGTGTCTAGGCTTCCCAAGGTGTAGACAATGATCACATGCTTTCACATACTCCTTGGTATCTTTGTATAATTTTTCCCACTAGACAACGACCATAAGTATATTATGTGTAGTCACATCACCATGTATAATGTCCTCCTATTATTCCACTATGGGCCTCCTTCATAATGGCTTTGTGCTCATGCTCTCAAACAGAGTGGAGCATGACCTCATCACGAGATAACTTGTATAATTATCCTCTAATCAACTAATAAGGCATTGTGTTTATAATAAGTTGATTCTTCACAAGTGTCTTCATTCCCTCCGTGCCAATATAGTGTGCAAGAATATTGTTATATCTTCAAAATTTATGGGCGCATGGTTCAAACTAAATATTTGCATCATACATGATATACTCAATGATATATGTTTCCTTGCTAGAAATTATCCTTGATAGATGATCAAGCCTTGAATTACTCTTTCCTAGCTTGAAAACAACTATAAAATCAAACTCTTGGAACAAAATTATCCACCTACAAATGCACCCTTGCAAAACAAGATTATTGACCAAATAATTCAACACCATATAATCTATATAAAATATAAACGGGGTAGTCAACAAGTAATGTCTAAACCTTTGAAGCACATAGATCATAGACAAATCCTTGTGTTCCGTTATATAATTATGATATGCGGGTGATAACTTCCTATTTGCAAAGTAAATGGGATGATCCATAATTCCTTCCCTTAGTTGTTCCAATTATGTGTCAATCTCCATGCCAGAGGCATCAACATGTAAATGAAAGGGTTTTACCATGAAGGAAAGCACAAAATTGGTGCACCGGTAATCCTTTCCTTCAATGTCTCAAATGTTTGTTGTTGCACGTCACCCTAATAATTTCCCTTTATCTTTCAAAGCAGCTTCTTCCAAGCACACAAAAATATTTACATATCCCTTAATAAAATTCCTATAATAGCCAATATGCCCTAAAATTCCATGCACCTCACTTTGATTGATAGGCTCCTCCAAACCCAAAATCAAATCTATCTTGGTGGTGTATACCAACAATCCTTATTTTAAAAATAATATGACTAAGTAATTTTCTAAAAGGTGTGGAAAAATTACACTTCTTAATGTTAAGAGATATGCTTAATGATCTATACCTCTCAAACATGATCCTTAGATTACCATAATGATCTTTGACCAAACCATACACATTCCAATCATATAAATATACTTGTAAGAACTTGTGATTGTAATCATGAACTGCTGTTTTCATAACAATACGTGAGAACACATCCAACGCATTCTTCAATCCAAATAGCATAACTGTGTATGAAAAAATTCCCCTCTCAATAGTAAAAGGTATCTTTTCCTAGTATTATGGTGCAATGTGCACCTAATGATAGCCTAAAATTCCATATATAAAGGAATAAATTATATGCCCCGCAACTCCTTCCAAAATTTCCTTGGTGAAGGGTGTGGGAAAGGGATCTATGACACAAGAACCATTCACTTCTCTATAGTGTACACAGATCCTAATCATTCCATCCTTCTTGATACTAATAACCATAGGGCTAACCCACTCAGACTCTTCAATAGGCTCAATAATTCTAGACTTAAGCATATTATAAATTTCTTCTTTCACCTTGACATACAAATTTGGGTTCATCCTATAAGGCCTCTTCCTAACATTTCATATGCCCTCTTACAACTTGATCTTCATATCACCTAAAGAGGTGTGTACTCCCTTTAACTCATGATAGCCACATGGAAACAAGTCCTAGAATTCATGAAAAAGCTCAATAATATGTACTACCTCATGTTCTAGCTAGTAATCCTCAATGATTTCTTCCTTAGGCTCATCCTTAGTTCTAATGTTAAACTTCTTCATTTTCATGGGATCATGGTATGCACATGCCTTCTCATTTATAGAATCCATGACCTCATATGCACCCTCTTTGTAGCTAACATCCAAATTTGCCACTTCGTCATAATCAATCATGTAAACTGGTTTTCCTTTCTATTTTTCTTTGAGGCATGTCTTAGTTGTATTTCCTCTATGCTTTGATGTCCAGGCACACCTCAAAATTAGGATCAAAGTAGTTCAATCATGAGATCTTTTTCCTTTGTGATATCCCCCAAAGTTATAAACCTCATAATCTACAATGCTTCATGGAATAGATGCTTAGTAGAATATTAATCAAAAGTTTTAATCATACCTACATTCATCTCCCACCACTTTACGGTCTCCCTTTTCAGCTTTGCATGGACATACCATGTGTGTGTGCATCCATGCAAGGTAGAGTAGAACTTGTGTACCCATAGAGATGATGGTAAGGCCTCTTGGCCTTATGGCCATAGTTTCTCACAATTATGGATGTGTGCAAAAGGATTCTTACCATGATATTCACATATGTGTGTAGATACATTGTTCTGAGTAAAGCTTGAAGAAAATGTGATTCTCACTTCTCGTCATTCTAAGATGTTATCTCTATGTGTATCCCACTAGCACATTGATGTCCCACACAAAGTATATAATAGTATATTTTATGTAGCCTAGAATTTACTAGATAACACCGTAGACGTGTTGGCATATCACCTAGAATGAGTGCTCACCCGAAGCACACAAAGGTACAAGGTTCCTCTTTACGGTTGTTATAGCAGGATGTTAGCATGATGAAGGAAGAAACATATAAATCCATAACTAATCCATCATTCTATAGTGCATGTCATATTCAGATCTATAAAAGAACAAGTTTGAATAGTAATCATGATTGAATCAAAAACATGCACTACTCATTTACACATAGGAATGACACTTAGATTCAACCAATATCTTCCATCTATTAATAAACATAGAAGCTCCTTACAATAATGGTAATCTATACCGATGCACACATGGATTTATACAATATTCCAGTCATATGCACATATCTCTTTATGCTTACCTCTTATGCTCTACATATATCTATATATCTCTCTCTCTCTCTCAGGTAATTCACTACATATATATATGGTGGGGACTTTCCCTTCACCGCTTATCTATTCCAAAATAGGCCATGCTATTAATAGCCACGCGTCATTTACATGCATAGCCACACATGCAAGTGTGCTATCTATAGACCTCTTATAGTTAACTAAAGTGACAATCCTATTCTTAGCTTGTCTCCATGAAAAATTTTCGATCCGATCCTCTAAAGATAGACAATGCATGGCGCGCACGTCTCTACATCGTTGGTGTGTTCTGCACGCCATCTTCTAAAAATAGGTCTTCATGCTCAAAATCAGGCTAAGTCTTGAATGTTGAACTTTTGCTCCATACGCGTGTGTTCTTCCTATCCATTCGCGCCCTTAAACCTGGCCTATTTTCCCATGACTTCTTGTGTGAGTTTTGTCAAGTGTTCTCTGATCAACATTACCCCACACTAATCTCATTGTCATCCCCGATAATGGGTATCTCCAAAAATTGAAGTAAAGAATAGAAGAATGGAAAGAATAAGAATGAAATAATGTAGATGAATAAAGAAGTTTTATGAGGCAACCTCCTCTATATCAGTTTGAAGTATCAACTCTGGATACTCCTTTATTTTGGCCTCCAAGGCCTTGCCATTTAATGAGTGCTTGTTCTACTTTTTCTAGAATGTCCACAACAATGGACTCTAATTCATCCCTCGCAATTTCCCCTTTTTCATTTTGTAGAACCAACACAATGTTGACATTGAGGTCATTCTTCCTTCTAGAAGATCCATCTTTTGCACAATGAGCTTCCCAAGCTCTTCCAACTGAGTCTTGTGTGGCTCTTGTGTTTGCTTCCAGGCCTCACACTTCTACTTAACCATTGAAAATATTTCTACATGGCCCAATGTTTCATCCTTCATTGCTCTCTAGACCTCATTGTTTTCTTCCAGGGTCTTTATGTTGATAAGCACCTCTAGAGCTATGCAGATGTTCAAAGCCTGGTCTTCTTTCTTTAATACTTCTTGTAGCACTTGCAATAACCCTTCATAGGATGCAATATTTTGCATCACTGAGCTTTCTCTCTCACTTTGCCTCTTGTTCTAGATTCCTTGGTGTTGGCATGCATAGAGGTTCATCTTTAAGTACTAGGTCCACCAACTTTCCTACATAATGTATCATTGAGGGAAACATGTCTGTGGTACCTTGGGCTCTAAGTGTGGCCTAGCTCTTATGACATTGTCTCCAATATCCTCTGTGATGCTGATAAATACTTCATTCTTCTTCTATGCTAAGTCCCTCTCTTGTGTTATGCATGCTATCTCTACATCCTTTGTCTTTAGCTCCTCACACAACACTCTTATCGTTGCATCTTTGTCCATGTTTCTTCTAGCAACTTTAGTAGAAACCTTCACCAATGCATTGCTTGAACCTACTCATCTGACATGATAGTAGGCTTTACTATCATATGTCTAGCTTGGGGTGCCTTCTTCACCATCTCAAACACATGACTCTTCACATACATCAAATTCAGGCTCATCCATATGGGTATGCATTGACCATGAGAGTTGCTTTCTAGTGCAAACGGTCACCATATCCCCATCCATTAATTCCCAACCAAATAAATCCTTTTGTTCTATAGTTCTTTGGAAACATGTGCGGATGATTTTTCGTGTCCTCTACATAGCCCATGATTGGTGCACTATGTTCCCCACTCATCCTCTTCGATCTAGGTCCCTTGGGAATTGTAGCTTCAAGGTTAGGTTCCTGTCTCATTACACCTTGAATAGTCACATGCTGTGGATCGAGGTTTCCTTCTCTCTTTCTTCTCCATCCTTCATCTCTTCATCTTTTTCTCTTCCTCATTCTGTGGCTCATCTTCTTTCTCGAGTGGGGTAGGAGATGCATGCTCTCTCTCCCTTGATTCCTCCACTTCTTCATCCAACTTCAACTTTCTTCTCCTCTTTGGCTCAACGGTGGTCTCCTTGTGTGGAGAGAGATGAGGTGATTTCCTTACCATTTTGGGGTTCCACCTTGAGTCCTTGTGCATCTAAACACTTTCTTAAATTTATGCTCCCCCTGCTCAACCTTCGTATCTTCCTCTTCATCATGTCCCTGAGGTGGAGTGGTCACACACTGACTCTTCTCTATCATATGGTTGCTTTCTTTTGATACTCCAAGCCTCCACTATCTTCACGCTCCTCTTCTTCATCCTCTACTTCAACAGTTTCTGTGGGCCTTTACGTTGGTATGTTTTCCATTGTGTGCTTACCCTTCGGTGGCCCTAGGAGCAAAATTCATTCTCCACATACTTATTGTTCTCCATCTTGGGCTTCAAATGAAGATACACTAATGTTACCCCTATATCTACTACAACTAGACTTATTGGCTTAATATTCAATACCTCCAAATGAGCCTCTCGACATAGGCACTTCTTCCTGGATACACATACTTCTTCCTCAATGTGTGGTAGTACATCGCAATCTACCTTATCTACATTGAATACCAGTCATCACGTGTCTATGAATCTATGAATAGATGCTTGGAAATACCTTGCAGTGAATGCGTAAGGAAATTTACACCAAGGGCTCTAGACTCCATCTCTCATTGGGAAATGTGCATGATGCAAAAAATGCTGATATACAAAAAAACTAGACTTGTTTCCCCACTACTGATGGTAGGTCCTTCTGGGATGCACCACTCTTCTCCAAATGCCACACGGAGCCTGTCATACCATTTCTCCACCCTTTTCTTGACATCATCTTGTCATGGACCCTTTACATAGGTACTTTCTGAACCTTTCAGCTGGTAACTTATTCTCCATGGGGTATTCCCATACCTTTTCCTTCGGCCCATCTAGTACTCCAATTTCCATGAATACTAGTGATAGTAGAACAACCCCAAAGCTGATCTTCCCTCTTGTGCGTGCTTCCTCGACTATTTTCTCTACAATGTAGCCTGTACAATATTGTAGATTTCTCCTTCTAACATCTTACACGCAACGTGTAACCACATAGTATTTACCTATGACCACCACTCCTAGTCATTCAACTTTGTAACAAGGTGTGTTGTTGCTTGCACACAACCTAGAAAATTCTTCAATTTGTCTATATCCATACCACATGGACCCTTTAGGTACCCCAACTCCTATTTGGTCTTTAAGATTGTGGATTTATCTATGAGATCATTCTTTATATCTTCTCTTGTGGCCTTCAAACATGTCACCATTGAGATAAGTGCGGATGAGATTCTAACTCTGCATCCTGTAAAGTAGAAGAAGTCCTCATGCACTCTGCTCATGAGCCACTAGTACAAGGGCTCATACTTCCCAAAATATGGAAGCTCATATAATTGGTAGACCCCAATTCTCTTCAAAAGCTTCTCACCTACATCATCATAAACCAACATGTCATCTTTCCGTATGTTTGTTCATCCTCATAGTGAGAAAGGAATCGAGCTCCTTCTTTTTCTCCATGGTCCTATGATTGTATTCACTTACTTTTCTCTTTCTAATGGGTGAATCCCATTCTGGCCGATGATGACTCCTTCTAGATATTGCATTTTTGAAAAATCACTTTTGGGTGCCATCTCTTCCTCCTCGATGACCACCTTCTTCTTTCCTTTTTCTCTTGTTGCAACTACCTTCTTCTTGGGTGCCATTTTTACCTTGTAATCATCTCCTCTTTAACTCTATAATTTGTGAATCAAACCCTAGCTCAATTCAATCATGCCCTAGGTGGAAAATTCATGCCCTAACTCCTCTTTTCACCTTTGCTTCACTCAAACCCTTCACCACCGGGACCAAGCTTCTTTTCACATAGATCTGTTTGTCACGCTTGGTTTCACACCCTTTGCACCTTAACCCAATCACTCAGCTCTTCACACTTAGCTCTTTCCTCAAATACTCTTAGTCACAATGGTAAAAATGAATTCACATCCCATCCTTATATAATTTTTCAAATTTTGATGCATTTATTACTCCTTCACCTACCAAATATCCTCTCATTCATTGACCAAATTCATTTGTTCCACATGGTACATCTTCATGCCCCAGCTATAACCTTCTAGTGTGCCTTCCTACCCTCTGGTCATAGTCACAGACTTCTCTTCAGTGTGTGCCCTTGCACCCCAAGTACCTCATCACTATACCTTCTCCTAGTAGTTATCATGGCCTCTACTTACCTCGTGTTATATTGTCCTTTCATTCATCTCCATCCTTGGTCACTTTTGAGAAGCAATCTTCTTTTGACTTAAAGCACACCCATAGTAGCTTATTCCTTTCACCTTTCAATTCCCATAGTCTTTTACTTGGATATCAACAACCACCCCACACTAAAAGTATGTGCAGTCCTCTCGTATAAACATTCTTCACATAGTAATTAGCCTCATGCGCACAAGCACTTATTTACACAATAACAACAAATAAATTGACAAAGCATAATGACAATGAAGGAAATACATTAAGGAAACATAAATTGAAAACCTAATCTAAATGGCAATACTTCCTTATTACAAACACCAAGAAGACTTATTTATAGTAGGGCTTCAACCTACTCCCGTTAAAGTAACTGGGTAGCCATGTTCCATCAAGTGCTTCTAACTAGAAAGCACCTGATTCAAGTATGTAAGTGATGACATACGGCCCCAACCAATGTACTTTGAGCTTTCCTGGATGGCACAAGAATTGAGTCATAAAGAAGTACCATTTTTCCAACCTCAAACTTCTTATCCCTTATGTTTCTATCATGCCATGCTTTCTTCTTGGCCTTTTCTTACTTTTGAATCCAATATGCTATGGCTCATCACTCATCCAACTGAATCATCTTTTCAATCCACTCTTCTAAAGCGTGCTCATCAGCTAGACCTCCAACGCATGTAATGCACAAAAAGAAGGTAACATAAATTCTATAGGAGAATGGCTTCTATGCCAAACACCAACTGAAAATGGTGTGGCTTTGTTCAATCTCTTATAAGTTGTTCTATATGCCCAAAGAACAATTGACACTTTATCATCCCAATCCTTTCTTCCAACATCACAAATTTTTGTCAATGTCTGGCTCAAAATCTTGTTGAAAGCCTCAGCAGTTCCATTTTCCTGAGGGTGGTAAGGTGTAGTCTTATGGTGGGCAACCATAAACTCATCTAATAGGATCCTTATGGTTTCATTTAAAAAGTGTGTACCCCTATCACTTGTCAAACTTAAAGGACATCCATATCTTGTAAGAACATTCTCCCATAGAAACCTAGTTGTTGTAGTTGTTGTACAGTCCTTCGTAGGTGCTACTTCTGCCCACCATGTGAGATAATCTATGCAAGTAATGATATAGTACAATCCATTCCTACGCATGGCTGGTGAAAAATAGGTCCTAAAAATCAATGGCCCATTTCTCAAATGGTTTTTGCACTGATAATAGGTCTCAATGGCATTTCATCTCTTTTCCCTAGTTTTCCTAGGCACTAACAATGACAATGGTCACATGCCTTACAATATTCTTTACAGTCTTTATACAATGTCTCCCACCATAATCCAACAAGTAGGATCTTCCGGTAGTTGCATCACCTACATAATGGCCTCCTGCAATACCACCATGGGATTCTTCCATAATATCCTTGTGCTCATGCTCTAATACACAACGGCATAATACTTCATCTCTACCTAACTTGTAGAGGTCACCACTGATTAACATAAATGGTGTCACGCGTATATATAGTAAGTGTTTATTTTCTAATGCCTTCATTCCTTCTAGTGCCACACTAGTCCGTAGAAAGACAACAATGTCTTCTAATTTTGATGGTGCGTGTTGTAACCTATATAACTATGCATCTAGCATGGTTTCTTCAATTGTCTGTGCTTCCTCTCCTGAGTTAATTCTAGACAAGTGGTCTGGTCCAGAGTTACTTTTCCTGGCTTTACCACAACTATGAAATCAAACTCTTGAAATAGAGTACCCATCTACATATGTGCCCTTATAAGATGGGTTTGTTTACCAAATAATTCAATGCCATGTGATCCATATAGAATACAAATGGTGTAGCTAGAAAATACTATCGAAACTTGTGTAATGCATAGATCATTGACAAAGCTTCCCGCTCTATAGTTGTATAATTCTGTTCACCAGGAGTTAGCTTCCTACTAAAGCAAAAAAATAGGATGATCATGAATACCTTCTCCAGGTTGAGCTAATATTGTGCCAATGGCCATGCCAGAGTTCCACATGTACATGAAATGGTTTGTCCCATGAAGGAAAATGTAAGATAGGTGTGGTAGTAAGTTTCTCTTTCAATGTTTCAAATGCATGCTACTGCGATTCTCCCCAATAGAATGTACCTTTTCCTTTCAGTAACTCCTCCAAAGGTGTGGCAATTTTTTCATATCCTTTTATGAATTTCCTATAATATCCTATGTGACCTAAAAATCCACACACCTCACTCTGACTGGTAGGCGCTTCCAACCCTAAAATGACTGCAACCTTAGCTGGATCAACAAGCAATCCTTCCTTAGATTATGTGTCCCAATAGTATTCCAAAAGGTGTAGAAAATATGCACTTCTTGATGTTCAAAGAGATACTCAATTGTCTACACCATTCAAACATTAAGCATAGATTGTCACAATGATCCTTAACAAGCCCATATATTGTCCAATCATCGAGGTAGACCTGTAAGAAGTTGTGAATAAAATATTTGAATGCCTGAACAACTATGCATGAGAATACAACAGGCATTTTTTCAATCCAAAAGGCATCACAATATAGGAAAACTACCCCATTCAGTAGTAAAAGTTGTCTTTTCTTGATCCTCCTGAGCAATCCTAACCTGATGATACCCAAAAAACCCATCTGTGAATGAATATATTTCATGCCCTACCACTCCTCTAGTATTTCCTCAATAAATGGCATAGGGAATGGGTCTGTTACACATGCAACATTTAGCTCCCTGTAGTCCACACATATTCAAATTCTACCATCCTTCTTGATACTGATCACCATTGGACTAACCCATTCTGACTCATCCAAAGGGCTCGATAATTCTAGATTTCAACATTTTATCAATTTCTTCTTTTACCTTTTCACGTAAATTAGGATTCATTCTATAAGGTCTCTTTCTCACTAGGCACATGCACCATCCTTAAGCTTTATCTTCATTTCCCCAGTGATTCATGCACCTTTAAGTTCATGATACCCTCATGGGAATAAGTCCTGATAATCCCTGAGTAACTCAATGATATTTTCCACCTCCGATTCTGACCAAGTAGTCTCCAATTATGGCCTCCTTAGGCTCAGCCTCTAATCCTATATTGACCTTATTTATCTTCATTATCTCATGGTATGCATGCATGTATCCTTATCTACACTATCCAAGACCTCACACACCCCCTGTGAATGGTCAATATCCAGTTTTCAACTTCCTCATCATCCACGATGTACACCATCTTTCCTTTTTCTTTCTCAAGACAAGCACGTTCAAGCAATATGGAGTCTTCTCCTTCTTCTTCAAAACATGCACCTGATTTTATCTTGCCAATAATTCCTATATGAGTTCCTCCACCTTTGCACTATCTCCCATGGTTAACCACTTGACAAATTTTAATGCCTCTTCTATTGGAGGTTGGGAAGAAAAGTAGTCAAAGGTCTGGATCATTCCTATAGTCAAATTTTTCCATTTTCCAGTCTCTCGATGTAGTTCTGCATATACATACCAAAACAAGTGAGCATCCTTGTAGAGTAGAGTACAATCTATGTACCTAGAGTGAAGGTGGTAATGCTTCATGTCCCACTATCCAGAGTCTCTCACACTGCTGAATGTGATGTTGATAGGTTGATCACCATTATAAATGTAGATCTACGTAGGTGCATTGCTCCTTACAAACCTAGTAGATAGGGTGACTCCAATCTCCTCCCATTCTATAAGATTATCTCTATGGACTACCCACCAGCATGTTGTTGTCCCATGTAAGGTATATACTAACATATCTCTTCTCTGACTTTGGTCTATCCACTATGCCTCCATGGCTTGTAAGAATACAGGAAGATCTTCTACTCCTATATACCAAAGCACTGCACTACCTATCCGTCGAATAGAATGAAGTCCATTCTTGCATTGCACGCCACCACTTTTTACCTCACATCCTACTAGTTCATATGTACCATGAGCCCAATTATCACAAGAAATACTTGTAGTATCACTAATAGAATGAGAATCCTCCCACTATAGGATGCCTTCCTTTGATGGCTCATTGACCTCTAGGTCCTAAATAACACGCATACATAGATTCTGTTTAAGTCCTCCTCACTTAGAGGCTCAACATATGGTGTAGAATTCCCATCTGTCAAAGGTATCACAACCCTTTCCTCTTTGTTCTCAAAGCTGATATACCCCTTATTGAATCTCAAATCAGCATTATTCACATAACACCAAGGGCATCCAAGCAAGGCTATCTTCTTCTTTCTACAAGTGCTAATACCTCAAAATCCCCAGTGAATTTGGCCCCTTGTATGGTTATAGATGCATCCTTCAAAACTCCTATGGGAGTGGCCTTAGTCTTATTTTCCATAAACAACACATTAGATGATGGCTACAATGGAGGCCTCCCCATTTGTACCCATGCATCTAATGTAAGCACATTTACTTCCACACCTATATCAATCAATATGTTGCTCAACAACCATCCATCCACAACAACATTCAGAGTAATTTCTTTATCATAGTCAATGCTATCAGGGGGAAGATTTGCATGCAGGATCTATCATCCGGTCTCAATACTTGCACGTGGAGTGTTCCCTTTTAACCAACTTCCTAATAGTGGAATGATGTTCTCCTGGCACAACATTTTACACACTTCTCTCAGATCATCGATATCAGTTTGGACTATCTCTGATGCTTTCTTCTGCTCCTTTAAGTATTGTATCTCACCCTGAAGATTCCTTAGCACTTCCATGGTATCCTGGTAAACTTCCTTCTAATGAGCAAGATCTGGGTACCTTGCATGTAAAACCTCCTCCTTGGTGATCATAGGCTTTTGGTGCAATGCCTCTCTTGTGCGTGCCACTTCAGCTCATGTAGTAATCTTCACTATTAATGCCTCAGGTCCTGGTGCTATCTTGGGCATCCACTGATCTTTGAACCATGCGCTTGGATTCTAACCATCCCGACGCCTTTGTTTTCTTTCTTATGTTGCTTACTCAAATGCTCATATAAGTCTGGGCACTCTTCATAGCTATGGTTCTTTCCGTAGAAAGAACATGCAATATTCTGGGACATTCACACCTATAGTGGTCGTGGATCACATGTATAACATGTTCCACAAGGGAACTCACCTCTTCCTCCACCATGCCTCATCCTCCATATCCACCTTGATATCCACATCCTCTTCCATGACCTCCTTCAAAATGGCCCTCATTCCTATGTCATAGCACGTTGATTATGATCCCAATCTGGTGCTCATTCTTGTTCTTAGAGTTATCTCATTATACTTGTCTGTCATACCCCAATGTCTATAGCATCATGGATCTGACCAATCAATCGACAATCCTTAGTATCATGGGTCGTGGACTGAAAATCTTGCAAAAGTAGGATACATTCTTCCTTATCACGCACTGTAACAAAGGATAGTGGCTAGCATCATGATTCAAATGATAAATTTCATAGTCTAACAATAATGAATGTATAGATCTACGGAAACTATCCTTGGTGTGACCTTCCACTTCACAATCTATACACCAAATCCCTAAGCATGTTTCATGGGCTGAATTTGCTGATAGCTTCTCTAACTATTTTTCCATAGCTGCAATCTGTGCCTCTAAGAATGGACTAACACCAGTGTCAATGCTCCCAACTAACCTCAAAGACATAAAGTTTTTCTTCAATGCTTCACGTGGATCAATGTATGTCTTATGTGACAATGCTCTTCTGAATGGTGTAATCAATCCTCCAACAAACCATTGTGCATGTTGGCTTGCGTGAATATCATAAGAAAGCTTAGATAGAGTGTTTTAAAATGGGCATCATACTCACATACACTCTCAGTAGTGCCTTTCTTAATATCCTTGAGCACACTTATACTCTTCTACTCAAACTCAGGGATATGGAACTCTTTCAAGAAAGCATCCTTTAATGCTCTACATAATCCACACAAGTTTGATCGGGTCAAACTTCCTATACAAGTTGTGTACATGTCCCTGTAATGTATAAGCAAATTGACTTACCTTGCATTCAAATGTCATGATCCCTTTCACACCACAATATTTCACACATGTGCACATGCTCAACAACATCCTCTATGCCTCTATACTCCAAAGATGAAGAGACATCTCCATATAGATATTTTGTGGTTGTTGTAGGCCTTGACCACTTGATCCAGAACCTCCTATGTTTCCTCTACCTCCAAAACCACCAGATCCACCAAAACTAGAACCACCTATACCTCCTGATCCTCCACCTGTAGCTGGAATAGACCTATAGATGTACTCCCCTATGCTCTGATAATAGTACTATATTGAACCCCTACATTCTGTGAGGTAGTTCCACTTCTAGAGGTGAATCCAACATTCTCGTGCGTTCACATTTTGTGTGGATGATGCACCTAAAAATGTTCCTCCAAATAACATTGAAGTCGTTTGTCCTTCCATTGATGTACTTGCTCCCTAACTTACTCCTTGCTCTCCTACTTCCCAAGTTAGCTTTTTGGTTACTTATCATACTAGATATGGGAAAACCAAGCACAAGGGCTAGGTCACTAGGTGGATTAAGATGCACGCCCACGGCCTAGGTAGTCTTTTTTGTGCACTTCTATGTGAAGCCAAGGGGGGTTCTATGTCATGATTTCCAAGATGGGGAGTTCCTAATGCTCTGCTCCATGTCTTCTACGTGAGCTTCAAATCCTTCACGAGCCATCTCTCTCCTCAATGCCATACTTTCTAAAATGGTAAACATTGCTTTTCTATCTCCCTCTCACACCCTCATTATACTTAAGCCACCTTTCCTCTCTCTTCCTTTCTACCACTAGGTCTGCCATCTTTCACCAAACCTTGTTCCTGCCCTCATGCGAGGTGAGGTTTAGTTAGCCATCGGTTTACTCTCTAGGTTCAAAGTTACCATCAAGATCTTGATCGCCAGTGGAATACCTTGCAAATATGCTCCTCTAGGATACCACAAAAATTGGAATTCAGCTACCTCTAGGAAAGAATACGTCAAAATTGAATATTCTAGAATATAACTATTTAGAACACCATGAAACCATGTATCCACAATGTGAGTCTAGATCAGATCAACATCATAAAGGGCCTAAATTCTTCATGTGTCCAGAAAAGTGCTGATACCTCCAATTCCACTTAGATGCATACACAATCAGCCACTCATATAATTCTACTGGAAATATGGTGAAAAATCTCTCATATAAGCTGTCATACAGATTCTGTTCTACCCAAGTGCGTGTGTTAAAATCAGATCCACTTGAACCGTTGTGCATATTCTTCCTCTAGGTCATGTATCCACTCCTCAATACTTGCTAGAGTTAACCGATACGTCTTCATCGCAAACCATCCTGAAAAAAACTAAAAAAGAGGTCCCGAAATGGAACCAATGATGTAGCCTAGAATTTACTAGATAACACCCTAGACACACTACACATCACTCAACCTAGACTGAGTGCTCACTCAAAGAAGTGTATAAAGGTACCAGGTCCCTCTTTAGGGTTTCTATAGCAGGATGTTAGTGTGATGAAGGAAGAAACATATAGATCCATAACTAATCCATCATTCTATAATGCATGCCATATTCAGATCTATAAAAGAACAAGCTTAAACAATAATCATGATTGAATCAAGAACATGCACTACTCAATTACACATAGAATGACACTTAGATTCAACCAATATCTTCCATCTATTAATAAACACAGAAGCTCCTTACAATAATGGCAATCTATACCGGATGTGCGCATGGATCTCATAAATTATTCCATTCATATGCACATATCTCTTTATGCTTACCTCTTACACTCTACATATATATATATATATATATATATATATATATATATATATATATATCCCCTCTCTATCTCGTAATTCACTACATATATATATATATAGGTGGGGACTTTCCCTTCACCGCTTATCTATTCCAAAAATAGGTCGTATGGTATTAATATTCATGCGCCATTTACAAGCATAGCCAGCCACACATGCAAGTGTGCTATCTATAGACCTCTTATAGTTAACTGAAGTGAAAATCCTATTCTTAGCTCATCTCCATGTAAAATGCTTTGATCTGATCCTCTAAAGATAGAAAATGTGTGGTGCGTATGTCTCTGCATCATTGGTGTGTTCTGCACGCCATCTTCTAAAAATAGGTCTTCATGCTCAAAATCAGCTAAGTCCTAAATTTTGAGCTTCTACTCCACGCGTGCATTCTTCCTACCCATTCACATCCATAAACCTATCCTATTTTATCACACGGACTTCTTGTGTGAGTCACATATTCTATGCATAAATTCTATTTATATCCTCTTCACTTAATGGCTCAACATAAGGCTCTTCCTTCCTCTCATGGAGGGGTATGATTACACGCTCATCTTTTGTTCTCAAAACATATGTATCTCTTGTTAAAGTGTAGATCAAATTTTTTTACATAACACCAAGGTCATCCAAGTAATCCTATAAATTTTACTATTTCAACAAGCTCTAATACCTCAAAGTCTCCAATAAAATTAGCTCCCTAAATAGTAATGGATGCATGCTTCAATAACCCAATAAATATGTCCACTGGAGTTTTTTTTCGATATACATGCATTTAAAGATGACTGTAATGTTGGTCTCCCCATATTATTCAATGCATTTAGAGTTATCACATTTACTTCAATGTCTATATCTATAAAAATATTAGTTATTAACCACCCATCAATCACTACATCTAATGTGATCTCTTTGTCAAATTCATGATTCTATGGTCACAAGTTTGTATGTACTATCTATCGCTGCGCTCAAATCTAGCACGTGGTACCTTCTCACGTAGCCATTCCCCTAATAATGGGATGATATTCTCATGGCGCAACATGTTACACACATATTTCAATTCATCCACATCCTTCTATGGGAGCTAGATATTTTTTCACGTTCTCTCTCATGCGCCTTCTCCTTTAAACATTATATTTTTCATTAGAGATCTCTAATGACTCCCTTAGTTTCTTTGTAGACTTCCTTCTGATGCATGGGGCTTAGTTAAATAACATGTATCACATCCTCTCTTATGATGAGTGGCTTGGAATTCATAGGATCACATAAGCGTGATGCCTCGTAACGTGTTGTGACCGGTATGGGTTGTAATTCTAGATTAGGCATCTTCTTAGGCATCCAATGATCAACATTTGCGTGATGTACCTTGATCATCAACACACCCTTATCCTCCTTATTTTTCTTACTCATGTTCTCATATAGGTCCAAGTAATCCTCTAGCTTATATTGTTTCCCACACCATGAGAAAACTATATTCTAGGGGCAATCATGTTGGTAATGATCAGGGGATCCACAAGTGTAACAAGTTCCTTGAGAAAACCTTCCTCTTCCACCACCATTATCTCGACCTTGATATCCTCCTCGAAAATCCATTTCCATTATCCCCATTTTTTTCCCTTCATTATGTTGTCCTTCCTGATCTTTTGATCCACTTTCCACACTAGTCTTGCACACTCTTGCTCAATGGCTTCATGGATATGATCAATCACTCTGCAATCAATTGTGTCATGGGTATGATACTTGAAAATCTTCCAATAAATGGACACCTTCTTCTATATCATGCGTTGTAAGAGGAAAATTTTAGGCATCATGGTATTTTTGGTAAATTTCATAATCTATTAACAACACATGCAACGGCTTGCACAAATAACTATCCTTAATATGTCCCTCGAATTCACAATCGATTGCACCATATCCCAATTTGTTTCTCATGTGCTAAGTTAGAAGAGAGCTTCTCCAATTACTTTTCCATGGTTGTTATCTATGTAACATCCTCATTTTAATCCTTTCATAATAGGGAATATATATTTTTTACTTTATGCTTCTCGATCTAAATACCCATATATTTAAATCCAACATAAACCTTAATGTTCATTATTCCAAATTCACATAATTTAGAACAATTTATTTAGCTAATCCATCTCATAACAGTAAACCATATGCAGTTGTAATGACTCGATATTAAACCAATATCTCATGTGTATACCAAGTATACTTGTGGTTCCCTTATTCCATTAAGGGTCAATCAAGTGTAAAAAAATAAAGATTCTATCTAGAGTATCTATTATGGATACCCATATGACATCACGCATCTTTAGTCTAGGTGAAATCAAGACAATGCAACCAACAACTTGTGATACTTTGGCCAAAGTTTCAAGACATGTATGTCATGTATTTATTCCAAGATGACATACTCGTCAATAGGAATATGTCTTTCACCACACTAAATTATCTAGATTAGACTAACTTGACTTACATCAATCACATCCATGTCCTTGTTATATACTAAGTAGAGATAGCACACATAGACTAGTGTTGATAGTCTACTTATGAAGACTAAGGAAATCAAGTGCATCCAAATCAAATTTGTTGCTTAATATCCACTTCATCACCCATAGTCATCATAAGATGACATCGACACTAGGCCATATTGTTATCACTAATTAGTGTATAATAGAGACCTGGATCCACATTTTATGATAGAAACACTTAAGGGAGATAGGTGGATAATCATGCCATAGTGGTTGCTCCACGAAACCAAATAATGAATCACATCATTGAATGGGTACTATGTAGCAGTTGACTATGCTACAAAATTCTGTCGAGTTCCATTATGTGAAACATCATAAATTCAAAACTTTGTTATTTAATTTAATTTATAGCTTGTTAATTTGACCCATTATTATTCTCATTATTAGGTTTCATTCCTAAGGACCAGCTCGGGTTCTAACGAAATTCCATTAAGGGATGTAACATTATCATTTACTCAATTAAAGAAACTACATATTCATAACTACAGTTAGCTTAGTCTCAAAATCATGTATTTTCCTTTATTTAGATAAGTTCCTTAAATGTATTCAATAGTATTTAGTATAGGGAAGCAACCTCATATAAACATACATAATTTAAATGCACTAGTAATAGTTTTACTTCACACGTTTAATTAGATTAGATACCATAATTATTTTAATAACTTATTTAACTTTTCACCAAACAACTTAAGTCATTTAAATTTTACAAAATAGTTATAACTTAAATACATTAGTCTTCCAAATATAACCAATTATATTGAGGAAAAATTCATTTCATATCATAGTTTAAACTATAAAGTTCATATTAGTTGCCTAACTTAATTGGTAGTCCTAACCATAAGTCATCTTCATATAAGAAGCCAAGTATATATATAGACCCTAGATAACCATATTTCAATAAGCCATTCATTTAATATTCCTTAATGACTTGTTCATTCTTACTAGATGAACTTAGTTTAATTACCACTTAAGGAAGATATTAAGGTACTTAGATAATCATCTAATGTTAACTCAATCTTTCCTTCAAGTATATTTTTATTCATTAATACAAGAAACTCAAACAACATTGATTCATAATGTTTGTACCAATCATACATAGAACTTTATTTAGCATACATTTAAATTTTTCAAACTGATAACTTACATGCAACTATCTCATTTAGGATAGAATCCTATTATATAAGCCATGCAGTCCTATAGTTTCCTTATACTCAGGCTCCATATAACAGTAACTTTCATATAAATCCTACTTCCTTAAGAAATATTAGTAACTAAAATCATCATTTCCAAACAATTCATTTCCATCAAGGTAAAACATATCAAATTGAACAACTTTATTTCTTTCCAGAATAAGATATCAAATCATGTTCACAGAGATAGATCATAATATTTCCTTTCAAAACAATTACAATAAATGGCCAAGGGCCTTTCTCATTTCTTAACAAGTAATTCAATTATGAATACAATAATCAATTATTCCATTCAACTTTCTTCAATCAAAAGAATAAATGCAACTTTTTATATGTCTTCCTTCGTTCATCAGCAATATTGTTAGCATCTATCAGTTCATACGAACTGAGCATGATAGGTACTAAATATTCATAACAACATGCTCTACTTAATAATTTCATAAAAGGAACATTGCTTTTAAATGAAATTATCCTAAGGTTCAAAATAAAGTACACTACTATTTTATCATGCCACAAAGAACTTCATAATTAAAACCATCAAAGAAGACAAGTTAACACATACAATTCTTTCAAGTAAATAAAATCAGATAATAATTTAAGTCACTCAAAGGTGGTCTAAAACTAATGTAATTGATCCTAATCAATCATATAATTATAAGTACTAGATTAATAAGATTACAGTCAAATAAGCCCATACTTATTTGACTGTAAACTTATATTTTTAAAATAAGTTTATTCAACTTATCTTAGTCAATATTTTTTATACTTAAACCAATAATGAGTTATCAAAGTAATAATTCACAAGCCATCCTTATATAACTTATACATATTAACTCATTATAGCATTCCAATAAATTTCAATCATTTATACTACAAACTGAGTTCCTTTACTTATGAACTCAAGGTATAACATTAACTTCCAAGTAAGGGTCGGTTTAGATGAACTTAGTATAATGAGGTATAAATTTTTACCTCAATATGATCATTGAAAATAGATAACAATTGTTATCCAAAATAAGCCCCATGCTTATTTTTGGCTAACTCCTCCTTCTCCTTTGCTGGCACTTAAATGAATTTTTGGCATGCTTTAGGTACTCAAAAGATTCTAGAAATGATCCCATCAGATAGTATTTTTTCTCACCTTTCCAGAAAGGTAAAATTTTCCTCCTAACTCCTTGTATTTCTCAAGTTATGGCTTGACGGAGTTTTTGAGGGAAATTTTCCCCGGGAAGGCCCATAACCAATAGGAATGTGCCATGTGGTAGGGCGGAATGGCGGGTCGGTGGGGGTAGGTTAGAAATATCACCAGAGTGGGTGGGATACAAAGGAAATTTTTTTCCCACGGTCCCACGGAGGAAAAGAAATGGCTTGAAGGCTCGCGTCAACCAATGAGAAAGCGCCACATGGTGGCGGATGTCGAGCTAGCGGGGTAAGTTAAAGAATTTTCCAAAGGGCTCGGCGGGCGGAAGGATAATTTCTTTTCCCAAAGGCCCACAGAGACCAATAAGAGGTCACCACGTGTCTAGCCGAGGTGGAAGCCGGAGCGCGGAGTAAATTTTAGCTTTTGCCAAAATAATAGAAGGCGCGAAAGGAAAAATTGGCGACGAGGCCGCCAAGGAGGAAATGGAAATTTTGGTTGAATCCCCGCAGAGACTAATGGGAGAATTTGGAAATTTTTCCAAAGTGGTCAGCAACGTCAAAGGCAAAATTTGGAGCGCATGCCCATAGTGAATAGGGTGGTGACATGTGTCCCGGAGTGGCGGGGTGCGAGAGGAATTTTGGAATTTTTTCCAAAATTCAAAAAATCGTAAAATGGCCATTTCAACTTGCGGCCAAATGAGAATGTGCCACATGGTAGTGGAGCAGCAGGGGCATGTAGCTTTTTGGGAATTTTTCCCAAATTCAAAAAATGGAAAATAAGTTTCGGACCGCCATCCATTTTTGCCCTAAATCTTCAGAGGGCCATATCTTTTGATCCAGAGCTCAGATTTTTGCATTCTTGGTGTCATTGAAAAGATGGTAAAATTGTCTACATGATGGAGGGTTAAGTTTTGTATTTTTATGGAGATTTTTATATAAAAATGGAGAAACTTCCTAGGATGCAAAAACGTAGAAATGGTTCCCAACCACCAAATTAAATGAAGTATGGGTCGTTTTTGGATCTGCAGAGCAATGTACTTCAAAGTATGGGATTTTCCATGGGAACCCATCATTTTTCAAGCTAATTAGAAGGATTTTTTAGTGGTTGGAGTTGTAAAATCAAATTTTCCCACGTTTTTTCACTTTTCTTCATTCTGCTTCGTGATAAAAGCCAATTTTGGCTCATTTGTAAAAGGTTGTTCATCTTTTCTACTCTTCCCTCCCTTATTTTCTTCCCAAGGGTTGAAAATGGAGTTAGAACCTCCTCCCATGCTCTGTAATGGTGTTTTTCCTTTTACCATTAAAATGATGTTCTATGCAAACTTCTGGAGCAACAAAAACGTGTTTTGTGATGCATCTGTCCATCCTTGCTCTTTTTTTCTTGTTTTCTTCTTTCCTCTCTTCATTGCAGGTATTTTTGCATGTTTGAATGTTCATTACAGGTTTAGGGCTGTGTTCATGGAGTTTTGAAACACTTTCTATATGAAATCTATCCTTGGGCCTGTGATGCACTTGTCCATCCTTCCCATTGCTCACCTCTTCTTGTTCCATGGCGATTTTGATAGATGTTCAACATTTTCCTTCTCTGGTGTATCACCATTTTAGTATAGGATTCTATTTTTTCTCTTTTCTCTCTCTCCCTATCTCCTTGGAAGTTAGATTAGGGTTAGATTAGCTTGCCTACACTGGAATAGCTTGTGGCAGGTAGTTTAGGAAGAGGAACCAACCTTCTCTGGAGAGCTTTCCCCATTTGCAAAGGTCCCACACTTGGGAAAGCTCAATGTTGTGCATTCACACCAAATGACATTGGCTTAGAAAAGAAAGATCCACAGGTCATTTTTGGGGACTTTAGAGGTCTTCCACCTTATTTTTGATAGGTTGGTGTGTTCCTGTTAAGGATTCATCCTTTGGAGGCATATTCAAAAATGCATCTAGCGACTCCATCTACTAAATAACTCATTCTCTAAGTTATAGACCTATTTTCCATCCATTTCCATCCATTCTTCTTTCCATCTCTTTCACTCTTTTCCATTCCATGAAGTTGTACAATCATGACTTCATTTCCATCATGGAATTCACATTTACAACAACAACAATATATTTCATGTCCAACATGTTTTACAATTCCTTCAAATCAGCATTTTCATCAAATTCAAGATCAACATGCTCACCCATATGAGCAATACCAAAATCAGTTTGGTTGTGAAGCATATCAAGAGTAAGGGTACGCATGCAATGAAGAAAATCAAATGGAAGATGCTGATTTTGTGGAGAAAATCCAAAAGATGGAGGCAAAAATGGTGCAATCAAGAGCAACAACTCAAATGAAGGCTTTGAGAATTGGTTATAGGACTCCTTGTCCATTGGGAGGCCCTTTTCCAAGACACTTCATCCCTCGGAAAATTTGGACTTCATGATGGAGATGTTTCCCCAACTTGCACAATGAACAATAGAGATAGAGGCCTATAAACTTGGTGTTGAAAAACCTTGCCAATGGGTAAGTTCTACACCATCATCTGGTTTTTCTCTTTCCATTCCTCAAGAAGCACCATATCATTTGGATTTCCAAATTCTAAATCTAGTCAATGCTACCCCAAGAGTTAATTCCATTTCTCCATTCCCTAGTCTTCCACCCCATCTCAATTCTTCTATCCTTTTCCCTTCCAAAAACCATTCCCTCCAAAGAAACAAGAATTTCTACCTCCTCCAACACCACAAAAAATTGTAAAATCAATTGAGTCACAACCCACCCCTCCTCTTGCATTCCCAAATCCATGTTGGGAAGATAAAAATCAGAATTCTAGTCAAGGAAAATAGCAGGAAGAAGAAGAGCCAAACAAGGATGAAAAGATCAAAAGTTTGGTAAGCTTGGCTCTCAAATTTGGGATAAAAAGATCCCCTTGATGGTTAAGCCTTCAGAGGAGGTGAAAGTTGAACAAGTGGTGGTTAGGAATGATTTTGTTGTAGCAGAAGAAGAGAAAAAAGAAGAAGCAGATCAGCAATCAGTTTGCTCAGAATGTAGTGTCCATGTTGGCACTTTATTTGAAGGAAATGCTGATCCAATTCGAGTTGCACAATCAGCCATGGAAGAAGAAGATCTTGCAGTCCCAACTTGTCCTCTAGAGTAGTAGATTGAAGAGTTTGACTTGACAAACCTCATGCTAGAGGGAGAGTTTAATCAAGAGCAAGACATTCCTCAAGAAGTAGAGGAGGAAGAACAACCATCTCCAAATCCCATTGAAGAGGAGCAAATGGATGAGATCAAGTCAATTTTTGCAACAATAGAAGAAGGAAGCATTATTGATACATTTTTGCTTTCATTTGAAGGGACTGATTTGATTGATGAAGCCATTATGGAGGTGAACAAAATAGGTCCAAATTTTGAGCAAGAGGCACAATAAATTTTATGTTTCTCTCCCACTTCATCTCTCCAAAAATCTGATTTTTTGGATGAGTTTGAATTGACAAGTTTCATATTTGAAAATGAAAGTACACATGGTGAAGAAAATGTAGATTTGGAGGTCACCATACAAGAGGGAGAGACCTTGCAGTAGCAGGACATTGAAGAGTTTTATTTGCCATCAAACTTAGAAGAATGTTTGGATGAAAAGCCAGCTAAAACTACAATATTTTCTTCTTCACCATTCATTCTCCAACATCAAGAGCTTGCTGCCACAAAGGGGAACATTGAAAAAAAACAGCCTATGTTTTATGACAGCTCTTTGGAACCAATGTTGGAAGATATTAATCTTCCATGTTCTTCACTAGAAAAGGAAGGAAAACAGTAGAAGAACTTCATCACTTCTTCCACACCATCCATTCAAGAAGGTCTACAAGAAGACTCCATTTTTGGATTTGAAATTCAAAGCTATGGGCATATCAAATGGATCATACCTTGCCCAATAAGGTACTTGGCTTCATTAGAGCTAAAGGAGAAGCTACAACCAGTCATGTTTTCCTCTAAGCATGAGGATGAGCTACAAAGTACCAAGGATCATTGTCATACCTCTTCAATCCAAATGCGAGCAACTAAAAGAGGTATTCAATTTTCTTTTAACTAACACCTTGCTAATTTGGGTAGAAGACCAGATTATTATTGATTTTCCACTCATCCAAGCAGCCATACTCAGCTCCAAATCATTTTCATGGCTGTCAATTTTGAAGAAAGAAGTTATTTTGCACAACTAGTTGCAGGGTTTGTTTAGCCCACCTTTTCTTCCAGTTAGAGCAGAGTAGGTAGGATTTCTTTCAGAGAAGAAGTGCTTGTGCATAATCTACATGTTCCATTTGGAGCATGTATGATTTTTAGTTTTGTACATAGTTTTTGGTGCTGCTGGTTTTGCTCTTACACAGTCCATTTTAGTGGCATTTTGGTGAAAACAACTCCAGTTTAGTGGGTTTCCAAGTGGCTCGAGAGAAAGTTTTCAAAGTTCAGATCAGTTTGTAGGCTACAACTCATGACTCCATGCCCAATGGATTATTAAAAGGCTACTGATCATTCATCTAGCAGGAAGATGACCCCTTTGAGTCACCAAATTGTTATCCAAAATAAGCCCCATGCTTATTTTTGGCTAACTCCTCCTTCTTCTCATTTTCTGGCACTTAAATGATATTTTGGCATACTTTAGGTACTCAAAAGATTCTAGAAATGATCCCATCAGATAGGATTTTTCCTCACCTTTCCAGAAAGGTAAAATTTTCCTCCTAACTCCTTGTATTTCTCAAGTTATGGTTCGGCAGAGTTTTTGAGGGAAATTTTCCCTGGAAGGCCTACAACCAATAGGAATGTGCCACGTGGCAGGGCAGAATGGCAGGTCGGCGGGGGTAGGTTGGAAAAATTTCTAGATTGGGTAGGGTGCAAAGGAAAAATTTTACGCACAGGCCCGTGAAGGAAAAGAAATCACTTAAAGGCCTGCATCAACCAATGAGAAAGCATCACGTGGCAGCGGAGGTCGTGGCGATGGGGGTAAGTTGAATAATTTTCCAAAGGGCTCAGTGGGGGGTGGAAGGAGAGATTTTTTTCTTGAAGGTCCATAAACCAATAGGAGGCCACCACATGTCCATCTGGAGGTGGAAGTCAGAGGTGTGCGCAGTAAATTTTGGCTTTTTGCCAAAATAGTAGAAGGCACAAAGGAAAAAATTGGCCCGCAGGCCCGCTAAGGAGGAAATGGAAATTTTGGTTAAATCCCCGAGACTAATGGGAGGATGACACATGTCCTATTCTTAGTAGAGGTCAGGGGCACAAGGAGAATTTGGCAATTTTTCCAAAGTGGTTAGCAGCGTCAAAGGAAAAATTTGGAGTGCGTGCCCACAACAAATAGGGTGGTGACACGTGTCCCGAGCGGCGGGGCGCGAAGGAATTTTGGAATTTTTCAAAAATTAAAAAAAGTGTAAAATGGCCATTTGAACCCATGGCCAAATGAGAATGTGCCACATGGTAGTGGAGCAGTGGGGTGTGGAGATTTTTGGGGATTTTTTCCCAAATTCAAAAAAGGGAAAATTTTAAAGTTTCGGCCCGCCAATCCATTTTTGCCATAATTTTTCCCTAAATCTTTAGAGGGCCATATCTTTTGATCTAGAGCTCGATTTTTGTGTTCTTGGTGTCATTAGAAATCTGGTAAAATTCTCTACATGATGGAGGGTTCAATTTTGTATTTTGATGGATATTTTCTAGAGAAAAATGGAGAAACATCCCTGGCATGCAAAAATGTAGAAATGGTTCCCAACCACCAAATTAAATGAAGTATGGGTTGTTTTTAATCTGTAGAGCAATTTACTTTGAAGTATGGGCTTTTCCATGGGAACCCATCATTTTATAGGCTAATTAGAAGGATTTGTTGGTGGTTGGAGTTGAAAATCAAATTTGTCCGCGTTTTTCACTTTTCTTCATTCTGCTTCGTGATAAAAGCCAGTTTTGGCTCATTTGTAAAAGGTTGTTCATATTTTCTACTCTACCCTCCCTTATTTTCTTCCCAAGGGTTGAAAATGGAGTTAGAACCTCCTCCCATGCTTTGTAATGGTTTTTTTCCTTTTACCATTAAAATGATGTTCTGTGCAAACTTTTGGAGCAACAAAAAATGTGTTTTATGATGCATCTGTCCATCCTTGCTCATTTTTTTGCTTGTTTTCTTCTTTCCTCTCTTCATTGCAGGTATTTGTGCATGTTTGAATGTTCATTGCAGGTTTGGGGCTGTGTTCATGGATTTTTGAAACATTTTCTGTGTGAAATCTATCCTTGGGCTTGTGATGCACTTGTCCATCCTTCCCATTGCTCACCTCTTCTTGTTCCATGGCAGTTTTAATAGATGTTCAACATTTTCCTTCTCTGGTGTATCACTATTTTAGTGTAGGATTTTTTTTTTTCTATTTTCTCTCTATCCCTATCTTTGGAAGTTAGATTAGGGTTATATTATCTTTCCCTGCACTTTGGAATAGCTTATGGCGAGGTAGTTTAGGAAGAGGAACTAGCCTTCTCTGGAGAGCTTTCCCCATTTGAAAAGGTTCCACACTTGGGAAATCTCAATGTTGTGCATTCACACAAAATGACATTGCCTTATAAAAGTAAGATCCAAAGGTAATTTTGGGGGGTGCTATGAATTTGCACTAACAAAGAACCATGAAACTCGAAATCACTAATGATCAAGAATTTTCACTACATTATCCACGAAACTTATTTGGACTGAATTATCAAATCTAGCCCAATTAAGGAGCCATAAGTAAGGTAATCTAATGGAATTATTACTTGTATGTTTACAAATCACTAATAACAACTTGTCAAACCCTCTAACTAAGTACAATTTTAAACAATAAAATATCATTAATATTTATCTAATACCAATCTTGATTATAAGCTTGAATTAGTTCATAATAGATATCCAAAATAAGGGAATACCATTCTAGTTTTAAGTCATTCCAAACTCGAACATCACTTAGAAATTCAAAACATTATTCTATCATGCTGGGAGTGTGTGAAGTCATTCCTTCTCAACTTCCTATCTCCATTACCCTACAAACATTTAAAAATAATTTCAAACCATAAAAGATTCGGTAATAACCTAAGGGTTAATAAAATATGATACAGATCATTCTAACTGTGTGAGTCTAGGGCTCCTAAAGAGTTCCAATAACTTAACTCGTTCCCATTTCCCTTTTCAAAATCCTCAAATGGATCTGGTCCTTCAACTTAGTATACCCATATCAAATTCAAAGATGTCAATAATGGTATTAAATCTCAAACACACAAAAGTAGGGTATCGACTCAATGATGGATTATTTTTAACAAGAACTAAGACCACAAAATATACAACTGATATTTATCAAATTGACATACCTTTATAAGGATGAGTAGTCAGAAGGAATACTTAAACACCCATTAACGTAATATTCATGAATGGAAAACTCAAACTAGAATCCAAATGATTTAAGTCCGTATACAGTCAATATAAAATAAATCAATAGGTTATTTAATGTTTTACATAGATGGACTGTTTACAAAGTTAAACACCAACATTGAAGCTTGCAATACGAATACCCAAAAAGAAATTTTAACTAGAACTAAACCCCATGACCACCCATTTCTAGGTATGTATATATATTCAAACCAAACTCACATTACCCTGCAGAGTAGGGTATCAACAACCAAGTTTCATTGCTTTGAAAAAGCACAAAAACAAAACTTGTTTAAGATAATCATGCTTCCAAAAACATCTCAACACTCACTGTTCTTGAAGCCATGAAATCACATTCAAGAATACACAACTAGAAACCACTATAATCACAATATGACCATATTTAGAACAATATTTGAATATACAAACCAAATAATAAAATAATGATTCAAAAACACAACCCATAACCAGATAATACAATTTCATTGCAAGAGTAGAGTTATTTTTATGAATCCATTAAAATAGAGTAAATTATTTAAATGAGATAGATCATATCATACCCGGTAGAACTCCTACAAATCTTTTCCAAGCTCCCAAAGTCTCTCTCCAAACTTTTATGAAAGATTCCACAACCAAATCAAACCAGTTTTCACAGAAAACCCTCCATCTCTTCCTCATTCATTTTTATAACCTTCACATTAATTTCTTCCACTATTTTCTCCATGAAATAGTGAGATTCATGTCTATCAAAAGATCAAATACCAGTTCAAACAACAAAAACTCCACATGCAAAGAGAATTAACTCGAGTAGACAAATGAGAGACAAAAACCAACCAAACTCTTTTCACCAAAAACTAGACATGTTTTCCCCCAAGGAGGTTTTGGTGAAATTTTCAATGCCATAAATTCTGATAGGTCTTCCGAATCCCACCAACCTCCCCTTTCCAAATAAATTTGGCTTAACCGATTTTCTTTTGAACTACCCCTTCTAACTTGTTTAACACCAAGTTTATCGTAGATGCCAAGTTTATCTTGGCCTTCATCTAAGGAGTGGCGGTGGCCCTCCATTAATTTACATTTAAATCTTTAAGTACGTGGAAGGTGTGCCAAACCATCAACCTTACCACTTAACCTTGCCTTTCCCCAATGCGAATTGTGGTTGGATCTCAAGTTATGAATTTAGGTCCCTTTCCCTAAAATAGTTTAAGGTCCAAGTTTAAAACAATAGTATTAATCCACATAGGTGTATTCTCTAACAAAATATCAACCTAAGGTTAGGTTGTTTTATTTAATACTAAATATCTCATGACTTAGGTCTATTTTAGGTCCAAATCAACAAAAAAATAAAGGACCTTTCAAAAAATATGGGGCATTTAAATAATAATGTTAAGACCATGCATGTTTAAATTAAGAGATTATAACGTGGTTTTATATTATATTATAATTCATTCTCTCCCAAGGTTATTCGACCTATGTTATAGAAAGCAAATAAGATAATGATATTAGCTAATTTCGTGGAAAAAGGTAAATGAGGATTTTAAACTCGTAGAAATCCTGCCAAATTTGGAGGAGAGTTGAAGGGTGGTGGTAGTTGGATATGTCACTGGTGTGGTACTCCAGCATTTAACACCATTAAATTATGCATTTAATATTTACTAAATCCGTAAAGCTCCCTAAGGAAGTGAATTACATGCAACTTCTTCATTTTTTTATGAAATTGGGGGAAAAACTCCACTTCTGGTATCTATGCATGGCGAGAAAACTATGAGTTCATGTCGCTATTTTTAGAAGAGGAAGTTCATTTTTATGGGCAAATTTATAAGTCAGGAGACACCATTTTATGACTGTGAAGAAGGATTGAATTGTTGGCTGGTTCAAGGTGGATAGTTTAGAATCCGTAAACTTACCGCTACTGTAACACTTGCTGGAGATAAATCTTGAAGGATTTAGGAATCATATTTTGTAGGCAAGAAACATTCTTTATCCCCTTTATCTTTTTAATTCATCAGAGGTTAGAGTGAATACATATTTGTAATTTTTTTGAGCTAAGAATAATTGGGTATGTGATGGTTGGAGGTTGTTTTTTTGTGAAAAGAAATGGTAATCGTACGGCTGTTGAACCTAGGTATCTAATATTTTTGTTATCTTGTATACTGCTCAAATCATACTTGCTTAATAAGGTTATGAATGAGCAATTTCATTTGCATTTTGCTGAAAAGGTTGACCCAGATAATAACGGGTTTTCATGTAGATAATATAATATTATGCAAATCGATTTTGGGTGTTATGGGTTTTCTTTTAACTGACCAAAATCTAGATATACAGATCTGGTAAGAAACTTATTCTAGATCCTGGTGTTATTTCTTTCACATCTGGTCTATGGGTACCAACTGCAGAAACTAGAGGTGTTGTTGGGTATGCGCCAAGGGTTATCTGGTGATTTCCAGTTGGTGCTTCTATCTCATATCTAGGATATTTAATAGATTATTGTCTTCTATTGATTTGGCTATCAAAGAGACAGGCTCTATCATGATGGCTTAGGTTCTCTAGTTTTATTTTAACTAGAATTCTTATCTTAAATGGGTATGCGAATGGGTTGTCTCTGTCACCTTTGTAAATCAATTCTAGGTGTCAAACCTTCCTACTTTACTAGATTGGAATAATGCTTTGTTATAAATAACACTTCGTGTTATCCTAGGGTTGTTGTGTTAATCTCTAGAACTCTTTGGAAAGTTTTTGAACATTTTCTTGGATCCACTACTGGTATGGTTGGATTTTAATTGAAACAAATGCTAAGTGGTAAAACTTGGATTTCCTCATTACCGTTCAGTCTTGTGTCGACTGTAGGTTCAATAGAAACACTTTTCACCTAGGAATAAGGTGAGTGTAGTTTTCTCATTGTGATATGATGCTTTGATAGTAACAAGCCTTAGGCTCACTCAGATCTAAAAGAATACCATCACCAGCTTATTTGCTTAAGTTGTCATCAAAACTAGTTTGCATTTAATACTAAATACTTGAAAGTAATTCAAGGACTACGTTGTGAAGGTTTGAACCTAACTCATCTTATGACCGGGTATGGAAATTCCTTGTTTCCTCATTCGGGAAGCTAATTTTGTTCAGTTATTGGACTTATATATATATATATATATATATATACCAGATTTATACTTGTGGAGAAGCGTGATTTGAGCTTGGCCTTGATGAGAACAACTAGCAAAATGATAGATTGTGCTTTGTTTTTGGATAGATTTAAAAGTCTTATCGGAACCAAGGGGTTTTGGTTGGCACCGCTATGTTTGTTAAGTTATTGCTGCTCTATTTAAAGGTGCAACCTTGGAACTGAAACTTAGTTTTGTTTCCATTCTTTAAATCGATTTTTAAAGAAGATTCCAATAATTATATTATGTGGAGTATATGTAACTGATTGAATCTCTATAGGACAATTAAATCAAGTGTAACATATCTCCATTATTGAGGAGTAATATGTGCTAGTCATTGAGACAAATTTGGGAGTTTAGACTCTTTACATATGCATAAATAAGCTTTGGAATGGTTGTGCCTTTGGATTCTTATTACAGCTGAATATAGTAAGACATAATTCGAGATGATGTGTTTTATTAAAGAAGGTATAATATGGTATAAATAGGCAACAAATTCTATATTTCCTTAACTCCTTTAAGTTACTACGATATGTAACTTGAGATGTATAGATATCATTCCTTCTTAGGATATTAATGGATAATGCAAAAATTGTTTTATGTAGTTATGACATATAAATGTCATGTGTATTAACCGGATCTATTTGATGGATATGTTGGTATTGATGAAACTGGTTGGTTTCATTTCCATAGCTTGGATTACCTTGTGTGTCCAAGGTTAATACTTGTTTGAATTGCTTGAGCAGCAACAATAGTTGTAGCAATTTCTAGTTATGAATGGGATGGTATAGATACTTACCACGATTTGTAAGAGTTTGATACTCTATATAACCTCTGTGGAATTTAGTTGTAATTATAATAACATGTGGTATTAATTAGTTGATGGTTATTGTTTGAAATTAACATATTTACCAGGAATTACTTTAATTTAAATAAGAGAAGTGTTGATGAGACATTTTCATGAAGGAATACTGGGAAAAGGTAAAAAGAGCTGTACTTAATGTTTACAAACTAAGTTAATTAAATATGATGTTTTTTACATTACATGGTTATATTGTAAGAATGAGATTATTATTGCAGTATATATTCATTTATAACATTTAATTACATAAATTGATAAATGGGTTAAAGGACTTTTCTTGCTCAGTTCAGTCGAACTGATCTTGCCTAACCATTACAGGAAAGTGAGTGAAGATAACGGGTGTAAATTAAAGAAACACCTTGATTATCTAATTGAACCACATGCTTCTTTTAAAGGATAAAGTGGCAGTCAATTTATTGAATTGAGACATTATTAATTATGTCAAGGAAGTTATTTTTTTCCTTTGAGAAAATATTTTATTGTAAAAATCTACTGGGTACATTTATGATATATTGTGACATGGTAAAGATTCCATATATTTGGTCAATAAATACTTGCTTCATATTGTTGAAGAATGTTGATGCCTCTCTGCAATCTCTGTAATAAATTCTACTATGTTGTAGTAGTGTCGGTATAAGAATGGCTTTACACTTATGATATTTTATGAAAATTGGATCATTGGATGATTGTAATGGAGGGCTGTTGTAACTCTCTGTTTTGGAAGTATAACAACTATCTTATGGACTAGGTGAACCTAGTAAGTTCAATGGATGAGTTGTGAAGTTATAAATCATTAATATAATGGATAGGTTAATGGATTACACTATGAAGTAGTGTTGATGAATTCTTTAATCTAAACTGATTAACTAGGGAAGTTAATATTATTGTTAGCAAGAGGTTGTGATTCCTCACAAGACCAGTTAAAGGTTAAATGCTTGGTAGATGAGAAATCATCTAGGTATGAATCTTGATGTACATGCTTATGTATACATACTTAAGGAATATTCTTTTAGTAAAGTTTGAGTAACTATACTAGAGATAAATTAATATGATGAACCTTCTGGATGATAAGATAAAGTTCAACATATAAGGGTTATGTCTTTAAACTTGTTGATGTTCCTTTTGGGCAGCACTTAAACCTTTAAGGAAATTAAGTTGAAATACTTGTAAAATTAACCCAACTCCTATAACATGATGGGGAGTTCAACATAATACTTCAAGGTGAAATAATAATGAGAATAGAACACAGATGTTCTTTGATACTTAAGCAAACTATCTTTCCATAAAATGGGTAAATAAAGTATAAGATCTATCAGATTACCATCATTCGAAATATGATGTGATGAACGTTTATGATGGAGTTACTCCAACTAACAAGATGTAATGAAGATAATCCATTAATAATCAGGTTGAACATAAATGCTAAAAGGACCCATAGGATATGGGATATAGTTGGCATAGAATTGTATGGGAGATGATTAAATCCCATAATACTAAACCTCTATGAAACCATGGGTATGATGCCCAATGCAAATGATGAGATTGTTGATGGGAACATGCAGATTGTGCTCAATTTGAGTACTTGCCATCATATTCACTATGGAAGTTTGGTGTCTACGCTCCTAAAATTGTGAGTTGAAATCAACCATGATTAAGATATGACGGTGTAGTCATATAAAGGATAGCAGTGATCTGATAGCTGGAATTAATGGAATGTATTTTGGATGCCAAGGAAAATTGGTATAAGGATCCAAGAAAAATGATTATACTTGCCAAGGTGATTGTAACCATGCAAATAAACCTAAGTTAGGGTTTGGGCATTGTTATAGAAGTTCTCAAGAGGATTGGGAATAGTACTGAAACAAGAACCTTAAAATGAATAAGATTTATATATATATAGATAAATCATACCTAGCTAGTATAAATGCTGAAGTAAAACTGAATAACACGATTCTAATAATATAGCATAAGTGTTATTGAAAGGAGGGTAATGGGAATGACTCCGTATGTCCCTAATGATGAGTGATTATGTAGCTTGCATGATTTCTTATAGGAGTAAGAGCAACATTAGTGGTTATTACTCCTTTATAATGAAATTCATTATATATTCAGTTGAATTTGAACCACTAATAACAACAGGATTGGGAATTTAGATCTAAAGAGTGATCTATCTTATATCTAGAACAGATAGGAAGAAATGAGTATTATCGGAACTACATTTGACCTATCACGATACTATGGGATAGGACTCTAGATACTCTTCACTAAGTGATGAAGACGTAGGAACTAGAGCAATCTATCATGTTTAATTTATTAAGATACCATGTTCCATTTTAGGACTCTTGATAGGTCAACTCACTACCACCATTACGTGGTCGTATCCATTTAATGACATTTGTCATTATTTGAATACTGCCACTTAACAACGATATTGAGTTTCCTTTTTAAGACCTTAAAATGTGGCATGGTATTGCTTAAGTACAAGATTGTTGAAGTTACAAGGGTGGATGGAATCCCATGGGTTGGTACCCCGGTGTCAACATACGATGGCTACAGGAAGGGAAGCAATCTAGTAATGATGTGAATCATTACAAAGAAACTTGCTTTCCCATAGGCATCATAAGATGACATCGAGGTATGACTTCATGTAGGTTAATCCGGGCTTGTACCTTGTACAAGACTTGTAGCTATTTACAACATCATTGACTGCAAATCCTTATAACTGAACAAGTGATTAAGGTGAAACAAAATTTCCTAATGACGAGTGTGTCGTCATGGAATTGAGCATGGTATACATGACTCAGAAACCTTGCGCAAGGTAGTGTAACTGCTGATTATACTGATCAAGATTTCACCATTATCTAAGTTGTGAGATGCTTGTGGATTTCATAGGTGGAACCTAGGTACACACTTAGGGGTTATCACTTATATATCATATCATGTTAAAGGAGAACCAAAGGGGATACATTTTATGTATGGCTCGTAAGAGCATTGAGGGAGAATGAGTAAGTTCAATATTCTCTCATACAGCTGCACATGGTTCATGATAGTTATCGGAAATGGATTGCATTAAGACTTATGTTGGATTTAAATATATGGGTATTTAAATCAACTACATAAGGTAAGAAAAAAAAATCTCTAAGATTAAAGTGACAAAAATGGATGTTACAAAGAAAGGCATTACAATCTACGCCTCTAAGAATGGGCCGACTCTAGTATCCACACTTCCAATCGCCTTAGTGTACATATCTACTTCCAAGGCCTCATGTGGGTCCACATATGTCTTATGAGATAGATATTTTTAGAATGAAGTCATCGATCATCCCATGAACAAATATGTATGTTTAATATGATTAATATCATAAGAAAATTTGGACAAAATAGTCATAAAACACGTGCCATACTCCCTTACACTTTCTCGATAAGCATTTTGTATATCTTTGAGTGTGGTCATGTTCAAACTCTAGGATGTGAAACTTAGCTAAAAGCACATTTCACAAAGCATTGTAATCCAAAACAATAAGATGTGGATCACACTTCCTATATTAATTATGTGCATGCCACTGTAAGCATAGTAGCAAATTGACTTGCCTTCCTATTTGAAATTTTAATTCCCTTAGTGCTCCATAGTAATTAAAACTCATGCACATGCTCGGTTGCATCATCTATACCCCTATACTCTAGTAAGTAGAGAGACATCTCATAGTAAACTTGAGGTGTCTTCTTAGGTTGTTGGGATTGATGTAATGGTTTTTGTGGATGTGGAACTTCTCCTCAAGATCTAGAACCAAAACTTCCATAAGTTTTTCCTCAAGGTGGTTGCTTTGACATGATCCTCCTACGCGCCTACCCGTGGATGTGGCTTAGTTAATGAACTTACTTATGTCCCAGCTATAGTACTAAACTAGAAACTTATGGTCTATATAGTTGCAACACCCACTTAATTATTTCCAACAAGATGCATGCTAACACTCTATCCCGATGATGCATCAAAAAATCCTCTAATAGTACTCTCAAATAATGGTGCTTTTGCCTGCCATAAGTATATTTCTAGTCTGATGCACTTCTTGATTCAACACAAATCAATATCTACTCATCTCTAGTTTCTTTCTTACACTATCCTACTTCTCAATATCTACCTTTGGATCTAGAACACCATGTGTAAGGGCTAGGTGGTTTCGATGCATGCCCACGGTCCCCATTCTTTCTTCTAACACACTCTCATATGAAGCCAAAGGGGACTCTTTACTACACTTTACCAAAGTTGGGAGGACTTGATGTTGCAGTTACTCATCTTCCATGAGAGCTTCAAAACCTTCACAAGCCATCATTCCCCTAAACCTAAGTGATTCCTTAATGTCTCGCACATGTGCCATGTCCCTCTCTTGTGCTTCATTAAACTTGAGTCATCTCTCCTCTCTCTTTCTTTCTACCACCAGGTCCACCATACTTCTCCATACATGCTTCTTTTCCTTCATGCAGTGGGGATTTATTTAGCCATCAGGAGACTCTCCAAATCCATTTATATCATCAAGATCTTGATCACTAAAGGTATAACATGCAAGTAAGATCTTATGAGCTTGCACAAGAACCAGAACTCAGCCTCTTCTAGAAACAAATACATAGATATAGTGTACTCCAATATATAATTGTGCAACACTCTAACCCCCTAATGATCTATAGCTCTATTCTACTCCACATCTATATCAAAAATATTTTGGTAATCCTCTTACATCCAAAGCTTCCACTTAGGACCCCAAATCTTCCCTAATGCATAGGTATCCAATCACTCATACAATTATACTAGAAAGAAACTGAAGAACATATCATTTATCTCATGATAAATATTATCTTCCACCCAATGACATGCATTAAAATCAGGTCCACTATTATATCTCTCGTGCAAACTTATTACGTCCTTCTTTTACCCAAATTTCAATGCTCTCCAAAGTTAATTGGTACACCATCTGTATGCAACATCCTGGAAGACAATTTGAAAAGAGGTCCCAGAATAAAGCTAAAATGTAGTCTTTTTATTACACTATATCACTATGCACATTGAAGCTTCATCCAATCTAAATTGAATGCTCACTCGAAGTGCACAAAGCTACTGGGTACCTCCTTTGTATTACTTTTGAAGATGTTAGCATGCATAATCATAATGATATTCAATCAAGTATCCATTCAACATACTAAACCATTGCATACACTTACGTAGAAACCCATGTAATAAGGAACAATGACTAAAAGAGATACACCATAAAAATATCAATTGCATAAACACATCTCCATAATCACTTACATTAATGATCATAATCTATCTATAGTTATCCATTAATCTTTAGAAATAACTACATAGTAGGAAGTTGATACATAATATCCAAGACATGTGGGCATAGAGTCATGCACACAAGTATATTAGAGCATCATAACACTAACACACATCAAAAATGTTGATCCCATAACAATTCCTAATTCAAGTATTTATAGGAGTGGGGACTTTCCTTCGCCCCATGCACTTCCTAATAATAGGTGTACTCAAAATAGCCATGTGTATTTTCATGCATGCTTTACAAACAATTGATAATAATATATTATCTAATAATATCTTGATTTAATCCTATTAATAGATAAACTTATGCATTTACTTGAATCCTCGGTCAGATGTGATATCTCCAAAAATAGCCATTTTTTTCTCTTCAAGTTACCCATATTTTATGCTTTGTTTGATTGGTAATCCAAGTATATTTTTATCCCATCCTACAAAATGGCTAATTACTCAATCTTCCTATGTGTGAAGTCCCATGTGCAATCCTGCTCCTACCCGTGAGTGTCATCCTACATGCTATTAAAACTCCTTTAGCGTGTGCACATCCCTATGTGTCAACCTTTACTCCTCTTGGTACTTAGTCATTTTTAGCACACAACACATCTTCCTAATCCCAAGTACCAATCGTAAGGGCTAGGTGTCTAGGGTGGGTCGATGTGCACCAATGGTTCTCATACTTTCTTTAGACTCACTTTCATCAACTCACAAATGGGTCCTTCCATTTCTCTTTTCCAATATCCGAGGGACATATTCCTATAGTCCCTCACCTTCTGCAAGGTTCTCATCACTTCCACTAGGCCCCATTCCTCTCATTATTAGTTCTTATTCAACTTTCCTCTCTTGTGAATCACTATGTATGTGCAATATTTCTTCTCAATCTCTTTTTTCCACTTTGACCAACATCATCCTTCCCAAACCTTCTTCTTTCCTCAGGTGTTATGGGTTTTTAGCCTTCTATAGGTAAGTTTTCCATCCCCAAATCAATCATTAATATCTTTTTTTATAAAGGTAGTGTGCATAAATCTAATCTTCTTTTCTCAAGTAAAAATTGGAACTTTACCTCCTCTTGACATAGATACGTCAAAATCATGTACTCCAAGGTATAATTGTGCAACACACCTTCCCACCAAAATCTACACTTGATTTCATTGCTCATCCAAATCAAAGAGTATTTAGTACATATCCCGGTTCTAAAATTTCTTCTTTCCCAAATGAACACCTCTATTTTATGCATAAGTTCTTAACCTTTCATATAAATCTCGTAGGAATAAATCAAGAAAGAATCATATATATATATATATATATATATATATATAAAAATCTAAAAGAGGGTTTGAAAACCCACAAGCAAGGATCAAAAGGGACGATGTGCACATCAACGGATGTGTGAATGACAGCGTGAAAAGATCTTAGGAGGAGCGAGCATCAACCGAATGTGCATGCAAAGATTCGACAAATGGGTAGAACTTGGTTAAGCCATAAAACTCTCCTCTATCTCATAGATCAAAAGATGTGTACATATAGGAGGTGCTAAGTAACCCCCAGTGCTACAATCATGACAACTCGAGTAGAGAGGGGGAGTTACATTCCCATAATAAAAGTGTAACTCCCAATGAAACATATGATGCACTCGACACACGATGTGCCGACACACCGACGCACCGACACAATGACGTATAAGGGAATATCATAATGACCCCTAAATGACACATGGACCTACGATCTCACCTAAAAGAAATGACTCACCTGATGATGTGGAAAATACAAACACTAACACCCCCCTTCATCGTAACTTAGGATGAGGTGGAAAGTCAAAAATGAGAAATGGGTCCTGGCACAAAGCCTGATGAGGTACCCACGTACAAGAAAGAAGTCCCAAGTAGTGAAGGAAAACCCAGTGGGAAAAACATCTACCACAAGAGAACAAAACACACTCTCTAATCTAAGAAAGATGCCAAATATGGGTCCCGGCCATAGACGAGCCTGAAAAGGTACCCATGTACAAAGAGGAAATATCTCGAAAGAAGAAGAAGAGATAAGAAGAGGGAGATGAGAGAAATGCAGAAGATGCCATGGATGGATCTGAACTCTGCAGCTCTAGGAGGTCTCCTAGAAGAATGTCAATGACGAGATCCTCTACCTCTAGACTGAAGAAGAGCCACCCGCAACGAACTGTGTGCCTGCCCTTAGGAAGGACATAAATGACATGTTGGAAGTCCACCCACTCCACAAAGGAAATGAAGGTAGTAACACGAAGAACTCTAAGTCTTGGTGCACAGAAGTGTGACATAGGTCTAGCGAGTGAGTGCCAAGGAACCGAAGGTAATGCCACATGTGTAGAATTGTTAGAGTGAAAAGAGGAACACCCACAAAAAGGATGTCCAAGTGATGTGAAGGGAACAAAACATCCTCCACAATAGAAAAGGGATCCACAACTGAGGGTGGATCAATGAAGGTCTCCGGAAAAGTGGAAGTGGTAAGAGTCCCAGAATGGGCACTCCCAACAATAAAGATGATGAACTCCTCTAAAACACCTATAGATGGATGAGGGACCTATAGTGCATCACAAGTAGACTCTGTGAAAATATGACCAAGGTTAGGCAAATACTCATCCCAATGAGGGGGCTCAACAAATAGAAAGAGCAATGTCGATAGGTGTGAGTCATCTAATGAAGGTAGAGGAGTGAAAGGGGCCTCGCACACTGGAAGTGGAAAGGAGGTGGGTGTGATGACGGTATGAGGTTGAGTAGAAGACTGCTCGATATCTGATGAGATGTGGGGGGTGACAAAAATGTCTGGAATAGTGAGAGAAAGAGGAGAAGAGTCCTTTGTAGTACTCTCGACATCAAATGAGGGTGCACAATCCTCATCATTAGAAGTAGAACCAAGTGAGCCTGTGTCAGTGGAACTGTCATCACATGAAGAAATGGAGGAGACAACTGAATTGATAGTAACAACAATGGCGGCAGTATGTGAAGGGTCTCCATACAAGTACTGAAGAATGCTCCAAACACGGTGAGGTGGATCTGAATCTGCCACGTGAAACTAGAGAGAATGAGAGACATGCATCATCATGTGACCAAAGACATGGTCACAAGTGTTGAGGAAGTCCTCTAGATGATGATGATCGGTGAGGTGCATTTACCGCCCAAGCAAGAAGGGTAAAAGACCTCGTGGGTGAAGTAATGTTCCATTTAAGCATGTCAAGTGAATAGGTCTCTCTCGCAGTGAGAAGTGGTGGAGGCTGTAAGGTGATCCTACGACACTCACGTCTAGAAAGAGCACTCTCCATGATGAAAAAATGCAAGATGCAAGGTGCACGAAAGCAAGACGTTGGACTCGGCCGATAATGTATCTGTGTGCGAAAACCCAAGAGTACAAGCAACCCCCAAGAATGAATGTGGCACTTTATAAAAGTATTGCATTTACAAAATTGTAAATGCCATCACGTAAAGTGCAGAAAATCATGTAACTTTGACTAAAGAAGCGCTAAAAATGAGCAGCGAGTCAAAAGTTATAGCATTAAAACGATTCCCGCAACTGATGGAAAAATGCACTAGACACTGCAAATGCATTAAAAAAGTGCACGAAATGGGTGCAAAGGGTATCATGTGGGTACTCATTGGAAATGGCATGAAATTTTAGGTAGAGTTTGTTTTGACTACGAGGGGGGATTAGCCTCCTGCCAACCCCAGACCTCGCCCTCCATCTTCGACACTCGTAGGAGGGGATTAAATTACAAGCCAAAAACAACCTAAATGATTATTACATGCCATGAAATGAAATGTTTTATTTTTTTAACACCCTAAAACATTAGAAAAAGAAGGTGGGCCCACGTTTGAAGTGGCCAATGCCACATAAGGAGCTGTCCACGTGGAAGAGAGCTGGGAGTTTGAGCCGTTGGAAGGAGCAAACCAAAAGTGCAGGTCTGAAACGCCAAAGACCACATGCTGGATCAGGTTGCAGGTGCTATAGGGCAGGTCCACATGCCAAGGAAGATAAAAATGTAGGTCTGCAACAACAAGATGGCTCCAAAAATGTCCAAGACCACATGTAGGTTAGAAAAAATGTTTTTGTAACCGCAATGCAAAAAAACATTTTCTAACATTGGAGGAAGGAGCTGGAGGTGCTAAAGCCACGTGCTAGAGGTCTGAGTGCTGGGCAGAAGCTGGAGAAGACCCAAACCACCAAAAAATGCCAGAAAAGCTAGAAAAATGGCTGTGCTGGGTGTGCAGGTCTGAAACGCCAAGGCAGCGCCAAAAAAATGTGCCTGAGGAAGCAAAAACGTTTTCCTATGCACAAAGACGCAGGTGTAACATTTTCCAATGCAAAAAAATGCAAGTTGAAGGTGAAAATGCCTGAGGAGAGCCGGAATAGCGTCTAAAATGCCAGAGCAGGATGCCACGCATAGAAAAATGGCCACGCCTGTAGAGAAACAAACCAGATGATTCCGAACAGCAAGCAAAAACGGCCACGTTCAAAGGAGCCAACGTTCCAAACAAACCACAAGCCCACGAGATCAAGCAAAGGCCAAAAACATGTACAGGCACCCAATCAGCGAGTCAAAGCATGCACAAAGTAGCTTATAGACCAATGCAGAGGCTGGACCAACACGTAGCACGAGCAAGCTGTAGCCGAAGGGCAGGGAATACGTGCTCATAAAAAAACCTCCAAATGCGCATGCGAACTGAAAAATTGAGTGGTCAAAGACACTAAACTCGAAAAACACCAGAAACTTTGAACAACCACCTCAAACACCTGAGCAAGAAACCGGAACCCACGAACACGAATAGAGGTATAAATGCCCGAAATCAATGCAAGAAGAGCACAAAAATGGAATAACCATTACGACACACGCAACGAGATCTGGATATCACACCGGAAGCTGAAAAATGCACGAGCAACGCCGAGGAGTGCACGAATCCACAAGATCCACTCTGATACCATGAAAGAGGGTTTGAAACCCATAATCGAGGATCACAGGATGACATGCACATCAACGGACGTGCAAATGACAACATGAAGAGATCTCGGGAGGAGCAAGCATCAACCGAATGTGCATGCAAAGATTCAACAAATGGGTAGAACCTGGTTAAGCCATAAAACTATCCTCTATCTCATAGATCAAAAGATGTGTACATATAGGAGGTGCTGAGTAACCCCAATGCTAAAATCATAACAACTTGAGTAGAGAGGGGGAGTTACATTCTAATAATTAAAGTGTAACTCCCAATGACGCATATAACGCACTGACGCGCTGATGCACTGATGCATAAGGGAATCTCATAATGACCCCTAAATGAAACATGGACCTACAATCTCACCTAAGTGAGATGACTCACCTAATGATGTGGAAAACACACACACCAACATTATCTTCCACCCATTTGTGCACATTGAAATGTCATCCAGTGTTGCATCTATGAGAAAAATTGTCATGGTCATCATGTACCCGAAGCTCAATATTCTCTTGTGATAATCGGGACGCCATATGCATGCCACATATTGATGAGTAGAATGAAAAGAGGTCCCAACAATGGAACTAAAATGTAGTCTTTTGTTTACCAATACCTAGTTGGGTGTGTGATAACTTCATTTAGATAAAGGTATAAGGCTCACCTAAAGTGCATGTAACCTACCGAGCTCCTCCTTTGTTTTACTTCTCAAGATGTGGGTTATGTACTTAATTATTATACCATGGATGAAAGATAACAACATAGTAATATTAACATCTAACAATAATGAAGATCATTCATTAACATAGATATTCAATAGTAGTATTTGGATCTCCATTACATTATATGCATCTCAAATAACTTTAACAATCCATACATAATTTTCCATCATAAGCATAATTCATTTTATTACATATATTCACTAATTACTTCCATGCACGCCTCACTTAGTGTTAGGAACTTACATTCCATATACACATACTAGAACTCACATATCTATATCTCTACCCACACACACTTACTTACATTTCATAGAATGTGACACCTATTTATACATGGTGGGTACTTGTCCTTCACCCCTTAAATGCTTAAATTGTAACAATAGATGTCATTAATATAGGTCACATGCATTTTAAAATATTTTTTCAACTCTATATCAAGATATAAATAGCTTGTCCTCATTCATCCTTTGATCCTATAATTAGATGTCCTCCTTCACATGGGTTTTAACTTTGGTCACACTTTACCCTTTTCCTTTCCTATTTTTGGATGTGTCTTGCATGTTATGCCAACTCTATTATGAGCCTTCACTAGGAATTCAACTAATTCCTGAACCATGTGTGCTTATGCACAAATTTTTGTGCATTGATCTCATTTTTCCTTACACATATTCCCTTCACACACTGACCTATATTTTTTCCCTATTTGTGCATGTGTTGCAACGTGTTCCTTCTAGTCCTTTGTTACTTCCTTTGAGTTCATGTGTGCCTTCCTACACACATTCCTTGTCCTTGTCCTCCACACTTGGCTAGTACTTAGCCATTTTCTTTGCTCAAAAATGTGATCAATCCATCTATATATCTCCGCCCACATCCCTACCAAATCTTAGGCTTAACAACATACCATATGAGGCAGGCATGTCTACTATGAGTATCTCCATTGTGACCTTCTTGTTTGAAAAATATGCAAATGCTACCTTGAAAATGAGAGGTAATTATTTTGTTTCCATGGAATATAAATGGTCATTAGTAGAAGTGAGGAGAGACCCAAAGATTTAGAAACTTTTACATAAATGACATTATCGGAGGCACCAGATTCAATAATGTAATTATCCATTTTATATCCTTTAACAAAAAGGATAGATAGAAAGGTTATACTTTCTTAGAGGTTGAGAGTGTGAAAGAAATAATATTCTAAAGAGTGGTATGAGGGGAAGGAGGTAGTTTGGTTGTATTGGTTTTATTTGGAAAATGAAATCTGAACTACTTCCTTTGATAAACTGGACTAGCCTATCAAATTGCTTTGGATGGGTTTTCAAGTATTCAGACTTATAAATTTGAAATTTGGTTTTATTTTAATGGTTAATGATTTCAAAAGGTGGAGAATTTATAGGAACATCAAGGATTATGAAATCCTTGACATGAGTATAATTTTCATACTTAGGATCAATAGAAACATAAATTAATTTGTCAAGAGGAAGCGAATAATACTTATATGAAGAGGTAAAAGGAGTCTCGATTGAGGTAGTCTCAGGATTTTTCTTGGTTGTCCTTATGGAATAATATTTCAAGGATCCTCCTTTTGTTGTTTTTTTTTGTAGAGTCTCCATTTGAGGATCTAAATGCTTAGCTTGGATAGTAGAAGAGGAGCTTCCTTTCTCCATTTTGATCATGTGGACAATGCATAGGAGTATTTATTTGTGGATTCTTCAAATACCTCATCTATTGAGTATTCAAAGTACCCAATCCTAGCACAACCATCTTCATCTTCCTCTTCCTCTTCATTTTTTGATTCAACAAATTCTTCTCCTTCATCTTCATTGGTTTCACATGTTGCATTAAGTGGTGGAGATTCCAAGGCAATCCTTTAGGTTTCTCATGTAATCTAGTTTTTGTATGATTCATGTTGGGAAACTTCCTTCTTCTAAAACGTCAAATCATTGGCTAAATTTTGCAGCAATGGGTAAGATATTTCATCTTTGCAACTATGATCATTATCCTTCATTCAATATTTCTTGACCTTTCCTAACATGATGAGGCCATCTCCCACATCAATGGAAATTTCTTGAGCATTGTTCAAATTGTTTGGTTGCACTCTCCATAGTATGAAACTAACCTCTAGAAGATGAGTATTCACGAAGAACCTTTTTTTACTATCCATAGTAGGATGAGCATCATTAGTAATCTTGTTGATCAACTGATTGAATTTTTCCTCAAAATATCTCATGGAATATTTTAGTTCTTTCTTCATCTAAGTTAGTTGAGTAAGGAGGGCATGAGCATCTTCTGAAGTCTTGAATAATGCTTAAAACTTTATCTTCATATCATCATAATTAATAATTAAGCATGATAACAAGTAGTAAAACTAGTCCACAACGACATCATGTAATGAATCCACAAATAACCACACAACAACATATTCTTTTTATACTCCAAGAATTTCATTGGATATGATGAAAGCTATAATATGGTTATTTGGCCATTTCTTTCCATCTCCATAAAATTTGAGAAAGTTATTTCTTGATCCTTTTGGCAATTCATGAAGTGGCAGAGTTAAAGCCAATGAGAATAAGTATTTTTTCCCCATGGTAGAGTCATAACCATCCTTTCTCCTTCTTCCTCTGGTTATTATTCTCTTTCTTCTTCCAGAGGAATGAGGACTAGTGGTTCAACAACAGATTCTTTAATATGACCTTCAAGAGTATTATTAGGAACTTGTCTTCTTACCAATACAATGGGCGGAGTTTTAAATTAGCTCATTGTTGCTCCTCAAATACAAGATCAACAATGCCACCTACACAATCAGCTCGGTGTATCTTCTTTCCACTAGTTTTTCTCTAAGCACTAGGAAGGAATGAAACTATTAAAAATGCACATTTTTCAATAATATCATAACAAGGATCTTGAACATTCACATAGAATTTTTGGTATGTTTTTAGTTTTTAGTTTTTATAGATTTTTTAATATTAATTTATTTTTATTTTGAAGAGATGTTTTATGAGTGCACAAATAAAATATCTTCCCCAAGAGAGTCATCCAAAATTGTTGGTGAAATAATTTTTGCAACAAAAAATTAGTGGTTTCCACTAATGGTCATGAGGTTAAACCTCTCCGTTTTTATATGGGAGGCTCCCATTATAGAATGTAAACTATCTAAATCTATGTGGTTGATGTTAGGTTGGGGATCACATAGGAATACTCCACTAAACCTATGGAAAAGTTCTTGTATAAGGTACAAGGGAGGAATTTGTAGTGAGGAGAGGTAAAGGGGAGTTAGGGAAATAAGGAGAGAGAGAGTTAATGTTTTGAGTAGGCTTACATAATTCACATACATCAACTAGAGTAGGTCTACATTTAATTAGAAGAACACAAAAATGCTAACAATAATAATACTAAAAATCATAGACACATAATTTTAATGATTCATTCATCAAAGGCACAAACACGTGTCTTATTTTTTTAATATTACCATGTTTACAAAATTATAAAGTAGAGGGAAATAATAAAGGAACATACACATCAAAAATAGAAGAAATGCAACTTTTATTGCTTGATGTAGTAGTGGTAAATCTTAACAACATACAATCAATCAAAAATTTCCAACCCTTTGGAATCGAGAAGCCATTCTAATTCATAACATTACAAATTGTCCTTTCATGTCCCCGCACATGACTTTTCACATTACCTCATCACTTATGACTTTCCAAACTCCTAGGAATGGAAAATGTGTCTTTTTCTTATTATTGAAAAGTACTATAACAATGTTGAATTGAGGGTCACTTAAGTGAATAAAATAAAATAGGGAAAATTGCATTCTTAGTGAAGAATTAAAATATGAAGAAAGAGAAAAGAAGAGAGAGAGAGAGAGAGGGTTGACCAATCTGATGAAGGTGAAGCCTTCATGGACCTCTAATGAAATGATTTATGAATGAGAATATTTACCTTTAACAACCAATTGAACTGAAATACTTTTATTACACATATTTCCTTATTCTCCAAGATGTAAGAATATTCCAAAGTACTAAATGAGTGTTTAGAAACACTGTTGTGAGATGTTGCAATGTGAACTTGGGATGAATATTTGAATCCTTCATGATGGTTCTTTATTGATATCACAGTGAGAGTGAAGATAACTTTCTTTCTTCTTAGGCTTTCATAATTGACCTAATGATCATGAACCAAATGTATGATACTCGAGCCTCTTGATATTTGTCTTTCATTCACCAAAATAGATCATTAATTTGTAGATGATCACACTACAAGGTTTTGAATGAGTGTTTAAGAATATTGATAAAAAAATGGTATCAAGAATCATCCTCTTACCCTTTACGCCTCTGAAACCTTCTTTGAATGGAATCATCCTTAGAATTCTCATACATTTTCTTACTTAGATGTGTCAACATTATCACACATTGATCAAGGGTTTAAAAACACTTCATGAGGTATTTGTTTTTTGATATGAATACCATCATCACTCACAAAGTGATATTATCTCATCATTCTCATTATTATCATCCTCTTGGTAACTTGATCTCGAATGAAGCTCGTGATTCTTTTCAAACTCTTCACCGACCTCATGATTTTCCTAATTGCACTAATTATCCATGTGAACACATTGATCTTGCTCCTTGTCACACTATGATCCATATAATGTCTCTTTCATGAATTGATTCAATCATAGTGAATTCCTTCGCCATTAGAGGAAAAATTTAGATCATCTAGCTCCTTTCATCAAACTATATTGTGCAAGTGATCTCCTCATAACCAATTCTTTAAAAGCATGCGAGAGGGTTTTCATTTTATCTAGGATATGAGACCACTTAATGATATTACGATGATAGAAAAATAAATGATATATAAAAATGAGAGTCATAATTTTTTTGGGCTCAATTCTAAGAATTGTTATTTTTAGCAAGTATTGGCAAGACTCCTATTTTTAGCAATTTTTCACTATTTTCACTTCTTGAGGCTTCTTGCTCATTTGAAATGTCGATAATTCTAAGGAATTTAATTTTTTTACAACTTACCATTTTTTGTCATGAACCACCATGAACACATGTTATTTTTAGTAAGTGCACCTACATGTTTCATATTGCAATGAAAATAGTCTTGAAATTCTAGGTTTTATTCTAAGATTCCCTGCTCCAATTTTCAGATGATTCATTTGTCTGGATGAGTGGGAAATGATATTTTCATCAAAGGGGCAGAATACTGAGAAAAAATCAGTCTTCCATATCTCAAAAAATCAGCCACCTCATTGTGCAAGAAATGGCTCGGATGAAAGTAGAATTTTTAGGATCATTCACTCCAAGTTTCAAATGATTTCTCTTGTCAGATATCCGTAGAATCAAAGAATTTTTTTAAATAATTTTTATGTTGTTTCATGGCAGCCATTAATTAAGGTTGGAGGATTTTTCAACATCACTTTCATGAAAATGGATAATTTTGTAGTGAGAATTAGTTACAAATGAGTTTTAGTGAGGTTTTAACTCATCCTGTTAACTATGCTTTGAACTTGGGTTGAAGTTGAGTTTACATGGATTTTAAATCTGATGCAATTGGTACAATAGGGTCATATATTTTTTCTTTAGATTAGTATTATAACAAGTGGAAGTATGGGAGGAGAGGTGGATGAGATGAGGGGGCTGGGAAAAGCATTTATAGAGTTGGGTGAGGTCGTATAGGGGTCCAAGAGCTTCAACTTGGAAAGGGGAAAATTTTATTATACCCCTTCTCCCCTTGGGGAAGAGGGGACAATTGGAACAAAAAAATTCACCCATTTTGAGGAAATTAGGGTGAACTTTTGTTTCCCTCATGTCCCCTTTGCACTATGGGGAAAATGGGACAAATGGGACAAATGGGACACCCAAGGCACAAAAGTGAACCTTGGGAAGGATGATGAAGGTGAAATTTTGTGTCTCTCATGTATCCCTTGTCCTCAAAGTAAAAATTGGGACACAAGGAAGTGAAAAGTGCACTTGGGCCAAGAATCAAAATCTAGATTTGTACTAGATGTCTAGAAATAGCTAGGACTTTCTTTTTTCATCTCGTGGGCTTAGGAAGATGTTTTGTGCTCAAATATTATATGATTTTAAATCCAAAATACATAATAAGATCAATTTAAGAATTTTTAAAACTTTAATCTTCCTGAATTAAAAAAATTATCCCATTTTTATTTAGAACAGAGAGGGGGAAGCTGCATTGTTTTTTAATGTCTCAAGAAACCTTTGAACCTTATAACCAAGCTAATGTTCCCACCTTATAGATAATTATCATATATTTCTATTCCTTATTTGATAGAATATTAAATCCTTACAAATATCTTGGAATCATTTAGAGAATTCAGGTTTCACAATTAGGGTGTTTGTTCCTTGCACCTAGAAAACCCATTGTTGAGAAAATTATCCCCCTTACACCTAGAAAACCCAATGTTGAGAAAATTATACCTGAATGATAATTTATTTCCTCAATATTCCTAAATTTCCTTAAGAACCTTTAAGCCTCCCTAACACCATATTCATCTGCTTTTAGGTCTTTTCGAACTTTTGTGGAGGATGCATACTAGCTTCGAATTACCAAAACTGGCCTTTTAAGGCCTCTAGGAAGACTTTTATTTCATCAAACTTCAATGAATTCAATCATAAACTTATGTAATCATACTTTCAAATTGAAACAAAATGAATGATCTTGTTAACAATTTCCTTTGATCTTAGATGAGGGTTGAATTGAAGATAGTTTGGCTTGAGGAAGGATGCATAGTGATCTGGGAAGCCTAATTTACAATTAAGGGTTTAGCTGTCATTCTTCAAAATTTTCAATTTTCATACTAATTATTTTGCATGAAAACAATATTTCTCCCATTATGTCTCACTCTCGATGTACTTCTACTGATCATATGCTTAGTGATTCCAATATTACATCCCTTGCTACACCTTCCTCATCATAAGTTAGAACACATTGTGTTTATTTAATTCTTGATGCTCTTAATTCACCCACTTTTCAAACTTCTATACATGACTCATATGTTATCCCTTATCTTATTGCATCCATGGGGAAATCAATTCCCATCTTTTCACATTTATTTCTATGATCATAGAGGATAGTACATACAACTTTAATGCTTCCAATCTTCCAAAATTATACCTATTGCTTATCATGAGTCTTGTGTCTCTCCCCCATTGCTTGATGTTAATACTTCAAAGTCTAGCATTACATATGTTACACATATTTTGACTCACACATTTATCCTTATGTTTACACTTACTTTTTCCATTATTATCAGCAAGCCCAATGTTCTACCTATTCTATTTTCTCCTAAAGGACACCATCTTATTGTTTATACACGTCATACTCATTTAGTTGGAATCTTAGACTCTATAGGTTTTTCCCTCACCATGTTGACATAGTTCTATGGTATCTCGTGTTACCCTTTCTACCCGATGATGCACTCTTGTTATAGGTTCAAACATGACTGTTGAGGGTGCACTTAACTACATTTATCTCAATTTTCACACATACATTGAGGGAAAACCTCATTCCCCTCTCCTAATCATTGTATTTCATATTCTAATAATTCAAAATCATTAAAATATTTACAAAAATAAAAAAATACTAGCTTAGATCTTGATTAGATGTATTCTTGCTTGCTTATACTATTCTATGTTGTAAATTGTTTACCATATTAATTTTTTTCATAGTATGTTCTATCCTTTTTATACACACACATGCACATTCACATGGTACTCTTGAGGTGAATGCAGATATTTACAGGTTATCACACGATGTATGATTCTTTGCATTATTATCTACTAGTCCCACTAAGGATCTTGGGGGCATTTACTTTTATTATTTCTCTATATTCATGTTTTATCATTGAAATATCTATTAATCTTATTCTTATTTTCTAGTTGTATATTGTTATCCAAAATAACTTACCTAGTTATTTTGGTAACTTGCATTCACATTCTAAGCTTTGTGGTTATACATTTAAGGTTGCGTGCACTTCACTTGTTTTGGATCATCTCCATGGTTGTAGATTCCCCATATGCCTTGTGCATTCCTTCCTTAAATGAATTCTTCCTCTTCTTTTATTTTTACTCCTTGTTCCATTTTCCCCTCACATGCACCCTCTACACATTCAACTTCATCTCACCATTACATGCCCCTTTCATGCTCACCTTGGCCTTGCTTCTCAAAAAATAAGCTAAGTCCTTGGCATCCTTGTATGCCATTTCCTCACATGCCACACATTATTTTGTAATAATTGTGCCTCAACCATACATTCCTTCGGCATGTGTTTGTCTAATTCTTCCCGCACATGTTGCATTTGTGTGCACTATCCATCCGTTGTCTTTCCATACCTCATTATTTTGCATTCCTACCTTTGTGCCTTCTTCTCGCACTCTTTTTTCCACGTGGCATGTGCCGACATTGAGTATGCTACGCATGCAAATAACCAAAATGTTCCTATAGGTTACCAAATCCTTACAACGAACCGGGGTGAAACGTGGCGAAATAAAAATAGATGTATAGTTGGCCACTCTTCCAGTCAATCAACATGCACCACATGTCTTGCATGCCCACTTCACACTATGCATCTTCTTATATTCATAACTTGTGTTCCAGTTCTCATATCCTTATGTGCCTAGAATTTTCAAAAATTTGTTGATGTGGGTTACATGCTAGACTATTCAAATTAGAATTTCGAGAGGGTTTGGTAGGTGAGAATCTAGAAAATGTATTTCATGCCATTAATGAGTAGATATGATTGGTCCAACCACCTGATTTGATATAGATCTAACCTCCTTCCTTCTCCTACATGTAAAATGACATGGGGAAGTGCATTAGAAAAACTTTTAGGTGGATTTACGGGCATTCAATGCTTGTTGTTGGTGGTTGTGTTTCAAAATCAGATTTTCCTCCTTCTCCTCCTTTCTCTTAGTGATTCATCTATAAATTTAAGATCTTGACTGATTGTAAAGGGTTGGGCATTTTTCATCATTCAGCTTTTGATAAGGATCCTATATCTCTATATTTTGAGTCGTAGACCTTTAGATATGGTTTTTGCATATGAATATCATCCTTCATATGCCATTGTAACTCACTATGGATACCTAGAAGTAATAGAATCTTTGTTTTTGGTTATTCTCTACCTTGACGTGTCTCTATTCTTCTTTCTTACTTGCTCTTGCACTATGTGTTTGTTGTGTCACTTTAAGTTCCTTGTAGCTGCATTTTCTGGTTGTGTTTCATGAAATCGATGGTGTAAATGTGTTTTTTTTTGTGTTGCATGTGCTTAGCCTTCCTTCATGCTTTCTACTTTATTTTCACTATTGAAAAACTAGAAATATTCTAAGTCATCGGGCGCATGAATATAGGGCCCCGAAAGTGTGTGGTGTTATAATAGTATTAAAGTGCCCCAACTCAAGACTTAGTTGTTTTGTGGATAAGGGCTATTTTTAGAGATAGTGTGTGGAGCACACATAGAGATGAATACTTGTGCTACACACAATGGTATTTTGGGAACAAGTGGAAGATAAGTGCCATGCATAGTTTAAGCTAATAATAGGAGTTCTACTTAGAGTTAACTATAGGACATCTATTGTTAGAACACTTGCATGTTGTGCATACTATTGTAAAGGTGCATGGCTATTATCAGCATGCAACCTATTTTGAGAAGTTCATAGGTGGTGAAGGGAAAGTCCCCACCCCTATAAATATGTATTGACTTGCGTAGTTTAGTGGGTGGTGAATTATTGTAGAGTTGTGTTGTTGGTTTTGACATGCACATGACTCATGGAGATACTTTACAGTGTAAGAAGCTTCTGTGTTTTACAATAATTATGAAATGGAATATATTGGCTAGATAATGGTGTTAGACATGACTGAATCTAGTTCTTATATGGTTAATCTTATCATAGTTATTATTTAGTTCATTTATCATGATTCTCTAAAATCTAGATCTAGATTTTTCACTGTGGAATGTTTATGTCTACTTATGAATCTGAACATGTTTAAACATCATCACACTAACCGTAACATTCCCATTTTAAAACTTTAGAAACAAGGGATTTTTTTTTACGCAATATTCTTTGTTCTAAATAAAACATAATTTAGAACACACATTCCATGCCAATCAATCACATAATAGATAACCATATGTAACTGTAATGAATCGGTGAATTACCAATCTCTCATTGCATGACTCGGTCCCTAACCGATCTCTCATGCTTGTCTCTAAGTATTGAATAATTTTATGTATACTACATATAATTGGTTTTTCTTACCCTAATCTGGGTACTGAGTGACCTGTTTAAAGAACCTATCTAAATATTTGTTACCAATATTCATCTAAAATCACGTTCCTTAAACTAGGTGACATCGAACAACATAATTAGCAGTTTGTGATACTTTGGCCAAAGATTTTTAACATACTATTCATGTTACTATTCCTAGATGACATACTCATCAAATTGGAATATGTCCTTCACCTCACCCTTCTATTATCTAGAATGGTCTTTACTAAATTTTGTCACTCAAATTTCCCAAGGTTTGACCCTAACCCAGGTTAGCGACATAATATGTTATAGGGAGATGCTCACGATGACTTAGGGTATTTGGGCATACTCATCCGACCTAAGTCAACCGGATGTGCCAAGATACCATGAGTCATAAAAAGCTACTTCTTATACTAATTCATGTTGCTACCTTGGCCTAGAAAGAAACTAAATTCAAGTCTATATGTGTGTATATCTAGATGAATTAATGTAGAAGGGTGTTGTAACATGTCAACTGCAATACTGTATCCTCATGAAGACCTTGGTTTTCACATGGGTATAGTTCTCGTAGTTGGCATGTGCCAACATCCGAAGTAGGTCATTAACACTTAATTAAATTTGGATTAAGATTCGAATTACGACAACCTTTCTCAACCCTAAATCCAACACCCCTTAAGTTCTTCATCCGTATTTGATTTAATTAATATTAAAGAACTTCATTAACTCATGATTTCTTTTATGTTTGGTAACTCTGACATGTTGAGCAATTATCCAAAAATAGAACATAATACATCGAAAGGTTAAATTAATGAACTCAACTATTCAAATAAGGTGCAACAACCATTTAGGTTCAACTAGATCGACTTCATAGAAAATGAAGTCTGGGTGATTAACAATCTAAAATGCCATTATTTAATTTTACATTCTCGTGAGAGAGGAAGAGTCTTCCTCTCTACCTAGTTATGTGTTAGTGTTTATCATACCTTTTAAATCTTTCACACTTTCTATAGTTTAATTGTATATTCAATACACATCCCATTATCATTATATATTATTTAGATAAAGAACATAATCTTATGCAACTTAACAAGTTGCTTTAAATAAAGAGAGAGATTGAACTATTTCTCTTCATCCAACTTATCAATGACAACAAAAATAAGAATACAAATAGATATGCCAAATACCATCAAGATAGTATTCCAACTACCTTCATAAATGTACAAGATAATTTACACAACAATTCGAAGTGAACCTATAATATTTTCAATTCATCATGATAAAATACACAATTTACAAGACTATACATCTCATGCAAACTACATGTCAAACAATACTAAAATCATTAAATAATAAAACTTTTTCCTTTTCAATACATCTCAAGAATGAATCGAAGATCTCTTTAAAAGATCTAAAATTTAAATCAGCCAATACATCATAAAATTTATTGCCTTCTTTTATCACTTACGAAGTCCATTTGTAAAATTGCTAGCACAGGTCAGTTCATCGAACTGAGCATGATAAGAACTAAGCATTAAAATGAAGTGCATTCCACTAATTGTTCCATTAAAAAAACTCTACTTTAATGAAATAATTAATGTAATCATTCAAATAAATCATAAGTAATAACATCCATAAAAGAAGCACAATAATAAATTTGATTCACTTTATAAGAAGAGGTCATAATATAATCAGGTAATCCACTGCATTATATCAGATAAGTATTGACCCAACAATTACTTATTTATCTCAAATAATAGTTCCTATCAATAATTGTTTCATAATCCTTTCTGAATTTGAAATACAAAATCAACTTCACTATATAAACAAATAGTTACTTTCAGAAACCAAGACCTTCTTATTCATCTTTACAAAGTTTAAGAAAACATGTATGGTCAAGTTCATTCTAACATAGTAACGTTTATAGGTTGATTCATCCCACAAATAAAATAATTAAGAGATTCATAATTCAGATGTGGCAGCCTAATTCTAAGTCAAAATATATATAACCTAGGTTCTCGATTAGGCCTCTTATTACATTAGAAAGGAAATATATCCCAGCCACAATGTTTACATCAATTTAATTGAACTATAATAAAGTAGTAACAATTAATACTTAATCACCTTAATAAAAGTAATGATTTTGATTCCCTTAAACCTATAACAAGGTTTATCTAAAGAAAGGAAGATCAAACTGGAGAGTGAATAGTTTACAACATCCTTATCATTCGGTTAAATTGAATTCCCATATGCATCCTCAGACAAGAAGAGTCAACATCATACCCTACAATTTTCTAAATCTAAAAATGGAGAGCTTACCACTGAGAGTGGAAGAGAAAGGAGTTATGCTAGAAGAGCATTCTATTATTCATTCAAAAGAAAAGAGGTTGTAAAAGAATCAGTAGAGATAGTTCCCCATACCCCCAAATCTTTAAGATAAAGAAATCAGGTATAGAAGATACAAAACCAATTACATACAAAATTGTATCTTTGAATAAACTTTCCAAGAGTTTCACCATTAAAGAAATGACAACCGTTAATCATTTACTTAATTCATTCCATGAAGAATGTGAGAAATAAGACAATTATCATTCACATCCAAGTCCTAAAAGTGTTAAGGATGGAGAGATCAAACTTAAGACAACCAAACAAAGCTAAGAATGGTAATAACGGTATCAACCTAGAGAAAACCATCACCCAAAGTATGTTCAAACAACATAACTTCAACAATCTACCAAAAGCTCAACTTCCAAAATTTTAAACATATTAACTACATAAAAGACTCAAACATAATAACTACAGAAGACTTCTTCACTACTATTTCCATAGTTAATTCCAAGACCTTTATAAAACCCAGAAGTCTATTCAAGAGTTTCGAAAGAGGAAACTAAAACCAAACAACAAGTTTAAGTCAACCTTTCCTTATATTTTCCTCACGCATTCAAAACTGAAAACATTAATCAAAATACCATATTGACTTAGCTCCCTATCAATTTTAAAGTTCAAAGTAGTACAAAAATGGAGCAAATCATTCCTTCACAATATTTATGAAAGTTTAGAGTACAAAATACAGATGATTCCAAAAACCTCCTTCACCCATTAACTCTCTTTTTCTAACACAAGTTCGAGTTCATACTACAATTCAAAGTATACAAAATCAGTCCCAAAAAGGAGTATTTAAACTTCTACAAACAAGATACTATATAGGAGAGTATTCTTCTACCTTCCACAAACAATCAAAGACATTTAGTTGAACAATGCAGGTTTACCCAAAATAGAAGCAACAAGATATCCATTCCTTACCCTTATACAAGATTGTGTTCATACAATAAGACAAAACATATACCCATACAGATTGCAGAAGGAGTAATACCACTTTAAAACTCAAAGATGCAACAGAGAAGAGTATCCATTTACTTTTCTACCTTCCGAAGAGATTTCCAGTTTGAAACTCAAAACAAAAACTACTTAAACTCTTTTTTGGGCAGACAGTCCAGTATTTATATTTCCATCAAAACACTAAAGTAAATGCATTTCATCATTTTAACTCATTCAGAAAGAACACCCAAAAATAAAATTTTCATGCAAGGGTCCCAAAACAAAAGCACAAAGATTCTTTCAACAAGAAAGCAAGGAACTAGAACCACAAAAAAACATTTATCTCATGAGAGAAGAATTATTTTAATGAAACATTTAAAGAAACGCAAGAAATATTAATGGATAGAGCCTATCATGCCTGATAGTTCTTCTACCGCTTCAAATAAGACTTCCAGCCAAGCTTCCAACTCTTCTTCTTCTCCAAGCAAGATCAACAACCAAAAATCTCTTTCCCCAATGTCTCATATACTTTCCTTGAATCAGAAATAGACCAAGGAAATCAAAAATAGCCACAAAGTGAAAGTAGAACTACTGGTTCGAAGAACCAGATAGCTCCATGCAGAGAAAAAATCGAGAGAGTATGAATGACCAAACAACCTCCAAAAATGAGACTCATAAATGCCATTAATTCCAAAATTCCCGCCTATCTCTCCATGCCACCACCATCTAGAATTGGCAAATCCTAATTCGACTTCTAGCATGCATTGCTAACTTTAGTGAAGACTCCACGTAGATTCCACCAATTTTTTCATGCTTCGCCTCAACTTGGTAGTTCATTGTCATTTATTACAAAAATTAAATCACATAAATAGCTTAGGAACCATCGCCAGATTACCAATGTCATACGAACCTTAGGTCCCCTTTCCTTATTTCATTAGTTTAGGGTTGATTCCCTTAGTTTAGGTTATGACCATAGGATAATTTAGAAGTAATAACCTTAGGTTTAAAAACATTTCAATAAGTAATTCCACCTTAGGTTAGGTCATAGCTCACAACCATATAGTATTAGGTATTAGATTAGAAATAGACCTAGCATCACCTTAGGTGGTTCCCTCAACTTAGAACATGCAACTTAGGATAGGATGTTGTCCCAAATAAAGTAGACATAGATAGAAAAATAGGTACATCTACCTTAGTTTAGAATCCCGTTAGGATAGATCTCTTAGGTCTAGGACTTAGATTGTTCCTCAATAGTCCTGAAGCAGGCCTCATTTCACTTAACGTTATTAAGCATCCTGAAGAGATCATTCAAAAATATTTGAGTTCATAACCTACAACAGAATGTAGCATGATATTTCAAGAAGATAAAAGAATTTGTAAACATGCTAGAGTTCATTCCATTATGTCATCCAACCTCTGAATGTCAGTTTACCATTCAGACCAGGTAAGAAGATTTAAAACATACCTTAGATCAATGGAATTGATCCAAGGATTTGTTAGTAACAAGAGATAAGTTTACAAACTTCACTTACCAGATTACAACTTATCTATCCGATACAAGAATGGATTCTTTGCAAGCTACAATATTTTAGCTTAATGAAATCAAGAGCAAAAATGACTTATCCATGGCAAGCATGATTTCCAAAAATCAAAGGAACACTCCTTATCTAGAAAAATCACATGTCAATGCTTACAATGCAAAAGAGGAAAGATAACAATTTGTCAAAGATGTTACATGCTTCCCCCTAAAAGAATCATCATCCCAATGATTATCTTATTTTAATAATTTTCATCAAGGACAATCAGTTTATCCACTTTCTTTTCATGTGTTCATAACATATCGAATTTTAAAGTTCCAGAAATCAGCATTCACATAGTTATTTATTTAAAATAAATAAATATCTACCCAAAATTGGCAGATTTATTGTTATAAAAGAATTAAATCACAATTTATATCAGTCAAATCAATTCTGTTCAAATAAGTATGGAAAAATAGTTTTCATATCTTCTAGGTTTTCCCAGGTGGTTTTCCCAGTTGCACTTTCTTTGTTAAACTGCTGGTGCCATTGGACCTTACATTGACTTATTTCACGATATCTTAAGCACAAGTAGTGAGTTTCTAGCACTAGCAAGGGTTTAACCATGACTATTCCTGGGTCTTGGACCTGCAAGGAATTCCAATTTAACACATGTGATCAATCTGAAACATATTTCTTAAGCAAATAAATATGGAAAACATCATGCATTCATGACAAAACAGGAGGTAATGCTAAACGATAAGCTACAGGGTTGATTACTTCAACTATTTCAAAATGTCCCACAAAACAAGGTGATAACTTGGCAACCTTGCCAAAAGTTATAGAACTCTTTTTGGTTTAACTTGAAGAAAGACCTTCTCACCGAGTTCAAATTTCCTATCAACCCGCTTCAAGTCAGCATAACTCTTTTACCTATCTTCTACCTCTTTCAATCGTTCATGAATCATTTTAACTTTTTGTTCCATTTCAGATAAGGATTTCAGTCCAATTATTTCTCTATCCCGAATGTTGTCCCAACTAACGGGGTTTTGCATTTTCTTTCATATAATGCTTCGAAAGGTGCCATCTTTAGAGAAGCATGATATGTATTATTGTATGCAAATTTAACTAATGGGAGGTACTTGTCAAGATAAATCAGCAAAGACTCCCCCTAAATGACCTTCAGATCTGCAAGTGAGAATTGGGTCATTTAGTGTGATTGCACAACATGGAATATTTTCCCCAAGTGTGGGACTTGCAAAAATGGGAAAAAAATCTCCAGATTGAAGGTTGGTTCCTCTACTCCTCTGATCAGATGTATGCATGAAATTTGCAGAGGTTTAACTCAAAATTCTACTCTAATTCTGCCAAAGAGATAAGGATAGAAAGAAAGAAGATAGAAATAAACTGACAAGGTGATACACTAAAGGAGTGGTGAACATCTATTTCTGCAGATTGACACAAATTATAAAATGCAACACAAATCATGCACAAATTGCTAAAATTGTAATGAAAGATCAGGATAGAGCAAACAACACAAGAAAGGATTGAAAATTCATTCATAGAGCTTGCATTGTCATTTCCATTTTTAAATACAGTGCATTACAACATTAAAGATGTAAAAAAATTGTTGAAGTCCTAAAAAAGGTTTGATATTCCACAAATTCACTTTCCAGGGTGAAGGAGGGATCCTACAAAACATAAAAACGTCCAACCTTTTACAAATGAGCCAAATCGACTTTTAATAATGAAAACCCAAGTCCGGAAGGAGAAACGTAGGAAAAATGAAATGAATGATTCAACCACCAACTAGATCTATCAAAATAGCATGGATACCACTAAAAGTTAATTCCCCAAGAATTTTGATCATGTTGGAGAAGAATGGAAGCCATAATGCATTAAAAATGGTGGTTGAATGTTGGCTCTGCTCTTTTCCCCAAGCCAAAGGTGTTTTTCTCAATTTTTCTCTCACAAATATCCACCAAAAACAAAATTCAGGATTTCATCATGTAGAGGACTTCAATATCTTTTCAATGACACCAAAATCAAGAAAACTAAGCTCTAGATCGAAATATATGCCCCTCTCGAAGATTTAGGGAAAAGCGGGAAACAAATTGGGTCGGCGGGATGAAACCCAAATTTTTTTCCTTTTTTGAATTTGGGAAAAATTCCCCAAAACGATCCACACCCTGCCACTCCGCTTACCACGTGGTGCTTCCTCATTCATCTACAGTTCAAATGGCCATTTTACCTTTTTGAATTTTGAAAAAAAATCCAAAATTTCTCTGCGCCCGATGCTCCGCGCGCCACGTGACACATTTTGATTTGGCACGGGGTTCAAACCATTTCTTTCTTCTACGGGCCCGTGGGAAAAAATTTTCCTTCGTGCCATTTTAAACACTTTGGAAAATCTTTCTGCGCCTCCTATCCCCACCACGGCTGGACACATGTCATCCTCTAGTTGGTCTGCGAGCCTTCGCAAATTTATTTTCCTTCTCCTTGGTGGGCTTGCGAACCACTCTTTTCCTTTTCAACATTTGCTATTTTGGAAAAAACCAAAATTTACTCTGCCCTTTGACTCCTGCCACCCTCATGGACACGTGGCACACTTTGATTTGGTGCAGGCCTTAATCCACTTTCTTCCCTCTGCAGGCCCATGGGCAAAAAAAAATTCTTTGCACCCTTTTTTACCACTTTTTCTAACTTACCCCCACTGACCCGCCATTCCGCTGTCATGTGGCACATTTCTATTGGTTTCGGGCCTTCCTAGGAAAATTTCCCTCAAAAAATCCACTTTGACCCATAAATTACAAAATACAAGGAGTTAGAAGGAAAATTTCACCTTTCGGAAAGGTGAGAAAATCCTCTCTCTCTGATGAAGCCATTTCTAGATAATTTTGAGTGCCTGAAAAGTGGAAAATTTTGAATGAGGCAAAAATAAGGATGAAGGAAAGTTAGCCAAAATAAGTAGGGGATTATTTTGGATAATAATTTGGCACTCGGAGGGATCATTTGCTGCTGGATGAATGACCAATGGCCTTTAAAGCATTCATTAGGAATGGAGTCATCAACTTAACTACTTGGTACTCTCCACTCATTAGAAAATTTCTAGAAAGAAGATTGTGAGAGTATAACATCACTTGATCTAGATCATGGCCTGCAAAGATGCATCCTTGGGACAACAAATCTTGTGCCAAAGCACTTAGGAAATGAAAACTAAGCTACAACAAAAAAATGTGCACAAGAACTTGGAAGAATGAAAATCTAAGATAATATGTACAAGGTGAGGAGTTTCCTTTCTATTAACAATGCTTTAGATGGATTCCATTAATTGGAATCTGTAATTCTTCACCATCCAATGTAGACAATTGGAAGGCATTGTTGTTCTTACATTTTGTGACCATGTAGGGGCCACTCCAAATGGCATCAAACTTTGAATGCCTTCCTGGCTTTGCTCGATCTGCATCCCATTTCAACACTAAATCTCCAACTTGGATGGTTCTAGCCTTAGCTTTCCTATCAAAGGTTCTCTTGATCAAGGCTCGGTCCTTCTCCATTGTTTAGGCTGCATGCTCTCTGATTTCTTAGAGTTCCATCAATTCTACATATCTAACCTCCATGGGTTCAAACTCCAACAATTCCAATTTCTTCATGAGTTCCAATGTTGGCAACTCAAGTGACATAGGCAAGATTAATTCTCTTCCATAAACAAGTTTGAATGGAGAGTTACCGTGGATCTCTTGGGAGTTATCCTATCATCCCATAAGGTTGATTTAAGTTTAGTGTGCCAAGTCCTCGATTTTCATCAAGAGTCCTCTTGATGATCTTTAATAGGTTCTTATTGGTAGACTCAGCTTGGCCATTACCATGAGGGTAATAATTTTATGAAGTGCTCAAATAGATCCCATTCCTAATAGCCCATTCAGTTACTTTTGATCCTATGAATGCCAATGCATTATTTGATATTATAGTTGTAGGTATACCAAATCTAGTTACTATCCCCTCATAGAAGTCTAGAATGCTAGTTTCATTTTCCTCTTTGAGTGCCACCTCCTTAGTCCATTTGGTCAGGTATTTTGTTACTGTTAGAATCCAATTATGTATTTGGCTTGAGTTTGGGTTAATGAATCCAATGAAGTCCAAACCCCATTGCATGAATGGCTGGTCAATTGAAATTGGGTGCAATGGAAGGGATTTTAATATTTCCTTTCTTGTGAAGAATGCACAATTTTGCACCTCTTGATCCACGTATAACAATCAATAAACACCTTGGGCCAATAATAGCCAGCCTTCATAATCTTGAGGGATGTCACTCTTGGATTAAAATCACCCCGCTTGTTCCACCATGGAACTCTTCTAACATTCTCGTTAATTTGATTTGTCCCAATGCATCTTAAAGCAACACTCCATTTATATCCTTTTGAATAAGACACCATCAACAAGTGCATATGGAATATCCTGCAATATGAAATGTATTCTCTTGGTTTTGTTCATCTCTAGAGGGCATAGGCCTATTTTTAATAAGTGAATTATGTATTGGGTCTAGCAAGGAGTGAGAATACCACAATTATCTTCTTGAACACCTCTTTGTTCTGGTTGTCTTACATCGCCAAAAAAACATCCTTCCCATTGCTTACTTCCATTTATTTTCTTGAGACCATCTACTCACATAATTCCTTTCCTTGGACCAGCTTGGTGAATTTGATCTCAATTTCATACTCCATGACACGAGTAATCCACCCTACATGTTTTTCATTTAGGTCTTGTTGAGGAGGAAGTCCTTAACTCCCACATGAGAAACCAACAGTTGAACCTTGTTGTTTGAAACTAGATGCTTAAATTTCTTCAAGCTCTTTATCACTACAAGAACATGTTTCTCAATGAAGGAATACCTCACCTCATAGTCCTCCAAGCTTTGGCTAAAGAAGGCAATTGGCTGCTCTACATTTTCTTTGTTCTGTTGTACTAAAATTGCAGAAATTGTATCATCACCGCCAAATGCATAAAGGATAAAATCCTTAGAGAAATTTGGGTTAATGAGAGTTGGAGCTTGTGAGATATCCTCTTTGATTTCCTCAAAACTTGCCTTACCTTTAGCTGTCCATTTAAAATCCATACTTTTCTTCAACATCATAGTTATTGGCTTGACAAGGGCTGCAAAGTTTGGAACAAACCTTTGAACAAAATTGATTCTTCCCAAGAAACTTTGAAGGGCCTTCTTGTGACTTGGTAATGGTAGTGCTTTTATTACTTCAACCCTCTCTGGATCAATTGATAATCCCTCTTTGAAAAAAATGTGGCCTAGGAGCTTTCCTTCATGGGCTAGGAAAATAATTTTTGGGATTAAAGGATACCCCAAATCTTATACATCTTTAGAACACTTGTCTCAAATGAAAAGAGATGATCTACTGCACTTTTAGAAAACATAGTAATATCATCTAGGTATATCAACACTATTTTTGATCAATCCCTTGAACGCCATATCCATTTCCCTGTGGAAGGTAGCTCCGGTGTTAGACAACCTAAATGGCATTTTCCTATATGCATAGGTTCCCCATTTGGTGGTGAAGGCTGTTTTGAACTGATCATCCTCCTTTACCATGATTTTATTATACCCTAAATAACCATCTAGTAATGAAAACCTCTCAGAGCTAGCAACAACTTGCAAAATCTGCTCCATAGAAGGAAGTGGGTAATGATCCTTGAGGGATGCTCTATTCAAATCTCTAAAGTCTACACACAATCTGATTTCTCCACTCTTCTTTCTAACTGGAACCAAGTTTGTAACCCATCTTGAATGCTTGATGGGAAATATGATACTTGCCTCTATTAACTTATTCAATTCCTTCTTCATGAGAGGCTTCGTGTGTGAATTAATTAGTCTTTGTTTTGTCCTGATGGGTTTAACACTTGGATCTAATTTAATTATGTGTTGAGATAACTTGGGATTGAAACCCCTCAAGTCTTCATAGCTCTAAGAAAATATATTTTGGAACTCTTGGAAAAGTTGCATGAACTCATACCTTTCTTTCTTGGTTGCCACTTTACCAATTTGAAGTGATTTGCCTTCTCCCACCAAGATGGACACTGAATCTTCTCCCTTGACTTAGATGTTTAATTTCTCCTTCCTAAATTGATCATTAGGATTAAAGATGGAATCCAAAGTGACAAGTCCTTTTGGCATTTTGTTGGTTCTTAGTTGTACCACTTGATCACCATATTTCTATTCTAACTTTTCCTAATTTTTATCTGAGAACTCAGCTTCTTCTTACAAGAAATTGATTATTTGTTGGTCACTTTCAAACACTTTCCAACTTACATTATTGTCTGAACTGATGGCCTTAAAATCACATGAATGTTTGGCTGCACTTTATCTTCCTTGATACTTTCCACAACATCAAAGGCTGCTCCAACTATTGCAAGCCTATCCGCAACTTGGTTTTCTTTCCTAGGGATGGAGTTGATGCCAAATCCTTTAAAATCCTCAATGAGGTCCCACACCCTATTCTTATAACACTTGAGCAGGTCATTTTTGGTAGCATGTTGTCCTTTAACTTGATTAACAATCAGCTCACTATCACCAAATACTTGTAAGTATTTTATACCTCTCTTTGTGACCAATGCAATCCGTATCAAAGATTCATATTCAACAAAGTTGTTAGAACATGCAAACTGAAATCTAAAATTTGAATAATACTTATTGCCTTGAGGTGAAAGAAGCATAGCCCCCGTGCACCTTTTCTACTTCTTGATCCATCAAAGAACAACTTCCATACCTCATTGTCATCTTTATGGTCTGTCTTGGTGATGCTAGGAATAGGCTGATTTTCTTCATGCATGTAATAAAATCCTAGTTCAGATTCCTCTATTTCCTTGTAGGGATCAAAAGCATGTACCTGTCTTTCCCATTCATCAAGAGTCAAATCTAGGATGCTTCCAACTTTGGTGTCAGCCTCATGTGTGCATGGATAATCCTCTTGATCAAATGCTGAACAATTGGCATTGATTGGGCTTGGAGTATGAGGATCAATGTGAAAGTTTGCAATAGGTTTGGACCTGATTGTGGCCTTAGTTCCATATCTAGTCCAAAAACATGTGTGACCAATCAGCAGATAAATAGCCTCCAATTCTAGCTATGAAATCCCTTGACAAACATAGGGAAAAAGTGGTGGTAAATCTATCACTAACACATCTTACAAAATAGTGACATTGGGGCATGCATGCAAAGTGAGGAACAAATATTTATTACCCCTCATTTGTTACTATTTTCCCATCCAGTTTACCACCCCTTTAGATATGACTTCATATTGGAGGCCCAACTGATCAGCTTTTTGCTTGGACATCACGAACTACTTGCCCCGAATCAATCATATAATTGTGTACTAGTTTATCCCTAATGATCAATGAAACATAGAATGGAGGGGGCTTCAAAATTTACCTTGCTATCCTCCAAGTTTCCCCTCGGGCTAAGAAACATTTGTCAAGTACCTTCTCTCTGCATATGAGCTTGCTGATTTGAAGTTGAACAATTTTTCATGGTAGCTTGTAGTAGATCCCTTTGGCTGGAATGGATAGTGATTCCTATTGGTGCCATTTTTGAGCTTGCACCATGTTGCCCTAAATTTTCAAATCTGTATCTGCTCAAAAAAATGTTTTATCCTTTGATTTGATGGTCTGTAATTCTTCCCCTCTAGTTGAAATGCTTTAAAAATGCTCACAAACTTGTTGTTTTTCCCTAATTTGAAAGAATAATCCAATTTTGCCCTTTTACATTGCCCTAGTTTTTCCAATTTTGTGGGCTATGTCATTTTTCCCTTTTCCAAATCATGGAAAAATCAAAATTGATCAAATCATACTTGTTTGTATTTGAAAATCCAAATCCTAGATCGGGAATGTTGTAAAAAACATGGTTCAGTTGATTTAAAATTGAAAATATGTCATCCTTGGTGAAAAAATTGAATTCTAGGGCATCCTTTGAATTTTTTACATTTTGATGGTCATACGGGCATCATTTTCCCATCAAATTCATCCTCAGAAGGTATTGGCAATGTGGCGGGTTTTCATTGGCCGAGGTGCGATGGGAAATGTTTCTAACTTGTCATTTTTTAATTTTTGGCAAAGTGGAAAATTTGGCTCCACAACTCTGCCTTTTCAAAGTTTCCTATGTGGCATGTTCTTATTGGCCAAGGAGAGGTGGGGAGGTCGGATCTCCTTTGAAAATTTTGGCTTTATTTTACAAAATTTCCTAAGTCAAAATTTTGCCCAAATCCCCACAGCCAACCAAAAGAGGACACGTGTCCTAAAAGTTTCAAAATGGAGGAGCGGGCCGGATTGGGGACTTAGAGTTTTAACTCTATTTTCCAAAAATTGCAAAAATTTGTTTTTCCCCCGCTCTAATCGAGAGGACACGTGGCATCAATTTTGAGTGGGTCGGCGGATCGGACGAAGCGGAGGCAAAAGGGAATTGTTTCCCTTTTGAAAGGAAAGGCTTAAAATTAAAATTTTGGAGCGGCCCCATGGCCAATCACATGTGGACACATGTCCAACAAGGTCAGAGGGAAGTGTGGGCGCGCAGAGGGAAATGGATTTTTTTTCCTTTTTGACAAAGGGAGTTAAGGAAAAAATTTAAGTTACGGCCCTGCAAGCAAATCAATGAGTGACACGTGGTGGGTAGAGCAGACAAGACGGGTCAGTGGGTCGATGGAGGCAAGAGAGAAAATTTTCCCTTTTACAAAGAAGGCTTAAAATTAAAAGTTTGGAGCGTGGCCCCGTGGCCAATCACAGGTGGACATGTGTCCAACAGAAGTCGAGAGAAGCGCGGGCCGTGGAAGAGAAAGGGAAAATTTTCCTTTTGATCGAAAAGACCTAGGGTAAAATTATAGAGCGTGGCCCCGCAGTGAATCGGATGTAGACACGTGGCGTGGTAAAGGTAGAGCGGTCGTCGACAAAACTCGTGGAAGGAAAATTGAAACTTTTCCCTTAGCAAAAAAGGGAGTTAAAATGAAAATTGGGCTTGCCGATTTTAGCGATAGAGAAAGTGACACGTGGCGAGGGAGAAATTGGGTATGCGGGCCCGTGGGGCAAAAATTGAAAAATTTCCCGATTTCCAAAAGGGATCAAAATGCGTAGAATTGAAGCACAATTTTAATGGAACCCACCATATGCCATGTGTCAGCTCTAAATTTCAAGGGCGAGAGGGCGGAGAAAAAAGTCAAAATTTTCCATTTTTCCAAAAAATGTGGAAAAGTCAAAAATGATCCCAATTTCGGTCCCAATTGTTTTTGACATGTGGAGGGCCCAGATTAAAGGAAAAAGAGCAGATCAAGGGCAGCTATGCACTTTCATTTTGGCTGCCATTTTTTCTCCAAGAAGCTTGGAGATGTGAATTTTGCATCTTTTTTCATCAAATTTTTGGTGAATTCATGTCATTTTTGCCTTCTAGGAACATTGGAATCGGTTTCATGACTCAATATTTTGATTTGAGATGTTTTTGAAGTAATTTTTGCCCCAGCCTGAGAAAACATGTGAAATGTCAAATTAAAAGTTGCAGAGGTAATTTTAAAGGGTAAGAAGGTGAAATAATGAGAGGAAAAGCATCTGCATGCCTTGATGATGAAAAATGTGCCTCCAAGAAGGATAATGATCTAAATATTTGTAATGATTCACCATTTTAGAAACACCTGGCAACTCTCGTTGCAAATTTGTTAAATGTCATTTTTAGTGAATCATGAGAAATGGTTGTAACAGAATTGATCCCTTGGCATTTTATTTTCTTGGGAAAGAAGGCTCCAAGGTGGCAAGAGATATATAATGCATGTTTTGAGACATGCAAGAGGTTGGGAAAAGTTGAAAATCACGAGCAAATTCTGAGAGAAAGCTCATTTTTCTGAAAAAACCCACCAAAGAACCAGAATAATTTCTTCTGTGTTGGATCTTCATGTATGTGAGTTGGTTACAAGTGTATAGCCATCACACAACTCTGAGATTGTTCATGAAACTCTCCCTTGTTGATGAATCTAACAATATTTTGAGTTAATCTGTGTTTTTTTTGGGAAATATGATGTCTGTTATCATTTTTAAATGCCTATAAATAGTTTTCATTGTTCTTGTTGCAATATTGCATTGAAAGTCTTTAGAAATCACACAAAATCTCCATTTCTTGTTGATATTTTAGTGGCATTTGCAATCTCATGTTCAGAAGAGCCTTCATCTAATAAAGAGATAAACAAATTTAAAATCACTTTACCTTCCTTGACTGCAGAGATTGCTTGTAAGCCTTTGGGGGTACCTTAGGCATGGTTTGATCATGGATTTTTGTGTTTAATTGAGTTCTTTACTTCAAGATTTTGTGGTGAATTCTCAAATATTGTGTGAAGAGTGCAACTTGGGATTCCATTTATGCCTCTTCTGGTTGAAATAATATCCTGATTATTTGAAGCATTTTATCTGATAGTTGTTCAAGTATTGTAGAGGTTGTCAAAGATCTGATATATCCCAATTTGTCTTATCAACACCCCACCAAAAATTTCATTCAAAAAAACTAATCCTACCCACACTACCCCTGCATTACATTGTGTGTCAACAAAAGAATACAATCCATTTACAAAAATGCACAAGGAAAATCAGGATCATATAATGTCTCCAGTAACCCTTGCCTTGCATTGAAAATATCTCCATAATCTGGGAGTGACAACTTGTGAAAGTTAGATTTGGAGTGTTGATCATATTTTCCCAAGGCCTTTTCATACTATTTGCATAAATTGAGGGATATCTTCATCTCCTTCACCATTTGGGGGTTACAATGTAGGTTCTCTTACCTTGGTTAAAAGGCACAACCTAAAATAGTGAGGGTTATATCAAATCCTTTCAAAGTGCTATCCATCTCTCCACAAATCTGAGTGCCAGTTAGATCACATCCCCGACTACAAAATGACACACATCATGATCTATCGACTTCAAGCTTCATGTCATATCTCTAATTCTACTCATACTGAAAAGGAGAACAAATTTGGGTACCAACACTTTCTAGCACCACTACCGGGGACATTATTCTATATTGCAGTATTTCAAATCCCTGGTAATACTTCTTCTATGATTTGTGTGTAATTACAAATCTGAGTATCATTTTCTGATCAGATTTATAAGGCTGGAATGAAGAGTAGAGTTATGGGTTTGATGTTTTCTTAGTTCAATCTGATCCATGTGCATACATATTTGAGATATTTAAATGCATATCAAACCCTGGTAAAGTCCCTTGCAAATTCTAGCATGCAAATACGTTGTTGAAGCATCATTTTATAATCATATTTGTAAGGATTAAGTGAAGATATAAGTTCTACCTACAATTTTATCAGTTTCCAGTAGTGGTTGCACCTTATTTGCATTTGTGGTTGATTGATTCAAGAAAGGAAGGTTTGATCTATAAATTTTAGCAATATTTTCAGTCTTTGATAAGTATTTGACAGAGTATTTTAGTGCATTTACACAACTAGGGTGAAAATCCTTAGTGGCAACTCCATGCTGATTTGATATTAATAAATACTAGTGTCTTGCCTTTCTGTCATTTATTTTTGTGTTGCTAATCTCTACAAAACTAGAAGGAAGAAGATCTCTCTTCCTTAAAGACTCTACTAAGAAATTGTTTTTAGATTCAAGGAACTCAAAGTTGGAAGGGAGAAGAGTTTGGAAAGTTGTTAAAGTTCGAAATCAGGAAAAGATATATCCATTGGTGAGAGAGATCAGCCTTTGGTAGAAGATTATCATTCTTCTTCAAGTGATTCTAATTCAAGCAATCCTCTCATAAATTTTTTTGCCTCAGCTAGTGAAGGTCCTTTTGCTATACCTGGTAAGTTCCTTCTCCAATCTGCACCTCTATGTTTTAATTTGAGTAAACTTTCTAAGAAAATCAGCACTTAGAGAATACCAGTCTTGTGAATCACATTCTTGAGCCCCAAAGATCTTGCACTCCTCATTAGCTTGTTTCACCTCCACTAATCAATATAGCTCAACCTAGACCTCCATTTTTTGTTAACACCTTTGGTCCCATAGATTTTAGAGGAATGGATGGTTACCCGAATGTTGTTCCACAAGATGTCAGAAATAGATTGCCAAAATTTCAAGGCAACAATGTAATAACTGGTGATCAACATCTCAAACTCTTTGTTAATATGATGGAAGATTTTGAGATAGAGTTTGAATATTTGTATATTAAGTTGTTCATTCATACAATAGAAGAAGATGCTAGGGATTGGTACACATCTCTACTCGATAATTCTATTGATTCATGGACTGAAATGAAAAATGCATTTAGGTTACAATATGGTGACAAGACTGATCCTAGATTTCTTTTATCTGAGTTTGAGAATATCAAGAAGAACCCTAATGAATCATTCCATAACTTCAACATAAGGTTTAACAAAACTTTGAGAAGGCTTTGATTGATTTGAGGCTGCCTATTAATTTGAGGCCTTGTGATGAATCTTGTCTAATAAAATATGCAGATGCATTTGATAAGAAGGCAGCCTATTACCTAAGAGACAAGAACCCTACCAATCTAAGACAATATTTCACCATGGCACTTCAAATTGAGAAAAATATCAAAGCAATTAGGAAACCTCTCAAGAGAGATGGTGTAAAATTGATAAACCCTAAAAACATCAAGCTAGCAAAGGTGCTGATTTAGAAGAGGTTGTGAAAACTTTGGTAGGGGCTGTCAAAGAAATCTCATACAAGTTGGTAAGAGCTGAGAAGGGAATTGGGCAGACTTCACAAGGTCATCCTAGGTAGCAAGCACAAGATAGATTTGGCAATCACCATAGGAATGAGCAGAGGTTTGATGACAAAGGTAAAGGGCCGTTGGATCTGCAAATAGACATCCTCAAGCACGTGAAGGAAGAGTGTTGCCTGATCCCTTAACTGCTAGGGTTGTTGTTGTTGAAGAGGTTGCTGATATTGATTGGTGTGATAGGTGTTTTCTACCCCATCCTCCATGTGAAGTGGACCAGAAAGAAGGTGAAGCTAATAATGATGATGGTACTGATGATGATATTTTCATGATGGGTTGTTCTTCAAGCTCACAAGGAGGAGCAACATCTACTGAAGTAATAAGTGCTAGGATAGCTGAAACTTTTGGGATTGCATCAAATGGGTACAAGTCTTTCTTCCCCTCATGCTCTTGAATTTGATGTAGTGCAAGCTTTTGAAATTCCTAACAATGAATTTGAATACTTAAGAGCTTTGATGATTAAGAAGTATGATGGTGGTATCCCTTTGGAGGAAGATAGACAATTGTTGATGAATGTTGTTGTAGCTCAAGAGAAAGATTATAACACTAGAAGCAAAGTTTTTAAGGGATTTGGGCCTCAAGCCAAACCTAAAACACCCTTTCTCACAAGCATTCCAAAGAATCTCCTAGGAGAGAAGCACCTGTCAAAATTTTTGTTGTCCCAAACAAAAATTATAGTCCTCCTCATGCCCAAGCTGCCAAGAATCCACTTTGCCATCTAATGAATCTTCTTGTCTCCCTTCCAATGTTGTTTTTCCAAAGAGTTTCCCCTATGACATAGCCCAAGTATTGAGCCAAATTAAAGTGAGTGTTCCAATCATTGAGTTTCTTAGAATTCCTAAGCATAAGAAGAGAGCATTTGAGTACTTGGGATTGAAAGAAGAGAAGGTTACTCCAGGAAGAAATGTAAATGTTGTTAAAACTCCACCTCAGATCATTATTGACCTTGAAACACCACCAGTAGTAGAAGATCTTGGAGAGACACCTGAGGTATATTTGGGGACATCTTTGGTTGATTCCCAATTGAATGTTGATCCATTCTTCACAACTTTGATCATAAAGGATAAGCTACTTCACAATTGTATGTTTGATTCCAGTGCATCATGTAATGTCATGCCTCTAGAAGTCATGAATGAGTTGGACATCAAAGTGACAATAGCCTATGGAAAGTGTACTACCATGGAATCAAGAGAAGTGCCAGTAGTTGGTTGTGTGAAAGATTTGGTTGTGTAACTTGCATCTTATCCAGGAGGAATTTAAAATTGGATGTTGTGATTGTTGATTGCCCTACCAAATGGGGTATGCTTTTGTCAAGAAAGTGGGCTGCAAGTGTTGGAGGGAGTGTCCAAATGGACATGTCTTTTGCTACTATTCCCATTGAGGGCAGCCTTGTCAAGCTCTATGGAGAAAAGAAAATGTTACATCTAATTGAGGATCCAAATAATGCTTCCTATGAGGTGTTGTTTGCTGAGGTTGATGCTGATAATTTTATTGGTTTTGCTAATGGAAAAGAACACAAAATGGATCAGTCAAAGTGTCTTGAATAGGTATGTTCTCCTTGGACCTTGCTATTTGATGGAGCTTGCTCCAAATTTGGAAATGGTGCTGGTGTAATTCTGATTTCTCCTAGCTTGGAAGAATTTATTTTTTCCTTTAAGCTTAATTTCAAATGTACTAACATTGCTAAGTATGAAGCCTTATTGTTGGGTCTAAGAATTGCATGGAAGTATGGTGTCAAGGACATCATTGCAAAGGGAGATTCAGAGTTGGTTGTCAAACAAATAAGAAAATTGTATGCTACAAAAATCAGCGTATGAAACAATACAAGCATGCAGTTTGGGATTTAATCAAAAAAATTATTCCTTTAACATTGTGTATCATGACAGAGGTCTCAATGCTATTGCTAAAAGTTGGCAAAGTGCTGGGTTCTAGATTTGGAAATTGCACCTTTTCACCTTATTGTGAATACAACATTGAAGTGCTAACTAGGCCAGTTGTCCCTGATAATGTGAAACATTGGCAAGTTTTTAATGATGATGCTCAAGTGCTAAGGTTCTTGCAAAACCAAGGTGAGTTTGTAAATCAGAATATTGATTGGGAGCCAATGGTATGCATGAATGAAGGAAGAGAAACTTTGTTTGAGAAAGACATCATCCAATTGAAAACAAACACCATTCCTAGAGGTCTTGTTGCACTTGAGTCAAATTTTAACAATGTTGATTGCATCATAAATAGAAACATGTCTCCTCAAGGGATGTGGAAGAGCATAACTTGGGCACTAATGGTAAACCAAGGAAGATTTGGTTGGGCAGCAATTTAAGTAAAGAGGAAAAATAGTCCTATGCCCAACTCTTGAAAAAATATCAAGACTGCCTTGCTTGGTCCTATTCCGAGCTAAAAGCATATAGAGAAGACTTGTTTCAACATGAGATCCCTCTTGAGGCCAAGAATAAGCCATTCAAACAGAGTCAAAGGAAAATTAATCCACTTCTCTCCTTGAAAATGCAAGAGGAGTCAAATAAATTGAGAGATGGAGGTATTATTCAGCCCACTAGATATTCATCTTGGGTTGCAAACCTTGTGCCGATCAGAAAAGAAGAATGAGACATCGACTTTGCGTTGATTTTAGAAATCTAAAAAAGCATCCATGAAGGACAACTATCCCTTGCCAAATATGGAAAATATGTTGTAGCTTGTGACAGGGTCTAAGTTGCTTTCTACATTGGATGGTTTCTCTAGATACAATCAAGTGGTAGTCAAAGAATCAGAAAGACTTAAGACAATATTCACTACTCCTTGGGAACATATGTTTTTGTTAGGATGCCCTTTGGTTTGATGAATGCTGGTGCCACTTTTCAAAGAGCAATGGATGTTTCTTTTTCTGGTTACATCAATGAATTTATTGTAGTTTACCAAGATGATGTGACTATGTTTTCAAGGTAGAGAGGTGATCATTTGCAGCACTTGGAGAAGATGTTGATCAGATGTAGGGAGTATGGAATTTCTCTTAATCCAAAGAAGTTTCATTTTGGCGTGTAAAAGGCCAAGCTATTGGGACATATTGTGTCTAAAGATGGTGTTATGATAGACCCTGAGAGAGTGGAAGCAATCAGCAAAGTACCTATCCCAAGAACCAAGAAAGACATCTAATATTTATTTGGTCAAATTAATTTTATTAGAAGGTTTGTTTCCAACTTTTCTGAGTTGACTCTTCCAATTACATGCATGCTAAAGAAGGACCAAGTTATCAAATGGGAGGAGGCTGCCATTCAATATTTTGAAGGAATTAAGGATGCACTTAAACATGCACTTGTTTTAGCAGCCCCAAACTATAAGAGGCCTTTCCAAATCTTTTCTTTTCCTATGAGTATACCATTTCTTCTATTTTTCTACAAAAGGATGAGAATGGGGCTGAGAGGCCTATTTCCTTCTTTAGTAAGGCTTTACAAGTAGTTGAGATGAAGTATACAATCATGGAGAAACAAGCATTTGCCTTGGTGAAAGCAAAAAAAGTTTTTAGGCCTTATATATTGAGTTCAAAAGTTGTTGCTTATGTTCCCCACACCATGGTGAAAGACATCTTATCAGAGATGGATATCTCAAGAAAAAGATGTAGGTGGGTGAACAAGTTGCAAGAGTATGATATGGACATCAAAACCATAAATTTGGTACATGGTTTGGGCCTTGCTAAGCTCATGGTTGAGAGAAACTTACGAATGTGGAAGTGAATCAGCTAGAGGAAGAAAGGGTAGATGTGCTTGAAAAGTTGGTAAGTTCTGAGTGGTACAAAAACATGATATTCTACCTCAAACACATGTGCTGCCCTAGTTACTTAAATAAAAATCAGAAAAGAGCCCTCAAGATGGCTTCTCAAAAATATATCATCACAGACCTTGGGCTGGTTTGGAAGAACCCTGAAGGTATCCTCTTGAAATGCATAACTGAAGATGAAGCTCCCAAGATAGTTGCTGATTTCCATGGGGGAGTTTGTGGAGGAAACTTTGCTAGAAGAGTAACAACACATAAGATTTTGAGAGCTGGTTATTGGTGGCCTACTCTCTTCAAAGATGCAACCCAGCTGGTTAGAAAATGTGATAGTTGCCAACATTTCTCTAGAAGATTGAAAGCTTCAGGCTCCCTTCCTTTGCAGCCTGTATCAATTGAATCTCCTTTCAAGCAATGGGGGATGGAATTCATTGGTGATATTTCAAATCCTTCTAGTGTTGGCCATAAGTGGATCCTTGTAGCCACTGATTATTTTACAAAGTGGGTAGAGGCAATCCCCACCAAGAAAGCAACACACCAAATAGTTATGGACTTCTTGTTGAATCAAATCATATGCAAATTTGGAGTCCCAGTCAAGATTGTAGCTGATAATGCCATGTGCTTTAGAGCCAAACCTTTAATGGCAATGTGCAATGAATATGGAATCAATCTGACTTATTCTTCAAACTATAACCCCTAAGGGAATGGACAAGCTGAGTCTAGCAATAAGAATTTGTTGAAGATCATTAGAATAACCTTGGAGAAAAATAAGAAGAAATGGGGTGAACAATTGAAATTTGTAGTTTGGGCTGATAGGATAACTCCTAAAAGAGCTACTGGTAAAAGCCCATTTGAATTAGTGTATGGAACTCAAGCTTTGCTGCCCTTACACTTGTAATTATCTTCATTTCAGTTTTCCCAATAGTTGGAAGATCAAGATCTTGGCCCATATGAATCAAGGATCAATCAAATTATTGAGCTTGATGAGGAGAGAAGAGCATCCCATCAAAGGCATGTTAGATTTAGGGAAAAATTGAAGAGATTGTTTGACAAGAAGGTCACTCCTAGAGCCTTCAATGTTGGAGATCTGGTTTTGTTGTGGGATAGTAGGCATGAAGACAAGGGAAAGCATGGAAAATTTGATGCATTATGGATGGGCCCTTATGCCATTGATATCAGAATTGGTGAACATACCTTCTTTCTCAAGGACTTAGATGGGGAATTGTTGGAGCTACCTATTAATGGTAAACATTTGAAGCATTTCTTGGATTAATCCCCAAATTTGAGGTATGCACAAATTGTATAGTCTTTGTTTTTTACTTTTCTTTTATTGTTTTGTTGGTGTGTGTTTTTCCCTTGTTCTTGCAACCATTCTAGTCAGTTTCTCAACTCGTTTTTGAAGGATGGTTCTAGTTTTTATTACTACCTTGCGTATTGAATCCTTTGCCCAATGGATATTTTGGCACTTGGTCCATGTTTTGTCTTTGTGGAACTCATTGGGAGTTCCCATCCCCAAGCAAGAGCTAATGTTGGTGCCATTTTTGAGCTTGGACCATGTTGCCCTAAATTTTCAAATTTGTATCTGCTCAAAAAAATATTTTATCCTTTGATTTGATGGTCTGTAATTCTTCCCCTCGAGTTGAAATGCTTTAAAATTCTCACAAACTTGTTATTTTTCCCTAACTTGAAAGAATAATCAAAGTTTTCCCTTTTATGTGCCCTATTTTTTCTAATTTTGTGGGCTATGTCATTTTTCCCTTTTTCGGATCGTGGAAAAATCAAAATTGATCAAATCATACTTGTTTGTATTTGAAAATCCAAATCCTTGGGAATGTTGTAAAAACATGGTTCAGTTGAGTTTAAAATAAAAAAATCTTTCATCCTTGGTAAAAAATTGAATTCTAGGGCATCCTTTGAATTTTTTATATTTTGATGGTCATACGGGCGTCATTTTCCCGTCAAATTCATCCTCGAAGGTATTGGCAACACGGTTGGTTTTTATTGGCCGAGGTGCAGTGGGAAATGTTTCTAACTTTTCATTTTTAATTTTTTGGCAAAGTGGAAAATTTGGCTCCACGGCTCCACCTTTTTCAAAGTTGCCTATGTGGCATGTTCTTATTAGCCGAGGAGAGGTGGGGAGGTTAGATCTCCTTTGAAAATTTTGGCTTTATTTTGCAAAATTTCCTAAGTCAAATTTTTTCCTTGAATCCCCGCAGCCAACTAGAAGAGGACACGTGTCCTAAAAGTTTCAAAATGGAGGAGCGGGCCGGATTGGGGACTTAGAGTTTTAACTCTATTTTCTAAAAATTGCAAAAATTAGTTTTCCCCGCTCCAATCAGAGGAGGACATGTGGCATCAATTTTGAGCAGGTTGTAAAGGAAAAAGGGAATTGTTTCCCTTTTGTGAAAAATAAGGCTTAAAATTAAAAGTTTGGAGCGTGGCCCCATGGCCAATCACAGGTGGACACGTGTCCAATAGGGTCAGAGGGAAGTGCGGGCCGCAGAGGGAAATGGGGATTTTTTCCTTTTGGCAAAAGGAGTTAAGGAAAAAATTTAAGCCGTGGGCCCGCAAGCAAATCAATGAGCGACATGTGGTGGGAAAAGCAGACAAGGCGGGTTGGTGGAGGTAGGAGAGAAATTTTTCCCTTTTACAAAGAAGGCTTAAAATTAAAATTTTGGAGCGTAGCCCCGTGGCCAATCACGAGTGGGACACTTGTCCAACAGAGTCGAGAGAAGTGCGAGGCCATGGAATAAAAAGGAAAATTTTCCCTTTTGGTCAAAAAGACCTAGGGTAAAATTTTGGAGCATGGCCCCGTGATGAATCGGCGTGGAGACATGTGGCAAAGGCAGAATGGGTTGGGCAACCAGGCGGAAGGAAAATTGAAAATTTTCCCTTAGCAAAAAAGGGAGTTAAAATGAAAATTGGGCCTATAGATTTTAGCGATAGAGGAAGTGACACATGGCGAGGGAGAAATTGGGTATGCGAGGCCCACGGGGCAAAAATTAAAAATTTCCCGATTTCCAAAAGGGATCAAAATGTGTAGAATTGAAACACAATTTTAATGGGACCCACAATATGCCATGTGTCAGCTCCAAATTTCAAGGGTAGAGGGGTGGAGAAAAAGTCAAAATTTTCCATTTTTCCAAAAAATGTGGAAAAGTCAAAAATGATCCCAATTTCGGTCCCAATTGTTTTTTGACACGTGGAGGGCCCAGATTAAAGGAAAAAGAGCAAATCAAGGGCAATGTGTGTACTTTCATTTTTGCTCCAAGAAGCTTGGAGATGTGAATTTTACATCTTTTTTCATCAAATTTTTGGTGAATTCAGGTCGTTTTTGCCTTCTAGGAACATTGGAATCGGTTTCATGACTCAATATTTTGATTTGAGATGTTTTTGAAGTAATTTTTGCCCCAGCCTGAGAAAACACGTGAAATGTCAAATTAAAAGTTGCAGAGGTAATTTTAAAGGGTAAGAAGGTGAAATGATGAGAGGAAAGGAATTTTCATGCCTTGATGATGAAAAACATGCCTCCAAGAAGGATAATGATCCGAATATTTGTAATGATTCGCCATTTTAGAAACACCTGGCAACTCTCGTTGTAAATTTGTTAAATGTCATTTTTAGTGAATCATGAGAAATGGTTGTAATAAAATTGATCCCTTGGCATATTATTTTCTTGGGAAAGAAGGATCCAAGGTGGTAAGAGATATATAATGCATTTTTGAGACATGTAAGAGGTTTGGAAAAGTTGAAAAATCATGAGCAAATTCTGAGAAAACTCATTTTTTTGAAAAAACCCACCAAAGAACTAGAATAATTTCTTCTATGTTGGATCTTTATGTATGTGAGTTGGTTACAAGTGTATAGCCATCCCATAGCTATGAGATTGTTCATGAAACTCCCCTTGCTGATGAATCTAACAAGATTTTGAGTTAATCTTTGTTTTTCTGGGCAAATATGATGTCTGTTATCATTTTTAAATGCATGCAAATAGTTTTCATTTTTATTATTGCAATATTGCATTGAAAGTCTTTAGAAATCACACATAATCTCCATTTCTTGTTGATAGTTTAGTGACATTTGCAATCTCATGTTCAGAAGAGCCTTCATCTGATAAAGAGATAAAAAAATTTAAAATCACTTTACCTTCCTTGACTGCAAAGATTGCTTGTAAGCCTTTGGGGGTACCTTAGGCATGGTTTGATCATACATTTTTGTGTTTAATTGATTTATTTACTTCAAGATTTTGTGGTGAATTCTCAAAGATTGTGTGAAGAGTGCAACTTGGGCTTCCATTTATGCCTCTTCTGGTTGAAAGAATATCCTGATTATTTGAAGCATTTTATCTGATAGTTGTTCAAGTATTGTAGAGGTTGTCAAAGATCTGATGTATCCCAATTTGTCTTGTCAAAACCTTACCAAAAATTTCATTCAAACAAACTAATCCTACCCACACTACCCCTACATTGCATTGTGTGTCAACAAAAGAATAAAATCCATTTACAAAAATGCACAAGGAAAATCAAGATCATATAATGTCTCTAGTAACCCTTGCCTTGCATTGAAAATATCTCCATAATCTAGGAATGACAACTTGTGAAAGTTAGATTTGGTGTGTTGATCATATTTTCTCAAGGATTTTTCATACTATTTGCATAAATTGAGGGATATCTTTATCTCCTTCACCATTTGGGGCTTACAATGTAGGTTCTCTTACCTTGGTTGAAAGGCACAACATAAAATAATGAGGTTCGATCAAATACTTTCAAAGTGCTATCCATCTCTCCACAAATGTAAGTGCCGCTTAGATCACATCCCTAGCTACAAAACAACACACATCATGATCTATCTCGACTTCAAGCTTCATGCCATATCTTTGATGTTTCTTAGATCAAAAGGAGAACAAATTTGGGTACCAACAATTCCCACATAGATATATTCACATTTGTCTTCTTCATTTGTTTAATGATGTTAAATGGGGATGAAACATCTCTTTGATGCCCCTTAGCCTGCACATTATTTTCTTGTACATGGGCTGCAACAGCTGGCATTTGAGCTAGTCTAGAAGGTGGCTTGGGCTGTCCTTGCACATTTAGAACTGCATTTTGCTTACCAACACTTTGTGGAGTGATGGAAGGTTGTGGATCACCTGGAGCTAATGAATTCCCTTCACCAATATTCCTCTTCTTTGACCATGTGTTAGCTACTACATTCTGGAAAATTGTTTGATTCATACCACAAAATCTCCACCCGCTTCCACAAGTGTAGTCTCATTTGGAGTTGTATTTTGCTAAGATGTTCCTTGTTGTTGGTTTGTTTCTTGACTCACCTCACTCTCTACGCCAATTGCTATCACCATCAAAGCTTGGTTCAAAGCACCATTGAAGCAAATAGACTAGTTGTGAGGTTCATTGTATGGGAAACACCAATCATACTCTTGAGCTATATTATTTTTCATTGGCACTAAGGCTTTAGAGGTAGATGTAACATTAAGGTTATAGGGCGTAAACGGTCCATTGGTAGGAGGCCTTACTTGATTATTATTTGCGGTTGGATTGGGTGGCCTATTAAGCTGATATGGTTGCCTATTAGGCTGAGTTTGAGACTGATAAGAAGGTCTAAAACTTTGGGCTTGCTTCCTCTTGAGTGTAACCAGCTCATTGCCTAAATTTTGTAATTGTTTCATGACTTCTTGAAGTTCATTTGAGGCACTAGAGGATGAAGTAGAAGCTTCATTTGAAATCTGATTTATAGGAGTGGGAATAGGAGCTAAAGTAGGTGCTTGACTAGTGCTTGGGCTTTCCAAGTTTGGATATAAGGGCATGGGAGGCCTAGGCACCAGTTTACCAACTTGGATCAAACAATTCTCATCCCTAATGGTGATGCTATAAGTTGCAAGTATATTTGCACCTCCCATGGATTGGATTAACATAGAAATATCAGAATTTAAAGCTTTGAGATAGTATAAGAAAGCACCTTCAGTTGTTGGCCTTACTGTCACTAGGATTCTATCCCATGTCCTTTGAAATCTGAAATTGAAGTCTATTAGCTGCTCATTGGGAGCTCTCTTGATAGTTGTCAGTTGTTCCAATAGAGACAAATTATCTCCCTTTTCTCCAAACTGATCATGGAGAGCTATGCACAACTAGTTCTAATTTTGGATAGAGCCTACCCCAAGGCTCTTGAACCATTGTAAGGATTTCCCTTTGAATGAAGATGCCAACAATTTGACAACAATTTGCATCTCAACAATCTCATGGATTACACAAACATTAGTAATGTCTTTGACATGATCACTAGGAGTGGTCTGATTTTCCCCAGTAAAGTATGGGATGTTATTCAATGCTACAACTGGAACTGGGTTTTGTGCATTGAGAGAAAGTGGGATGCTGCCATTGAAGTTGACATAAGGGTTGTGTTGTGCCATTCTGATTGGCCTAAGAACTCTTGTTGATTGGGTGAAAGGTCTACCAGATGGGGGAGTTGATAGAGTTCTATTTGGTGGATATGGAGACCTTTGAATTATTTTTCCACTCTCTCTTCTCCCTGGGGATAATTGCCTTAGACAATCCCTCCTCTCTAGCCCTTGACCTTGTTTGGATCCTTCTCATGAATCTTCAGACTTGGACTCCTAAAACCAATTGATTTAATCCTTTTTGAGTCATCAGATGTGTAAATCATGGCTCTTTTTAAGAAAGGAACTTACAACAAATGCACATCAAATTTTTGTAATGAATATGAAGACCTCTAAGGTCCCACCAGGTGTGCCAAAACTGTTAGTGCAAATCAGCAACACCCCCTAAATGAACTTTAGATTTGCAAGTGATAATTGGGTCATTTAGTGTGATTGCACAACGTGGAATCTTTTCCCCAAGTGTGGGACTTGTAAAAATGGGAAAAAAATCTCCAAATTGAAGGCTAGTTCCTCTACTCCTTTGATAAGATGTATGCATGAAATTTGCAAAGGTTTAACTCAAAATTCTACTCTAATTCTGCCAAGGAGACAAGGATAGAAAGAAATAAGATAAAACTAAACTGACAAGGTGATACACCAAAGGAGTGGTGAAAATATATTTCTATAGATTGACACATTATAAAAATGCAACACAAATCATGTAAAAATTGCTAAAATTGTAATGAAAGATCAGGATAGAGCAAACAACACAAGAAAGGATTGAAAATTCATTCACAGAGCTTGCATTGTCATTTCCATTTTTAAATACAGTGCATTACAACAAAGAAAGAGGTAAAAAGTTGTTACAGTCCTAAAAAAAAAGGTTTGATATTCCACAAATTCACTTTCCACGGTGAAGGAGGGATCCTACTGGTAACATAAAAAAATGTCCAACCTTTTACAAATGAGCCAAATCCACTTTTAACAATGAAAACCTTTGAGTTCGGAAGGAGAAACATGGGAAAAATGAAATGAATGATTCAACCATTTACCAGTTCTATCAAAATAGCATGGGTACCCTTAAAAGTTCATTCCCCAATACTTTCAACCATGCTAGAGAAGAATGAAAGCCATATTGCATTAAAAATGGTGGTTGAATGTCGGCTTTGCTTTTTTCCCCATGCCAAAGGTGTTTTTCTCATTTTTCTCTCACTAAACTCCACTAAAAATAAAATTGAAGATTCCATCATGTAAAGGACTTCAATAGATTTCCAATGACACCAAAATTGAGAAAACCCAAGCTCTAGATCGAAAGATATGCCCCTCTGAAGATTTAGGGCAAAACTGGGAAAAATCGGGTCGGTGGGCCGAAACCCAAAATTTTTCCCCTTTTTTGAATTTGGGAAAAATTTCCCAAAAGCTTCGTGCCCTACCACTCCACTACCACATGGCACTTCCTCATTCATCTGTGGGTTCAAATGGCCATTTTACCTTTTTTGAATTTTGGAAAAAATTCCAAAATTTCTCCGTGCCTGCCGCTCCGCTTCCATGTGGTACACTTTGATTCGGCATGGGCTTCAAACCATTTCTTTCATCTACGGGCCTGCGGGAAATTTTTTTCCTTTGCGCCATGTTAAACACTTTGGCAATTTTTTCCAAATCTTTCCACACCTCCGACCCCTGCCACAGCTGGACACGTGGTATCCTCCAGGTTGGTCCATGGGCCTTTGCAAATTTCTTTTCCTTCTCCTTGGTGGGCCTGTAGGCCAGTTTTTTCCTTTTCTCCCTTTGCTATTTTGGAAAAATTAAAAATTTACTCCACCCCTCCAACTCCCACTGCCTCATGGACACGTGGCACACTTTTATTTGGCATGGGCCTTAATCCACTTTCTTCCCTCTGCGGACCCAGTGGGAAAAAAAAAAATTGTGACCTTTTTACCACTTTTTCTAACTTACCCCCACTAACCTACCATTCCACCGCCACGTGGCACATTCCTATTGGTTGCGGGCCTTCACAAGGAAAATTTCCCTCAAAAACTCACCGAGCCATAACTTGCAAAATACAAGGAGTTAGAAGGAAAATTTTACCTTTCTGGAATGGTGAGAAAATCCTCTATCTGATGAAGCCATTTTTAGATAATTTTGAGTGCCTGAAAAGTGGAAAAATTTGACTGAGGCACAAAAGAAGGAAGGATGAAGGAAAGTTAGCCAAAATAAGCAGGGGCATATTTTGGATAACAGGATTTCTTCCCACTTATATTGTTGATCCATGCAATACATTCGTAAAATTTCTTCTAAAACTTGATTAACTATTTCATTCGATCCATCTGTTTCCAGATGATACACATAACTGAAATTCAGCTTAGTTCCTAGAGCTGCATTAAGGGTTTGCCAAAACCTTGAAGTCATTTTAAGAGTTTAGAAACAAGGGAATTTTTTTTTACACAATGTTCTTTGTTCTAAATAAAACATAATTTAGAACACATATTCCATGCCAATCAATCTCATAACATATAACCATATGCAGCTTTGTAATGACTCGGTGAATTATTGATCTCTCATTACATGACTCAGTCCCTAACCAATCTCTCATGATTGTCTCTAAGTATTGAATACTTTTACGTATACTACGTATAATTGGTTTTTCTTACCCTAATATGAGTACTAAGTGACCTTTTTAAAGAACCTATCTGAATATTTGTTACCAATATTCATCTGAAATCATGTTTCTTAAACAAGGTGATATCAGACAATGTGATCAGTAGTTTGTGATACTTTGGCCAAATATTTTCAACATACTGTTCATGTTACTATTCCTAGATGGCGTACTCGTCCAAATCGAATATGTTCTTCACCTCACTCTTCTATTATCTAGAATGGTCTTTACCGACTTCGTCACTCCACGTACCCAAGGTTTGACCCTAACCCAGTTAGCGACATAATATTTTATAGGAGACGCTCACGATGACTTAGGGTATATCGGCATACTAATCCGACCTAAGTCAACCGAATGTGCCAAGATACCCTGAGTCATAGAAAGCTACTTCCTATACCAATTCATATTGCCACCTTGGCCTAGAGAGAAACTAAATTTAGGTCCGGATGTGTGTGTAGATCTAGATGAATTAATATAAAAGGGTGTTACAACATGTCAACTCGTAACATCAGTATCTTCGTGAAGACCTTGGTCTTCATGCGCGGGTATAGTTTTGCAGTTGGCATGTGCCAACATCTGGCAGAACTACTTCATCACGATGTACATACCCCCAGGAGGTCATTAACACTTAATTAAATTTGGATTAAGATTCAAATTATGGAAACCTTGCTCAACCCTAAATCCAACACCCCTTAAGTTCTTCATCCATATTTGATTTAATTAATATTAAAGAACTTCATTAACTCATGATTGCTTTTATGTTCGGTAACTCTGACATGTCGAGCAATTATCCAAAAACATAACATAATACATTGAAAGGTTAAATTAATGAACTCAACTGTTCAAATAAGGTGCAACAACCATTCAGGTTCAACTAGAGAAGACTTCATAGAAAATGAAGTCTGAGTGATTAACGATCTAAAATGCCATTATTTCATTTTACATTCTTGTGAGAGAGGAAGAGTCTTCCTCTCTACATGGTTATGTGTTAGTGTTTATCATACCTTTTAAATATTTCACACTTTCTATAGTTTAATTGTATATTCAATACACATCCCATTATCATTATATATTATTTAGATAAAGAACGTAATCTTATGCAACTTAACAAGTTGCTTTAAATAAAGAGAGAGATTGAACTATTTCTCTTCGTCCAACTTATCAATGACAATAGAAATAAGAATACAAACAGATATGCCAAATACCATCAAGATAGTATTCCAACTACCTTCATAAATGTACAAGAGAATTTACACAACAATTCAAGTGAACCTATAATATTTTCAATTCATCATGATAAAATACACAATTTACAAGACTATGCATCTCATGCAAACTGCATGTCAAACAATACTAAAATCATTAAAGAATACAAATTTTTCCTTTTCAATACATCTCAAGAATGAATTGGAGATCTCTTTAAAAGAGCTAGACTTTAAATCAGCCAATACATCATAAAATTTATTGCCTTCTTTTATCACTTATGAAGTCCATCTACAAAATTGCTAGCACGGGTCAATTCATCGAATTGAGCATGATAAGCACTAAGCATTAAAATGAAGTGCATTCCACTAATTGTTCCATTAAAACAACTCTTCTTTAATGAAACAATTAATGTAATCATTCAAATAAATCATAAGTAATAACATCCATAAAAGAAGCACAATAATAAATCTGATTCACTTTATAGGAAGAGGTCATAATATAATCAGCTAATCCACTAGCATTATATCATATAAGTATTGACCCAACAATTACTTATTTATCTCAAATAACAGATTCCTATCAATAATTGTTTCATAATCCTTTCTGAATTTGAAATACAAAATCAACTTCACTATATAAACAAATAGTTACTTTCAGAAACCAAGACCTTCTTATTCATCTTTACAAAGTTTAAGAAAACATGTACGGTCAAGTTCATTCTAACATAGTAACGTTTATAGGTTGATTCATCCCACAAATAAAATAATTAAGAGATTCACAATTCAGATGTGGTAGCCTAATTCTAAGTCAAAATATATATAGCCTAGGTTCTTAGATTAGGCCTCTTATTACATTAGAAAGGAAATATATCCCAGCCACAATGTTTACATCAATTTAACTAAACAACTATAATAAAGTAGTAACAATTAATACTTAATCACCTTAATAAAAGTAATGTTTTTGATTCCCTTAAACCTATAACAAGGTTTATCTAAAGAAAGGAAGATCAAACTGGAGAGTGAATAGTTTACAACATCCTTATCATTCGTTAAACCAAATTCCCATATGCATCTTCAGACAAGAAGGGTCAACATCATACCCTACAGTTTTCTAAAACTGAAAATGGAGAGCTTACCACTGAGAGTGGAAGAGAAAGGAGTTATGCCAGAAGAGCATTCTATTGTTCATTCAAAAGAAAAGAGGTTGTAAAAGAATCAGTAGAGATAGTTCCCATACCCCCAAATCTTTGAGATAAAGAAATCAGGTACAAAAGATACATAACTGATTACATAAAAAAATTATCTTCGAATAAACTTTCCAAGAGTTTCACCATTAAAGAAATGACAATGTTAATCATTTACTTAATTCATTCCATGAAGAATGTGAGAAACAAGATAGTTATCATTCACATCCAAGTCCTAAAAGTGTTAAGGACAGAGAGATCAAACTTAAGATAGCCGAACAAAGCTAATAATGGTAATAATGATATCGACTTGGAGAAAACCATCACCCAAAGTATGTTCAAACAACATAACTTCAAAAATCTACCGAAAGATCAACTTCCAAAATTTTAAACATATTAACAACACAGTAAGACTCAAACATAATAACCGCATAGATGAATTCTTCACTACTATTTCCAATGTTAATTCCAAGACCTTTATAAAACCCAAAATTCATGCTCAAGAGTTTCGAAAGAGGAAACTAAAACCAAACAACAATCTTAAGTAAACCTTTCCTTCTATTTTCCTCACGCATTCAAAATTGAAAATGTTAATCAAAATACCATATTGACTCAGGTTCCTATTAATTTTAAAGTTCGAAGTAGTATAGAAATGGAACAAATCATTCCTTCACGGTATTTATGAAATTTTAGAGTACAAAATGCAAACGATTCCAAAACCTTCTTCACCCATTAACTCTCTTTTTCTAACACAGGTTTGAGTTCATACTATAATTCAAAGTATACAAAATAGTCCCGAAAAGGAGTATTTAAACTTCTACAAATAAGATACTATATAGGAGAGTATTCTTCTACCTTCCACAAATAATCAAAGACATTTAGTTGAACAATGTAGGTTTACCCATAACAGAAGCAACAAGATATCCATTCCTTACCCTTAAACAAGATTGTGTTCATACAATAAGACAAAATGTATACCCATACAGATCGCAAAAGGAGTAATACAAACTTAAAACTCAAAGATGTAACAGAGAAGAGTATCCATTTAATTTTCTTCCTTTCAAGAGATTTCTAATTTGAAACTCAAAACAAAAACTACTTAAACTCTTTTTCGGAAGACAGTCTAGTATTTATATTTCCATCAAAACACTAAAGTCTTGACAGTTGCAAATGCATTTCATCATTTTAACTCATTCAAGGAACACCCAAAAACAACATTGTCATGCAAGGGTCCCAAAACAAAAGCACAAAGATTCTTTCAACAAGAAAGCAAGGAACTAGAACCACAAACAAAAACATTTATCTCATGAGAGTAGAATTGTTTTAATGAAACATTTAAAGAAATGCAAGAAATCTTAATGGATAGATCCTATCATGCCTGATAGTGCCTCTGCCACTTTGAAGAAGACTTCCAGCTAGAGCTTCCAACTCTTCTTCTTCTCTAAGAAAGATCAACAACCAAAATCTCTTTCCCTAATGTCTCATATACTTCTCTTGAATCGGAAATAGACCAAGGAAATGAAAAATAGCCACAAAGTGAAAGTAGAACTGCTGGTTCAAAGAACCAGATAGCTCCATGCAAAGCAAAAATTAGAGAGTATGAATGACCAAACAACCTCCAACAAATCTACCCGCATTGTTTCCTAGGTGGTTTTCTCACCAAAAATGAGACTCATAAATGCCATTAATTCCAAAATTCCCACCTATCTCTCCATGCCACCGCCATCCAGAATTGGTGAATCCTAATTCGACTTCTACATGCATTGCTAACTTTAGTGAAGACTCCACGTAGATTCCACCAATTTTTCATGCTTCCGCCTAAACTGGCAGTTCGTTGTCATTTATTACAAAAATAAAATCACATAAATAGCTTAGGAATCGTCACTAGATTACCAATTCCATACGACCCTTAGGTCCCCTTTCCTTATTTCATTAGTTTAGGGTCAATTCCCTTAGTTTAGGTTATGACCATAGGATAATTTAGAAGTAATAACCTTAGGTTTAAAAACATTTCAATAAGTAATTGCCACCTTAGGTTAGGTCATAGCTCACAACCATATAGTATTAGGTATTAGATTAGAAATAGACCTAGCATCACCTTAGGTGGTTCCCTCAACTTAGAACATGCAACTTAGGATAGGATGTTGTCCCGAATAAAGTAGACATAGATAGAAAAATAGGTACATCTACCTTAGTTTAGAATCTTGTTAGGATAGATTCCTCAATAGTCCTGAAGTAGGCCTCATTTCACTTAACGTTGTTAAGTGTCTTGAAGAGATCATTCAAAAAGATCCGAGTTCATAACCTACAACAGAATGTAGCATGATCTTTCAAGAAGATAAAATAATTTGTAAACATGCTAGAGTTCATTCCATTATGTCATCCAACCTTGGAATGTCAGTTTACTATTCAGACTAGGAAAGAAGATTTAAAACATACCTTGGATCAATGGAATTGATCCAAGGATTTATTAGTAACAAGAGATAAGTTTGCAAACTTCACTTACTAGATTACAACTTATCTATCCGATACAAGAATGGATTCTTTGCAAGCTACTATATTTCAGCTTAATGAAATCAAGAGTAGAAATGACTTATCCATGGCAAGCATGATTTCCAAAAATCAAAGGAACACTCCTTATCTAGAAAAATCACATGTCAATACTTGCAATGCAAAAGAGGAAAGATAATAGTTTGTCAAAGATGTTACACTAACATCCTATACAAGCAACTCTAAAGAGGGACTTGGTACCTTTGCATGCTTCGGGTGAGTACTCAACTCAGGCTGAGTGATGTGCCAAAGCACACCTTGGTTATTAACAGTAAAATCTAGGTTGCATCATTGGTTCATTATCGGGACCTCATTTTCAGTTCTTTTAGGATGTTTCATGATGAATATGTACCGGTTGACCCTATCAAGTGTTGAGGAGTGGATAATAGATCTGGAAGAATAATACGCTTGGAGATTCAACACTGGATATGAGTTTGACACGTGCACGTGGGTGGAGTAGAACTTGTATGACTGTTTATATGATTTTTTTAATCTTTCTGATAGAGTTGTACGAGTGGCTAGTTGCTTATGCATCTAAAAGGAATTGGAGGTTTCACACACTTTTCTAGATGTAGGAAGAATTTTAGGCCCTCTATGATGCTGATTTGATTTGGACGCATGTTGTGGACACTTGGTTTCATGGTGTTCTGAATAGATATATTTTAGAGTACTCAATTTCCACTTATTATTTCCTAGAGGTAGCTAAGTTCTAGTTTTTACGTTATCCTAGGGAACCTATCTACAAGGCATTCCACTGGTGATTAAGATCTTATTGGTAACCCTGAATTTGGAAGAGAATTCGATGGCTAGCTAAACCCCACCACACATGGGGGTAGGGGCAGGTTTGGTGAAGGATGGTAGACCTAGTGGCAGAAAGGAAAAGAGAAGAAAGGTGGATTAAGTACAATGAGGCACACAAGAGGGAGTTAGGGAAGCAACGTGAGATTGCAGAATGGATGGCATTGAGGAGAGAGATGGCTCATGAAGGATTTAGAACTCACACAGAGGGCATGGAGCCAGAGCATCTAGAACTCCCCCATTTGGGCAAGCATGACAGGGAACCCTCATCGGCCTCTTATGAGAGTGTACCAATAAAGATGACATGGGCCATGGCAATACATCTAAATCTACCTGTAAAGCTAGCCCTTGTGCTTGGTTTTATAGTTTTAGTACAACTAGTAGTTAGCAAGCTAGTTTGGGAACTAGAATAAAAGGAGTGAATCAAATAGTAAGTACATCTATGGTCGGGAAGGAATCTTCTTTTTTATTTGGAGGTAAATTTTTAGGTGCATCATCAACACAAAACTCAATTGCACAAAATTTTTGGACTCACCTCTCGGGAGGAGTACCACCTCAAAAGCTGTAAGAGTTCAATTTACTACCACTATTAGGAGATATGGTATCACATACTCTAGTTCAATTTCGACTATAGGTGGAGGATCAAGGGGCATAGGTGGCTCTAGTTCTAGTGGATCTAGGAGGTAGAGGTAACACGGGGGTTCTAGATCTGGTGGGCATGGTCCTCACCAACCCTAGAATATTTACATGGATATGTCACTTCATCTTCCAGAGTATAGGGGAATAGAATATGTTGTTGAGCATGTGCACATGTGTGAGATATTATGGTGTGTAAAAGAGATCGTGACTTCGAGCATAAGGTAAGTTAGTTTGCAACTAAGAGCAGGATGCGCACACACCGGTGGTGTAGGAAGTTTTACCATGATCGACTTGCGTAGATTATACAAACATTATGGAATTCTTTCCTTAAGGAATTTTATATCCCCTGGGTTCGAGTAAAAGAGTATAAGCGTACTCGGGGATATTAATCAAGGCACGATTGAGAGTTTTAGGAATATTATGCCCATTTCAAAATGATTTTATCTAAAATTTTGTATGATATCCATGCAATCCAGCATGCACAGTGGTTTTTCAGAGGCTTGATAACACCTTTTAGGAGAGTGCTATCACATAAGACATATACAGATCTATGTGAAGTGCTAGAAGTAGCATTGCATGTTAAGGTAGTCGAAATATAGAAACTAGAGTGAGCCCATTCCTAGAAGCTCAGATTACAACTATGTCAAAGTAGTTAGAGAAGCTGCGGCCAATTCAGCACACATGAGACACACATTGGAATTTGGTGTATAGATTATGAAGTTGAGGGGAACACTAAGGATAGTTTTCCCCGTAAGTTAGTGTGTTCGGTGTTGTTAGACTATGAGATATGTCATTTAGACCTTGATTCAAGTTTATGCCTATTATTACAATGTGCGATAAGAAATAATGTATCTTGTTACTATAAGATTTTCAATGCATGAATCACAATACCGAGGATTGTAGGTTGATTGATCGGATCCATGAAGCCATCAATATTGGTGTATGAAAAATAGGAGTATTGGATAACTCTAAAGGTAAGAGTGAGCACCATGATCATGATCACACTCAAGGGCACTATGATCAAAACGAAGGGTTCTTTGAAGGAGTTTGTGGCGAGAGGTTGACGAAACTGTTATATATTTAGGGGATGAGGCCATGTTGGTGGACGAGTTGAGTTCCCTCATGAATGCCTTGACCACTACAGGAATGAATTCCCTCAGAATATTACTTGTTATTTTTGTGGAAAGAATCATAACTATGAGGAGTTCCCAGACTTATATGAGCATATTAGCAAGCAACATAAATAGGAGAACAAAGGGGCAGGGTGGTTAGAATACAATGCGCAATGGAAAATCAATGGATGCCAAAGTTGGCACCAGAACCTGACATAGTACATGTGAAGATTACTACATGCGCTGAGGCTACACATGCCAAATAAACATTGCAATAAAATCCTACCATTACTAAGGAGAAGGTTTTACCTGAAAGATACTCAGATTCTACACATCAAAAGGAGGTTTATTAGGAGACCATGGAGGTGCTTAGAAATATTCAAGGTGAAATACAATGTTTAAAGGAATAGTCACGAGAAGTTGGAACAAAAGAAGGCAACAAAGATGGTCTAGTCAAATGTTGATGATTTGAAAGAGGTATGTAAGATGTTGTGCCAGGAGAATATTATTCCATTACTAGGGAATTGGTTAAAGGGAAAAACTCTGCACATAGGGATTGAGAATGGATGGAAGATCCTGCATGCTAATCTCCCCCTCATAGCTTGGATTATGAAAAGGAGATCACTCTAAATATTGTTGTGGATGGGTGGCTTTTGATAAATATATTGATTGAAATAGGTGTGGAAGTTAAGTCATTACTTTAGATGCATGGGTATAGATGGGAAAACCTCCATTACAACCATCCATCCTCTAATGTAATATTCATGGAAAATCAAACTAAGGCCCCTCCAATAGGGGTTTTAAAGGATGTATTAATTACTACACAAGGGACCAAGTTCACCGAGAACTTTGAGGTTTTAGCACTTGCGGAAGCAAAAATCTTCCCAACTCTACTTGGGCACCTTTGGTGTTATGCAAATAATGTTGGTCTACAATTCAACAAGGGGTATATAAGTTTTGAGAACAAGGAAGAATTATTTATTATCCCTTTGACCGATCAGAAATCTGCACCTTATGTTGAACCTTTGAGTGAGGAATACCCAAATAGAATTTATGTGCGCGTCATTTAAGATCCAAAAGTACTTGAGCCATCTAAGGAAAGGATTCTCTAGTGGTAAGATGCACAGTCTATTAGTGATACTATAAGTATTTCTTGTGATAATTGGGTGCATGGAACCTACGAGATGGTTGGGCGTGAAGTAAGAAGCACATCTACATGAGGAGGTAGACCTCACTATATTAGGAGGATAGGTAACAACTCTGTACCCTAGTACACTAGAGAAGGAGACCCTGTGGTATTCCTACATGCCATGGAGGAACAATGGAAGGATCAAGTGGACCGAAGAAAAATATGTTAATGTATACCCTTCACAGGATAGTAACACATTGATGGATGGTTCATAGGGATAATCTCATAGAATGGAATGAAGTGATAATTTCTCTAACAACCCAGTTTCTCATGAGCAAAGCACCTACTCAAATTTGTACATATCACGGTAATCATCTTGTTCAGCACCACGTTCAATAGTGTGAGAGACTCTGTACATAAGGGTAGGAAGCTTTACCACCTTTACGGTGGGTGCATAAACTTTATTTCACTTTGCAAGGTTGCACACACACTTGGTATGTTTATGCGGAGCTGCATAGGGAGACTAGAAATTGGCAAGAATTGACTACACAAATGATCTAGAATTTTTACTACTTCTCCACTAAACCTTCGGTGAAAGAGGCATTACGGGTTATGGATTACTTGACAATGGGAGACAGTGCAATGGTTGAAGAACTCATTCAGAATTATTTGGTGAGGAAAACCTAGGAGCGCGTTTTGATGAAGTAGATGAGACCAATGTCAAACTACTTAAGCACGCTTGTCTTGAGAAGGAGAAAGGAAATATGGTCTACATAGTGGATGATGAATAAGTAGAAAATTTGTACATTGATCATTTAGAAGGTACGTGTGAGGTTTTAAACAATGCGAGATAAGAAGGCGCGTGCCTATCATGAACCTATGAAGACCAAGAAAGTGAACATTGGCATGGATGATGAACTTAAAGAGGCCATTATTGGAGATTATTGGTATGATTATGAAGTGGCTAAGATAATTAAGTTACTACGTGATTTCTAGGACTTATTTCTTAGAGGCTACCATGAGTTAAAAGGAGTGCATGAATCTTTGGGTGAGATGAAGATTAAGCTAAAGGAAGGTGTGCGCTCGGTCATAAAGAGACATTATAAGATGAACCCTAACCTACGCATAAAATTTATATACAAATTTGACAAAATATTGACATCGACATCATTAAGCCCCTAAAAAATCGAGTGGGTTAGCCCCATGGTAATTAATATAAATAAATATGGTCTTATTAGTATTTGTGTGGAGTACATGGAGCTAAATGCTACATGTGTGATTGATACTTTTCCTACACCTTTCACTGAGGAAATATTAGAAGGCATTGCAGGGCGTGAAATTTACTCTTTTACAGATAGATTCTTTAGGTATTCTTAGGTATGAATTACTAAATAAGATCAAGAGAAAACAACATTCATGACTAAATGGGGAAGTTTTACATATACGGTGATGCCCTTTAGTTTTAAGAACGTGCAACTGTATTTTCTTGCATTGTGGTTCAAGCATTCTAGGATTTTATTCATAAATTCTTGCAAGTTTACCTAGATGATTAGACAAAGATATGGGATTTTCAAGGATCATTGTTACACTTGAGGTTAATGTTTGAGAGGTGAAAATAGTTAAGAATCTCTTTAAACATCAAGAAGTGTGTATTTTCTACACCCTTTGGAACTTTTCTAGGGCATATCATTTGTAAGGACGGTTTGTTAGTAGATCCATCCAAGGTTGTAGTTATCATAGGCCTAGAGGAGCCTACCAGTTAGAGTGAGGTGCATAGATTCTTGGGCCACACAGGGTATTACAGAAAATTTATCAAGGGATATGCTAAAATTTCCATGCCCTTGGAGGAGTTACTAAAAGGAAAAGGGACATTCTATTGGGAGAACTAGCACAGTGCACATTTGAAGCATTGAAGGAGAGTCTTACTATGATGCCTATTTTGTGCTTTCCCTCATAGAACCAACATTTTCATGTACATGTGGATGCCTCTAGCATGGCCATTAGCATAGTGTTAGCTCAGCTTGGAGAAGGTATTATAGATCATCCTATTTGTTTATCTAGTAGAATGTTGACTCCTATAGAACACAACTATACAACTATAGAGCGTGAGGCCTTTTTGATGATCTTTGTTTTGCATAAGTTTAGAGAGTACCTACTAGCAACACCTTTTGTGTTTTATACAGATCATGTGGCATTGAAATACTTAGTAAATAATCCCATTTTACGGGGTGCATATGTCATTTGGGTGTTATTATTCCAAGAATTGGACTTACAATGTGGTAAAACCCTATAAAAGTAATTCTACCCCGAACACTTATCAATAATTCAATCAGAGAGGATGCATAGAAAATCAAAGATATAATTCTAGATGCACATTTACATAGGTTAAACCATTTTCCTTCAAAATTGGAGGATATTTTTGTATTTTTATGCACGGTATTTTTGTATTTTTATGCATAGGTATGGCACCGAAAGAAATGAAAGTCTTGGAAAAGAAACGACTACTTCTTACAATTCACACCGCACCATTCATGTTGATCGGTGGTGAATTATATAAACTAGGTTGAGATGAGGTATTGCATCGGTGTGTTCTAGAAAATGAGCACATAGATATCATGATAGAGGCTCATGGTAGTAGTACATGTGGGTACTATGCAGGTGATGCCACCGTGTATAAGATTATAATCACTGGTTTATGGTGGGAGACCCTATACAAGGATTGAAAAGAGTATTGTAAGGTGTGTGATCACTTTGTCAGCACCTTGGAAAACCTAGGAAAAGAGATTAAATGCCTTTGAGGCCTATTACTAGTGCATAACCATTTGAAAAATGGGCAATAAACTTTTTGGGTCTTATTTACCCAGCCGCGCATAGAAATGGATCATGTTACATCATCACTTGTACATATTATATTACGAGATGGGTAGAATCAAAGCACCTACAAGTACTATATAGTGGCTATAACAAAAGGTTCTAATTGGAAAAAATTATTACTAGGTAGGGATGTTCACTGAGTTTGACTAGTCATATGGGCACACACTTCTTGAATGATACAATCAAGATATTATTATATGAATTTATGGTCACGTACCACAAGACTACACCTTATCATCTTTAAGCAAATGGAACTATTGTGGCCTTCAACAAGATATTGTGCTAGACCTTGACAAAAATTTGTGATGTTGGAAGGAAAGATTAGGATGATAAAATTTTGTTGCACTTTAGGCATATAGAATAACCTAAAAAAGGTTGAATAAGGCCACACCCTTTTAGTTGGTGTTTTGCCTAGCATAATTTCTTCCCATCAAATTCATGTTAGCTTCTTTACGTATTGCATGTGCGAGAGGTATAAATGATGAGATAACATTGGAAGAAATAATTGACAAGTTAATATAGTTAGATGAGAGGTGCGTCATATCACATTGAAGTCGAAGTAGGAAAGGTCGTAAAAAAGGAAAAAATCTTGAGGTTGGGAAGATGGTACTTCTTTATGATTCACATTTTTTGTGCCACCCAGGAAAGCTTAAAGTGCATTAGTTGGGACCATATGTTATCACTCACATACTTGAATCAAGAACTTTCCGATTCTGAGCGCTTGATGGAACACGGATACCCAATTACTTCAACGGGAGTAGGTTGAAGCCATACTATAAATACACCTTCTTGGTGTTTGTAATAAGGAACTATTGTCATTTAGATTAGATTTACTTTAATGTATTTCATTTAATGTATTTACGTCTTCATCGTTATGCTTTATCAATTTAGTTCAGTGTTTTGTGTAATAAGCACGTTTACACACCAAAAGCTTATCACAATATAAGGTTTTTATATTCGTATAGGACTATATATACCCTTAGTGTGGGGTGGATAAAGGAGGTATGGAAAATAAATAAACTCACGGGTAACCAAAAGAGGAATAGAAGGATCAAGGTTTTAAAATTCATGATAACTCTGAATAATTGCTAAAAAATTAAGACCAAACGTAAGGCATTGGGCACTCAATATAAATCAAGGGAAGCTACAGCATTGGAGACTACGTATTTTGGGTTGTATTGGATAAACTACTTTGGCTTAAGAAAGCACAGAGATAGAGGTAATTTTGATAGATAAGTAGTGGCATGCCAGAAATTATGACTGAGGCACAAGATTTTGAGGCGTGAGACATTGAAGCATAGGATAATGAGGCGCACAATGTGCTCAAGAGAAATTAATGTCATGTATGGTGGTAGGTGGAGTAATTAATGAAGGGAATTTTTAAAACTTAGTTTAAAGTTGATGTTCTCAACATCATTTTCTACCTTACAAACTTGAGAAGAAATAGTAAAGTGTGAAGAAGAGCCGAGACAAAGAGCATTCTCAGATATTTAGTAAACATGTCACATTGTGAAGCATGGTGTAGAGTACCAAGGATTGGAAGCATGATTTAAGGATTATTGCATCATACGATGGAAGGGTGACTAGGGTTTTCATTTTGCAACTAGGGTTTTTACGCATTTGTAGAATAAAAAGGGGTGATGGCACCATGGAAAGCTCTAGTAGTAGAGAAGGAGGTTGACAATCTAGTAGAGGAGTGGCTGGTGGAAATGTTGTATCTAGAAGGATTCATTGAAGGGCGGTTGTGGACAACAATATTACTTAGTTGTAGGGTTGCAAAGATTAACCACCACACTGTAAAATATATGAAGGAAATCATGGCAAAATTCTACAGAAAGACTAACTGGTGATTGGCGGATGGCACTAGGGTTTTGGATGCCTCGGTGAAGAAACTACTTGAGAGCATGGGTGTAATGTAGATCCTAGAGTTTCCCTACTTTGGAAAGCTTGAGAAATTATACCAGTGGCTAATGTTATGGGTCCATGAAGATTATTTCTATTTCACGGGAAGGAGAATGAGGATAACTTCCAAATTGATTGGAAAAGTTACTAAGTTGCATGACATAGGTTTAGAAATTGTTGGAGACTTAACAAATGATGAGGGCATTGATGCCACAACATCCCTATATAAGTATAAGAAGGGGGCTGAGATTTCAAGGTCACTAATATCCCAAACATGGCCACCAGAGTAGCAACATGGTTAGTAGGGAGTAAAATAGGGGCCACTGAGTGATGGAACAAGGTAAACATGTGCTGGTTACATATAGTGCACAAAATGGCCAACAAAACATACTACAATATCATTGGTTACATTGTAGAGAGCTTGGTGAATGAGGTGCACATCCAAGAAAAAAAAAAGGTGAGAAGATAACTTGGGGCACAATTTTTTTATTAATTGTGTTCAGTGAAGTTGGGGTACCAGATGGTCCTAGGGAAAACATATGGGAGTTTTTGTTGGAGAACAAGTCCCTAGCCAAAATATATGCCAAGTACATGTTGCGTGGGTCTATTTCCAACACATACAAAGAGCACTTGGACAAGTGGTTCCAAAGACTATGCATAGGGAATTTGAGGGAGAATGGCACATTCTACACGAGCTACCAAAGGTTTTGGATGGAGAAGCTGAATTCATATTTTACCAACATTTCAGCTTGGGGTGCTTCCACATGAAGTCTGGGAGAAGAGCCCATGGTGTAAGTTTCCCTTTGTGTTTAGCATAAATATTTTAAGGACTCTATAAATAGATTTCATGATGCATGTCAACTCTAGTTCAATGCCAAAAAAGTGGACACAGACATTCACATTCTGCACAAAACATATATATGGCCAGGTAAGGAGGCCTATGTAGAAACCATGGAGTCTGATAATGTTGACATCATGTTGGAGAGTTTGGTTGTAGGGTAGATTGAACCAGTGTGCATCTACATTTACCTAAGACCAAGGTTCAAGGATAGAAAAGTGGTGAAGGGCATGGATATGGCTCTTCTAGGACCTCCTAAGAAGAAGAAAACAATGGGGACTTCAAGGAATGTTGCATTTATGCCCCCTGCCCCAAAATACCCAATACATACATGATTGAAAACTATTCTAGAATAAGAGGAACTTGAAGACATTGTCAAACTTGTGCACATGAGAAGGATTATGAGGAATAAGAATGCTTCAGGAGACATGGTTGCTAGATCTTCACAGCCAGTAAGGAAATCACCGTGCGTGACTCCTGTAAAGGATGAAGAGAAGGAGAGGAGAAAGCACAAGAAATATATTCCTATACAAGATAGTGAGGGGGAATCTCCACAACCAAGTGCACAGAAGTAGAGGAAACTCCAAGAATGAGTGGAGATAGAGCTGAGGCCACCCCCAATGTGGAAATATAGGATGATGAAGATATGGGTGAGCATGTAGTCTATGAGACTATAGACCCCAGTGTGAGTATTCACAAAGATATCCTTGTGAAGGAGAAAGCAATGTTGGTGGGGATACATAAGTCCTCATGTGCCCCACGCAAGAAGAAGGGAAAGATGAGGAGGAGGTCAACTAGGTGGTTGAAGACATTATCCCATGGGATGCAGGTGTATCCACATAGAAAGAAGAGGGCACACTAGCACACAAGGATGTTGGTGAGCATGCAAGCACACATGAAGAAGAAGAAGCGGTAGGTACTCAAGACTTGGGTTATATGAATGACCCTTCAAAAACTATTTGAACCCATTTCTAGAGTACACTACTGAAAAAATAGTTATATGGCTAGGATTGGATGGACCCTAAAATGGCCAATACATGCACTCATAAGAAGCTATCTTGGGGCATGCAAATTCACATGGATGAGCCTGATTTTGATGTCTGCGAGGAGGCATGCACTTCAAATAAGATGAGGAAGGCACCTCATACGCGCCATATGAACATTAAGCCAACCTAGTTTTTAGATGAGTAGGTAAGCAACACTTTGATTAAGGTGTCCACAGAAGTAGCGCACCAAAATATGGATAAGGAAACAACAATCCAAGTGCTCTTTGGAGGATAAAAAGGAAAAGGACACAAAAATCAAGTGCCTTACTCAAGAGCGTGATAATGCATTCGGCTCACAATATAAAGACAATGACAGGGACATATTGTAGATGAGATTCTACTACAGAGGCCTAAGTTTTAGGAGAAGGTTCCTCAGGACTTCAAGTCTGAGTTGCACTATCTATGCACAACAATTCACCTACTTTTGGATGAGGGACCAATGCACCTCCCCAAGAAAAATGATGCAAGGGAAGAAGTAGTAAGAGCAAGGGCCACTATTGATAGAAAATTTTCAATATATGAGGCATTTCTCCAAACATTGAAGGATGAGCTGAAGAGATCCAATCAAGCTCTTAATTTATGTGTGGTGTCGACGCCATAATAAGGACTAGAACTTTAGTGGAGGATAATGAAGTTTTGAAGGTGATGAAGGATGAAACACTTGGGTGTGTAGAAATGTTGACACTAGTAAAAAAAGTGTGAGGCCCTCATAATAGCCCAAGATCCACACAAGGAAAGGATTAACGAGATTGGAAAAATCATAGCGCAAAAGATGGACCTTATGGAGGGAATGCTTATCAGGTATGGCCAATGTTGTCTAGGTACTATAGAATGAGAAATAAAAGATCACTCAAGACGAATTGGATGACATATACACTGATATTCCAGAGAAAATGAGGAATGTCTTTGAGTGACTAGTAGACCTTAGAGGCTAAGCTAAAAAATGAATATCTAGAATTAATCCTTCTAGTTGAAGAAGAGGGTGCTTTGCAGAATAAATTTCATTCTTTTGTACAGATTTTGGTTCATTCTTTTCATTCTTTCATTACCTAATCTTTATTATTGAAGACATATGAAGGAATTCACATTACCAGGATGACAATGTACTCTAGTGTGGGGTAATGTTGAACAACCATAAATATTCTAAGTATTGGGCATGTGAATATAGGGCACTAGAAGCGTGTGATGCTATAATAGTATTAAAGCGCCCCAACTCAGGACTTAGTTGTTTTGTGGATAAGGGATATTTTTTGAGATAGCGTGTGGAGAACACATAGAGATGAAGACTTGTACTACATGTAATGGTATTTTGGGAACAAGTGAAAGATAAGTGCCATGCATAGTTTAAGCTAATAATAGGAGTTCTACTTGGAGTTAACTATAGGACATCTATTATTAGAACACTTGCATGTTGTGCATACTATTATAAAGGCACATGGCTATTATCAACATGTGACCTATTTTGAGAAGTGCATAGGTGGTGAAGGGAAATTCCCCACCCCTATAAATATGTATTGACTTGCATAGTTTAGTGGGTGGTGAATTATTGTAGAGTTGTGTTGTTAGTTTTGATGCACACATGACTCATGGAGATACTTTATAGTGTAAGAAGCTTTTGTGTTTTACAGTAATTATGAAATGAAATATATTGGCTAGATAATGGTGTTAGACATGACTGAATCTGGTTCTTATATGGTTAATCTTATCATAGTTATTGTTTAGTTCATTTATCATGATTCTCTAATATCTAGATCTGGATTTTGCACTGTGGAATGTTTATGTCTACTTATGAATATGAACATGTTTAAACATCATCACACTAACATCCTATACAACCAAATCTATAGAGGGACGTAGTACCTTTGCACACTTTAGGTGAGCTCTCAGCTTAGGATGAGTGATGTGCTAACACGCTTGGGTTATTAACAGTAAATTCTAGGTTGCATTATTCACTCACAAGAGATAGTTTTCATCCCTCTTTCTTTGGTGTTATCACCTTCCTTATCTTAGTTTTTCATTTTCATGTTATCCTTCTATCCTTGGTCCCTTGACATTATTAGCTTATATTTCCTTTCCAAAGATTAGGATTAACAATAGAATTTGAAATAGATAGAGGAACCAACCTTCTCCGGAGGTCTGTCTCAAGCATGCGAGTGTCCCACAACTTAGATACAGTCCCATTGTTGACTAAAAACTCAGTTCTACCAGATATAAGACATAGATGCAATTTTTAACAACTAACAGATTTCTAGCATGCTCAGTGGGATAAGCATTGAAAGCTTACATTTAAATATTTTTGAGTTTGGTGTGTGAATTAGTGATTTCCAGCCTTTGGAGACTCATTCCAACACATCCGCATCTCTGAACACTCATATCCACTATTTTGGCTTATAGATTTCCTTTTTATGAGAAGAGTGCATACCAGACAAAGTGTTGTAGCTGAAGGATCCTTTTAGTACCTCAAAATTTCACCAAGAATCATACGCAGTAGAGCTCTTGCATGCACATCTCCATCTCCAGATTCACAACACACTTTCCACTCCTCCTTAAAACATACATATGTGCCCCACCATGGTGCTCTAGCCACCTCCTCCTCTTCGAGGAAATTTTCCAGCTACACCGGTAGAATCCCACTCAATCTTAATGCACAACATGATATGCTTTAGAAGCTATGGTCAAGAGCATTACATACTTCACTAACAAGAATCAAGTCACCCATATTGAGAATATCCAAGATGTTGCAAATGTATGCTCTGTCTATCTAATCACAAATGATGATATATCATTCAGTATCCTTCCATCCTCATTCAAAGGCAAAGCACTCCGGTGGTACTTGAGATTTGAGACTTGCATCCATTGCCACCTAGGATGAGCTTGGAACAACTATATGTAGCTAATTTGAGGACATGTTAGATAAAATTTCTTTGGTGGAGCAACTAGCTACAACAAAGAGGGTTTTTAACAAGCAGATGACTTATTTCAACATTAGATTCTAGAAAAATTGGGACATAATTCTCCAAGTGGTAAGGCCTACATCCTAGCATGCTTTCTTGTATTATCTAAGGGATTTAAATAGTGACATCTCAATCATGATTCAATCCATGGGAGGTAGAAACCTACCTGTTTCTTAAACCATTGCAATAAGTGTAGAAAATAATCTCATCCAGGGAAGAAAGTTGGCTCCTAGACCTCCTATGCCCTTATTCCTAGAGATTTATCCAATGCCCTAGCAATATATTGCTCTTGTTCCCGTGTAGATTGCGCAACTAGTTTAATCTACATCCTACTCTCCCACACAGGAGAAGGAAGATGAAGGCCCTTATTAGAAAATTTTCCAATAAAGTCATATCTTTGGAGAAGCAGTATGTGCAAGCCTTCAGAAATAAGTCTAATTAGGTGTATAACCAAAAAAATCAACCATGGAGGAATCAGATGGAAACCAAATATATGGGTAGAACCAACAAAATGATAGATGGCATGCTAACGCACATATGCTCTTACAAGTTATTTCTACAGAGAAACATCTTCTAGAACCCAAAAAATTCAAGCACTTGTCCATGTGTAGAACAATATGGCGAAGAATCTAAATGATTTTTTTCTTACATGCCTCACAATCAATAACATTGTGCTAATGCTACATGAGCTCGGAATACATGATCCAAAATTATTCTAACTATGAAACTTGTATAAGTGCAAAAGAGCCCAAGAACCAAGAAAATCCAATGGCTCCTCCAAAATAAAATATGATATTATTTGATACCAAGGACTTCTATGTAGTCAATCAAGCTCGCAAAGCTCAAACAGACCATACGCTCAAGTTTATGATAACACAAGGTTCAAGAAGAGGATTCTTGATTCTGGTGTGCAGAGTCTCAATTTGTGCAACACTAGCTAATCCTCAAAAGCAAAAGGATACAGCTAAAGTCGTCAATCATAAAAGGCACACAAGTTCCTATGTGTGAGGTTTCGCATAATTCTCCTCTTGTAGCAATGCAAGCTGCTCCTTTAGTAGGTCAATCCTTTTCTCCGCTAAGGATCCTACCTTTGCTTTGCACTGAACAATTAAAGAAATATGCTACTATGCCTCATATACACAAATTGATTGGCCTCTCATTCAACATTGTGGACTAGATAAAGAAGACTAATTTAAATTTCATAATTTGGGATGCCCTACCTATCCAATCTCGGTGTGACTTGTTGCATGAAGCACTAGCCTAACTTTTGCACTCTAACCCAGTGCTCAAAATACACACGCCACTTTGTTAACATATGTCAATAAGAGGAGAAGAAATTAAGTAAGGTTTTCAAAACCCCACCCTTTTATATGTCCTTGATCATAGGAAAACATCTTGTCCATAATTGTATGATTGAATCAGGTGCTAGTACTTCTGTCATGCCTAAGAAAATTATTGATGTCCTAGGTCTTAAGTACAGTCCCTTAAAAATGAAAGTCCCGCAACTCGATGGCTCAACTATTACCACTCTAGGATTCATCAAGGATCTTGAGTTAACTCTCCATGCATGTCCAAGTCTCATAATAACTCAAGATGTTTCAATAATTGACCTTCCTCCCTTGTTTTCCTTATGCCTATCAAGGAATTTCTTTGCCGCAAAAGTGGGTGGTTACTTGTCTTCTAATTAGTCCCATATATTACACAAGACAAGGTATGGTACCCGGTTTACTATATAGGATGAGCCAATATTTTCCTATCATGTTGAGTCGTATGACCTATCTCCTCTCCAAGACAAATGTCTAATCCAAGAGGAGAAAGTTTCGGTTATGAAGAGCATCATGCCACTCCCTATACCTAATTTAGTGATAGATGAGTGGGAGGAAAGACACCACAAATTCTATCCATATGATGAAGATCTCAAAGCTTATAAAATATGGATTGGGACATATTGGATCCTTGAAGAAGAAGTTTTGATGTCCACACACTCGAGAAGAATAAATAAAACCCTTGTCTATGGAAGCTATACTTTGTGAGATCCAAGAGAAAAATGACGCGGGCATAGGTGTTTCCTCTTCTCTCTTAAGGATGAGAAATTATTCTTCATGAATAGAATGCAATTTGCATGTTCTAACAATGTGATGGAGTATGAAGCATTGGTGCATGGTATGCTCATTACTCAAAATAAAAGGATCAAGGGGCTGCGGTTCTTTGGGGACAAAGAACTAGTTATCCACCAGTTACCAAAAAATGTGCGAAAAAGAATAATCTTCTCAACTATGATGGACATAGAGTTTAGGGCCTCCTTGAGAGCTTTGATGCTCTAAATTTGCAAGTGGTAATGCGCAAGATGAAAGAATAAGTTGATCAAATGGCCGCACTTGGTTCACATTTCTCTCCTACTAAGGACTTTGTCAAAGGGAACACGTAACACATCAAAATGGTGATCAAGCCAACTATTCCGGACAATAACACCAGATAGCAGGTGTCGACAATGACATGTAGATCATCTAGTTTATCCAAAATTAAGATGAGTTCTCATCAAGCATGCAAAGTGACTTGCATGATAGCTATGGTGACCAAGTGATACAACTCAAGACAAAAAAATTTCCTAAAGTGATGGTCATCTTAGAGAAAATATTTAGCCCTTATGATGAGTTTAAGGGTGAAGAAAAGTATATGTGCGCGATGTGAAGAAGACTGCATATAATCACTATTGCACATGGAAATGATTTTTTGCTCAGTAAATCTTACACGTAAGAAGAAAAACAAGCCTTCATATCTCTCTATCAGAAATACAGTGACATATTTTCATGGGAATATGAAGACCTAAAGGGATTTGATCCAAGTTTTTCCAAACACTCCATTGACTTTGATCCTAATATCAAGCCCATTAGAAAAAAACAATGAACAATCAATCCAAAGATAGAGCCCCTCATGAGGAAAGAGTTGTCTAAACTCATTAAGGAAAAGATCATATTTCCAATCAAATACTCTACCTGGGTCATGAATCTTGTTCCAGTGCGTAAGAAGAATGGTGAAATTATACTCTATGTTGATTTCAAATATTTGAACAAGGAATCCTTGAAGGATCATTATCCTTTTCCTTCTATGGAGAAAATTCTCATGAATGTGGTTGGCACATAGAGATTTTCTATGATGGATAGGTATTCCGATTCAATCATATCTGGTTAAAGAAGAGGATCAATTTAAAATGATGTTTACAACTAAGTGGGGAAAGTATGCTTATCAGAAGATGTTGTTTGGTCTATCAAATGAAAGCATAACTTTCAAAGTGCACCATTGACATTTCCTTCAAAGGATACATCAATGAGTTCATCTTGGTTTACCTTGATGACATTAAAATATTCTCAAATTAGAATGCAGGTCAAATGGCACATCTGGAGAAAATATTTGAGAGGTGCAAAAAGTTTGGGGTATATCATAACCCCAAGAAGTGTAATTTTTTTATGGTGTAAAGAAAACTACTAAGCCTTTTAGTTTAAAAGGATGGCATCACAATTGATCCCGAGAAAATCTCATCCATCCTATCTCTCTCCCTACTCGGCACACAAAAATCCTTGTAATCCTTCCTAGACAAAATCAACTTTGTCGACGCTTCATTCCTAACTTTGCAAGACTAGTTAGGCCCATCACCCTCATGCTCAAGAAGGACACAACCTTCAAGTGGACAACAAAAGAAAAATAAATCTTCAATAATATGAAGTAAGAAATTGCTTATGTACCAACACTCATTAACCCAAATTACTCAAAGGATTTCATCCTTTATTCTTATGGCGATGATGTAATTGTTACCATTGTCTTAACTAAAAAAATGAACAAGAACTAGAAAAACCAGTGGATTTATTCAGTCATACAATGAAGGATTATGAATTGAGATATAGTCACATGGAAAATCAGGTCTAAACCATCATGCACATGCTCAATAAATTCAAAATCATGTTCTCCACAAATCATATCAATGTGTTAGTCTCCCTCTTTTGTTAGAGACTTCATCATGGGAGAAGAGATCGAGTGAAAAGAGAGCAAGGTGGGTGACCAAGATCATGGAGTGTGATGTGACTATAAAGGATACGAAGCTGGTAAGAGGTAGGGCACTCTGTAAGCAACTTGATGAGGATGCGTAGAATGAACATGAGACTTAATTATTTCTAGATGAAGATCTCACGTGCATAGAACCTCAACAAAGTGACACCCATGACATGCGTGATGGATGAAGGACATGATCACATTCCTTTCCGAGGGTGTGTACCCTTCTAGTCTAAACAAAGTAAAGATAATACATCTGAGGCTGTAATCTATTCCATATGTGTTGATTGATGGTCTTCTCTTTAAGAAGAATCTTGATGGTGTGTTGCTAAGGTGTATCGACAACATGTAGACTAAAAAAGTGTTAGAAAAATTTCACGATGGATTCTCTGGTGGACACTTATCTACCAAGACTACAATAATAAATATCATTAAGGTAGGATAAATTTAGGATTCTTTGTTTGTGGTTGTGCACAAGTGGGTCATGAAATGTAAAGAATGTGCTTTCTTTGCAGGAAAGAAGAAATTGGAAATGCTTCCCCTCCGACCAATCCAAACAGATCAAACTTTTACATAATGGGGTCTTGACTTCATAGGCATGATCAATCCTCTTTTAAGCACTTGCCACAAGTGGGTACTGACAGCTATGGATTACTTCACCAGATGGAAAGAAGTTGTCACGCTCAAGGAATAAACCAATTCATTCATCCTCAACTTTTTGGCAAACTATTATCTCTACGATAAAGAAAAGGCCTTCCTTGGTACTAATATTTCTGATTGGGCACTTAATCTAGGCATATACTTGAAGACTTCTTCCAACTATTACCCTCAAGGAAATGGTCTGGCAGAGTCAACAAACAAGAACCTGATTAGAATCATGAAGTAGACAATGAATATTAGCCAAAAGTAGTGGCATAAAAGGTCTCACGCTGCTCTGGGAAGACATAATTATGGTGAAGAAGGCAATAGGTACTTCACCCTACAAACTTGTCTATGGTAAGGAAGCAAGACTCCTTTATCTCTTGAGTTTCCTTCATTAGAAAAACATCAAAAAGAAACAAATAAATGGTTTCACAGAAAGGTTAGGCCTCAAGCTTTCAAATTTTGGTACTTAGTCTTAAAATGGGATGCTAACAGAGCCAAACTAGGGTGTCATTTGAAGTTTGATGCACGTTGGAGTGTCCGATATGTTATCAATTATTACAAGGAGGATAACTCTTTCCAGTTATCTCATCTTGATGGAGGCGTTCTTTCAATCCTAGTTAATGGGCTATATATCAAACCCTTCCATTAATCATGATGCATCACTTTATATATATTAGAGTAGTTTCAATTCCTCCAAGTGTGTTACTCGCACATTATGTTATTTGTACATAATTTTTTCCTCTCACTTGCTTCTTGTGCATGATATTTTATTGCTTCTAGGATGTCAGTTGTATTTTCTAGTAGTTTTAGAAGTTTGTAGGATTCATAATAGAGTTTTGAACATGTTTTAAAGTGTTTTTAGGGTCAGTTCTTCAAAGTTATATATTATAAATTCATATTCCCAAGTAGACTCTATGCCCAATGGATACTCCATACTATTGATCTTCTTCATCTAAGAGGTAGATGGCCCAAAAAGTCACCAAATTGTTATCCAAAATATTTCACTGGTTATTTGGGTAACTTACATTCACATTCTAAGTTTTGTGGTTCTACATTGAAGGTTGTGTGCACTTCACTTACTTTGTATCATATCCATGGTTGTAGATTCCCTATGTGCCTCACGCATTCCTTCCTTCCATACATTCATCCTCTCCTTTTCCTTTTCCTCTTTATTCCATTTTCCCCTCACACAAACCCTCTATGCATTCACCTTCTCCTCAGTATTACATTCCCCTTTCACATGTGCCTTGGCCTTGCTTATCAAAAAATAAGTTAAGTCCTTGGCATCCTCACGCACCCTTTCCTCACTCGCCACACATTAATTTGTAATAATTTTTCCTTGACCATATGTTCCTTTAGAAGGTTTTATTCCCATTCCTCCCACATGTGTTATATTTGTGTGCACCTTCCCTCTAGTTTCTTTCTCGTACCTCATTCATCCTGCACCTTCCATTGCTCCTTCTTTTGCACTCTTTCGTGCCACATGGCGTGTCAAACATTGAGTATGTTATGTGCAAATAAAAAAACATGCCAATAGGGTGTTGAATCCTTGTAATGAACCAATGGGTGATACATGGTAAAAACACAAAATAGATGTATAGTTGGTCACTCTTCCATTCAATCAATGCACGTCATGCATCTTACATGCCTAGTTCGCACTACAAATCTTCCGACAGTCATAATTCTATTCTAGTGCTTAGATCCTTATGCACCCAGACTTTTTAGAATTTTTTTGACGTGGGCTACATGCTAGACCATTCAAATTATAATTTTAGTGGGGTTTGTTAGGTGAGAATCCAAAAATTTTCTTTCACAACATTAATGAGTAGAGTTGACTACTCCAACCACCTGATTTGATATGGATCTCTCCTCCTTCCTTATCCTACACACCAAAAAGACATGGGGAAGTGCATTAGACAGATTTATAGGTAGATTTATAGGAATTCAATGCTTTTTGTTTGTGGTTGTGTTTCAAAATCATATTTTCCCTCCTTCTCCTCTTTTATCTCATCGATTAATCTATAAATGTAATAAATCAGATAATTGTAAAGGGTTGGGAATTTTTCATCCTTTAGTGTTTACTAAAGATCCTATATCCCTACATTTTGAGTCAAAGACATTTAGATTTGGTTCGTGCATGTGAATATCGGCCTTCATATGCCATTATCAGAATCGACATGCATACCTATAAGTAATAGAAGCTTTATTTTGAGGCTATTATATGCCTTGACATCTCTCTATTCTTCTTTCTTTCTTGCTCTTACATTATGTGTTTACTTGTGTCACTTTAAGTTCCTTGCAGCTCTATTTTCTTGTTGTGTTTCATGAAATTGATGGTGTAAATGTGTTTTGGTTTGTGTTATGTGTGCCTAGCCTTCCCTCATGCTTTCTCCTTCATTTTTACTTAGAACAGATAGTGTTCATCCCTCTTTTCTAGTGCTATCACCTTCCTTAGCTTAGTTTTCCATTTTCATGTTATCCTTCTATCCCTGGTCCCTTGGCATTATTATCTTAGTTTTCCTTTCTAGCATTAGGAGTAGCATTAGTAGTAGAAATAGATAGAGGAACAAAACTTCTCCTGAGGTCCATGTCTCAGCGCACGGGGTCCCACAACTTCATGATAGTATACATTGTGACATAATATCAATTTTATAACATGCTAATGAGTGCTTCATGTGTAGTATTTCTCTTGTAGGCCTACTTCTAATCATGGTTATTTGATTTTCTTCTTACAGGCCTACTTCTAATCATGGTATCTAATTTTCTTATATCTTGTTTCCTTTTTTTTGCCTTGTTTCATATTGTTTGTGGTATTTTCCATATCCTTTATTGTGTTTTTTCTTATATAGCCTTAAAGGCTTAAAGTATCTTATGAAATCCTGAGTGGTGTCCCACATATTCAACCAACTACTTATTATGTATTTTTCCATGGTATTACGTGTTGTGACTAGTTTGTATTGCACAATGTCATGCTTATTTATGACTAACACTATTTTTTATCCTTTCCCATTGTTTTGAATGACCATGGTAGTTACCATGCACATTATCTTATCCCCTCTATAGGATTTTTATTTCAAATGTGCATATTAGTTTCATTTTTCCTCATATTGGTAGTGCTCACCTTGGTTTATCTCACGCACCCCAAACGAGTGGGGTAAATCATTGGGTGATTATTTCACCCTCCCAAAAATGCATAAAATAGAAAAAGATTGGTACAAATACAAAATATAATAAACAAGATCTATAAATAGATTTAGAATCAAAATTGAGCTCAAATCATAGCAGGGGAAAATTTTCCGAATACAAATAGGAATGGTGGGTGCTAGTGTCCCACCTAGGTGATTTTTTTCTATGGGTGGAAATAGGTATAATACAAGATCATCAAGTTTCTAGTTAAAAGGAATGGTAAGTATATTATTCCAAGCCACAAATATCTCAAATATTAATAGGTCATCACATTCAATAAGTTGAAATCAATTCAATAGAATAAATTTACAAAAACTTTGTAAACAAAGAGTAGAAATATCATATATTATATCTCATGGAACTCTATACAGTATAGTGAGAAGGGGCATTACTTAGATAGGAAAGGAATATCAATATAAGAACTATTCAAGGTCATAAATCAAGGAAATAACTAGATAAGAGAGAACTAGTCAAGACCATAGATCAAGGAAAGAACTATACCTAAACTAAATAATATCCTCCTAATATATAAATAAGATAAAATAAATATCCACACATAAAGTGGGTGAGGATAAATAAAATAGAAGCTACATAAAGTACCTATGTGAACATGTGCTAAGGTAGAAAACTTACTCATCACCCCCAGTGAAGCTAGGGACCCAAAATAAAATTATCATATCCACAATATGATTCATGGAAACAAGGCTGATCGTGGTAATCATGTATAATATATCCATGAAGAAACATCTAACCAAAAGTAGGAAAGAAAATCCTACTAAAAGAAAGAGAAATAATAAGGTATATGTCCTCACGAACACCCCCAACAAAACCTTCAAAAACCCCAAACATGCCACACAACTCAAGGTAGATATATGATTCAAAAGGCATTGTAAATTTTTGGTAACCTACTACATAGTCGAATGTACTCCCAACAAATAATTCCATCATGAATATTACTACAAATGAAGTGCATATGAAACTCAATATGATTGGTCTATTGGTGCTTAACAAGGTTACAAGAAATTTGAATTACATTTTGGTTTTCACACCAAAGTATAATCAATGAATCCTATGGGAATCCAAATTTTGTAAGCAACCATCAAAGTAAAAAAATTGGTGACTTTATGTAATTGTTTCCTTGTAATTTTCCTCTATATATGAAAGTGCAATAGTTTGTTGCTTCTTGCACACCCAAGAACTGGATATGAACCAATAAAAAAATATAGCCATAAGTATATTATTTTTCATCAATAGAACCAACCCAATCAGAATCAATATATCCAACCAACTGAGTAGAACCTCTGGTGTAGTGTATTCCAAAGTGTGAAGTGCCTTGCAGATATCAAAAATCCTTTTAGTATCATGTTAGTGATTGATGTGAGGATAATTTGCAAACTGATATATAATCCCTACTATAAAGGAAATATTAGGGTGAGTATGGATCAAGTACATCATACTTCCCACCAATTACCTATACAAGTTAGGATCACAAAGAGGAGTGGTGCAAGTGGAAGTAAGAGTAACCTTAGACTAAAAAGGAGATGGACTTAGCTTTACATCAACCATATCAAAAATTTGAAGAAGACCATGGGTGTAATTTTTTTGACTCAAATGAATCCTTGAATTTGTCTAAGAAATATACAAACCAAGGAAATAATGCAATAACTCGAGATCTGTCATGTCAAACTACGTGAAAATATCCCTCTGAATAGTTTGAATGTGGGAAGAAGAGCTTCTAGTAAGTATCATATCATCAACATATAAGACTAGTATAACAATATCTTCATCAATGTGTTGTAGATATACTATAGGATTTTAGTGACAAAAACAAAAATAGTGGATAAAAGAAAAGAATCCATCTTCTCATACCAAGCTCGAGGGACCTATTTGAGACCATAGAGAGACCTTTGGAATCTATAAACAATAGAATAGTCATGAAAAATTCTAATAGGTTTTTCCATGTATATTTCCTCTTGTAAATATCTATATAAAGGTAATTTTCATATCCATATGGTATACAGGACACCCCTAAGATGCAACAATAGAAAGTACAAGGCATACTAAAAATATCTTGGCAATGGGTGCAAAATTCTCAAAGTAATCAATACCTCTAAATTTTGAGAAACCTTTTACAATAAGATGGGCCTTATACTTATTAATGGACCCATTTGTTGTGTATTTTGTTTGATATACCCACTTACACCTAACCAACTTTCTTCCCTTGGGAAGAGAGACCAAATCATAAGTATTATTCTTCATCAAAGAAGAATACTCATCTGCCATCACATTATCCCACTCCTATATACCATGAGTCTGTGAAAAGACCTTGGAATCTCAAAAATGTCTAACAAAAGTATAGAACATGTAGAATATGCATGATGATTCTTAGTGGGTGGAAGATCTTATATGAAAGGTGTTACCTTAGAAATTGTAGTATGATCCCACTTAGGTATAATGATGACATCAATGGGAATAATATCCTAATTTACATCCATCACCTCCTTAGTAACCTCCTCAAAGAAGGGATTTTCAATATGAGATAAAGAAGTAGGCATGGAAGAATATGAATAATCATGAGGAGAGAATATCTTATCAAATTGAGCATGTGTTTAAAATTAACCTCGTGAGTATTAGGATCTAGAATTTGACAAGCTCTCATGTCCTCACAATACCCTACAAATATCAAGGGTTTACTCTTATTTTTTATTAATGGTAAATATTTTTGAAGGGGACCACACCCCATAGTACAAAAAGGCTCAAAATCTAGGATATACAAAGTGATAGTAAAGTGGTTTACTCTTCTTATACAAGGTGTAGACATCTATTTTTGGTACCCTACATTGTTCATCCACATCCCTCACATTTTCATCCAAAACATTAAAACCTATATTATTATCCTAAAAATTTTCCCGACCCCCATTAAATCTCATCTTATCCCGCATTAAAAAAAATATTCTACCCATCCTAAGTTATTAAAACCTCCTAACCACCTAAAAATCATCCTAACCAATTTTATACCTAACCTTCTAACCTTTTAACTCCCTCAACACACTCCTAACCATATTCACTCATTCCCATACCTAGATAAATCCATTTGGAAGTGGTTGAAACAAATTCAAAGTGGGTTTCCCCACTTTTTATAAATCATTGGTGATTATATAAGCAACATCAAACCTCCATGAATAGGATACTTAGGCATTGCAGTGAAAATCTAATACTCTGAAGACTTGTAAACTATATTCCACACATCTTAGAACCTCCAACATCCCTATCACATCCTTGGAAGCTCAGTAAATAGTATAAGCCTCCCACAAGATTATTCCTTGGCATTCCACATTAAAGGTAATATTTTTCATTGGTTTGTATATTTAGTTCATCCCAACATTGTATTAAAGCTCAAATAAATATGTAAATCATTTATTCTACATCTTATTTGAAAATCAACCTTTTTACATTAATTACCATCGATTACCCCTAATCGTTGCAATTAACTCAATTCACCAATGACCATATTGAATTGCTAGCGATTATCGTCTTTTTGTCATTTTAATAATATTCCTCACATTTGAAATCAATATATCAATATATTTTATCATCTAATCAGTCTATTTCCATGTTTTCTTACTTGTAGATGACGATATCAATCCAATCACATCCTATCACTAACATATACGATATTTGGATTGTCTAATAACCCTTCATTTGGGATAAATTTGATATTGCACATGAGTTGACTCTTTGTGCCATCTCCTTGACACCAAATGTTGAAGACATCAAAGATCAACTTGAATTAATATGAGAATAACAAAATGCTATTTAACTAGATTGGGATGAATACTTTAAGGAGTTTGAGCTTGTCATATCTCTTGTTTAGGATGCTTATGATGTGGGATATGATCTCTATATCCCTCTAGATCTCTAATCACCTCTTTATTGTCAATTATTTTGATATAATTATCACTTGATTGTAAAATGAGTTGACACCCTTCAAGGAATCCCTTTGGTTCATTTGATTGACCTTTACCAAGAAAATCATCATATTTTATCTAATATCTATCTTGTCCAGTTATCACTTTGTGTGCAACTTCTCTCATTCACTAGAAGGAGTCCTACGTCTGTATTGCATCCATTCATCTTGACATTGTATTTTTGGTGCATGTATTGTTAAACCCTATTTTCATATGAGTTTTTGGTGTTTATTTACATAATTGAGAAACCAAAATCCACCATAAACATTCGGCATGCTTTATGGGACACTCAATCCCTTTTCTTTTATTTATATTTTATATCTTCTTTCTTTTCAAATCATCTAACCTTTCATCTTAGAGTTTTTCGTGTTGCTTTCTCAAAAAATGTGTTAAATAAAAATTAAAAATTAAAAAGGGATAGAAAACATAGGTACACTTCCTTTCTTTCATTTTTCTTTCAGTATCACATTCTTTATATGATTTTCTTCATCAAAATTAATCTTTCCTTTGGTCTTAAAATAAAATTTCATCCTTGCTTGCTCACATAGGTTAATAAGGGGTTAAACAATTACATTCACTATTCTCCCCTCACACACAACCAAACCACATAACAAATCAAACTTGCATCTAAACTTCTCCTTCCATGTCTACCTACTTAGGTTTCATCACCAAGGGGGAGCCAACTCAATGTTCTAAATGAGTATAAATAATCTGGTGGGTGGTATATCGACTAAGCACCTAGACACCCTTATCATTGTGGGATCATGAAGTGAGGGGGTAGGCCCCAATATCACACCTTGTACCAAAATGAAAAAGATTTGGGCCTCTCATACCTTTGGGTATATCAAGGAATTCATCCTTAACACACCTAAAACCATCCTTAGCAAGCCTCTTCTCTAGTTCCTTGTCATCCATCTTTTCATTTCAGACTTTTCTTAAATTAATCAAGATATTCAAAAAGAGAAACCTTTCTTGAGATTGTGTAATTTTCATTTCATTAACAACCATATTTCCTTTATTTCTTTATTGTTTGTTTGTTTAGTTCATGGTTTTTACTTTGGAAAAATGTCTCACCTTAGAAACATTTCAAACATGACAAACCCACTTCAGTAATCCTTAGAATAAATCTAGTTTCATATTTAAAACATTTCAAACATGACAAACCTATTTCACCAATCCTTAGAATCAATCCAGATCGTATTTAAAACATTCAAACCATGATGGATTCATTCTATTAATCCCTCGAATCAACTCAAGAACCTTTATGTTCTCCCAACACTCTCGATCTGAAACATCGAGAGAACCCTTTTCTTGACCCTCCATAGTTCTTCTAGACATGTGACTAGGTGTTTTTAGAACTCTTAGACTCCAATCTAATTTCCCTTAGTAGATACCTTGTTGAAAAAGGAATCTATCTCTATCACCCTTATCAAGAATATTATCCATCTTCCACTATTGACACTTGCGACTATTATAAACTTTACAACTCGATTATTAACCATTTATAGAACATATTTCTCCCTATCCTACCTTAAGTGACTCAGGAACATTTTTTGTTGCCTCATCTATTCTTGTTACTAATTTTGATCTTAACACCATATCATCACAAAATATAGCTACCCAACAAGGCCCCACATTTTCTTCATCTTTTGTTATCCCTCGGGTATCAAAACTGAGCCATTACTACACCACCCTTGGTTATTCAAAAAGAACATGTAGTATCTGCATCCTCATCTAATCCATAGGGTGCCCAAAACTTCATTATTACTTTAGCTCCCATAATCAATCATACATCATCTACTCCTCTACCTCCTCCAAAAAATTTTGCTAGCATACCCATTTCCACAAACCCCTTGGCCATCACGCAACCTATCATATCATAATAACACACATCCACAATTCAAAACTTAGTGATTTATATCCCTACATAATTTCCACCCATCAACATGAGTCTCATCACCAATACTTATCCTACTCACATCCTATTTCTTCAATGGGTGTGTTGCACTACAAATACATTCTAGTTCATCGATTCCACCATAATGACAACCTTTTGTTTATACTCATATTTCTCATCCATATTAGTATATTCAATGCTCCTCACAACCATTAATCTCCCAATACACTTACAACATTCCAGAAACATTCCCTCTCTCAAAATACATCATTACCATATCACTTATATCAAAAATCAAACCCTTACACTTATAATCAAGCCACTCCTTATTATACAAACGCATAACCACCTCATAAAATTCCCATGTAAGAATTACTAAGTATAATTTCTAGCCTAGAAGCTACCATTATGGGACCTAAAAACACCTATCCTACCAACAGATTTACAATGATCATATCAACCCATCCGTGCCTTTCAAGGCCTATTCTCCACACTGGTAACTCCAAAAATTCATCAAATTTTACAATAAGGAGGACCCATAACAACATATCAAGTCCTTTCATCATGTGTGTTATCATATCACTTATGACCAGGATCTCATGTTGAGGACATTTCTATATGTTCTTGGTTGGCCCTTCTCATGACTAGTACAATAGTATCTTATAAAAATACATTTTCTCATTCACACAATTGGAATAGTTGTTCCTATAACACTTCTCTATCAATATCACCCATAAAATCTCCATCACAAACCTGTATGCCATCAAATAATTTAAGGATGAGAATGTTGCTGATTTCATCACTAGATGGCAAGAAATTATCAACCAACTATCCTTCTCCCTTCCACAAACTGATTTGATCAAGTTAGTTTATCAATCTGTGTCAAACGTATATCATCAACTCTTCAAGTTTGGTCATTCCAAACATTCATCTAGGCCTTTACCATGGGTCGAAAACTAGAACTTCGTTCCCTTAAATATGGGAAGGTAAAGCGTGATCTACGGAACTAAAACCGATTCCTCCATTAAATTTTTTTCCAACAATGAAAAATATAAATATTTGGAAAACATTGTCATTTTAAAATAATGCATCCAAAGGTTTCTTGGATCCATAACAATTGAGCCTAAACATACATGCACTCCTTTAGGGGAATCCTATAGTGTTATCTTTGATAAAATTCTTGTCACTTGTATGATTAAGCTCCCTCCCATCTAACCCATTGATGTATCCACATCCAAACCATCATGGTATAGAGAAAATGATTATTGTAAATATCATCAAGTCTAAGGACATGACATTGAAATGTTGTTCATTCAGAAATTCCCTCCAAGACATTATCAAGCATGGAAAATTACAACTTGATAATCTGAATTCACATTCAAATTAAAATTTTGACATGTTTAAAAATCCTTCCTAAATCATCCCCCATCTAGTAGTCAACCTCAGTCCAACATCATAGGGTCTCATTATATTATCAACATTTTCAACAAACTCTTATCTATGGTTTTAGTACCCGGTGTTTATATAAATGAAACCCCAAATGAACAACATAACTATTTGATTATTTACACCACTGAGATCTCAAGCCCATCCACATCACAACATCCACTAGCGTAGAAACTTCCCATACTATCCCTTCAGAATCACTAGAAAATAATCCCTTCATCAAAATCTTAAATAGATATTTCCAAGACCACATCACTCAACACTAAGCCAAAATTATTGGTAATCTAACACAAAAACTTAAAAACACACCCAGGATAAAAGATATAAATCTTACAAGACAATCACCATGAAAACACATTATAAGAGGCAATGTCCCTACCTTCCATTCTAAGACCACATCCCTCATCCAAATTTACAATCACCATCATAGAGTCTAAACTCGTCCCTTAACCAACACCTAAATGTGCCACACAAAACACGAATCAAGCATCTCATGCTCCTAACCCATCAAAAATATCCCCATCTTTCATCCTAGTCAATGGGATATTATACTAACATCTTTGAAAAAATCATCTAATCATCAGTCATAACATTTTACCCCATCAAACCCTTTGATCCTTGGGGTGGAAATATTCTGGTATAACTATGAGGCATTTTATAATTATCATCAAATATCAGGACACTATATAGAGGACTTTAAAGCCCTCCATACCATAATCTTAAGTCTCATGAGTAAAATAATTCTTCCATCATACACAAATCATTCTAATCCATCTTTCAGCCTCAATACAACCAAATCCAAACATCAAATTAAACTGACTCCAAAAGCCCCTAAACATATAAATTCCAAATCATCATTTGATATCATATCTAGTAAAAATAAGGATTCTTTTAGAAAATCCCTAAATTCTAGATACATTCCATCCGTATAACCATAAAAGAATACACATAGGATTTGAAAAACCACCCTAAATTTTCTATCTCCATATCTCTTTCCAAATCACCCAACCCATCAAATTCTAAAGCCAAGATGTCCATTCCTACAAGACCTCAAACTCAATCCACTACATCCATACAAAACACGGTCCTTAAATAATTACATCAAGCTCCTATTAAGATGTCTCTTTATGAGCTCATTCAAAACTCTCCACAACATTAGAAAGCCATGATTGGAATCCCTTCAGGCCATTTCACAGATGACCCCTAGCCATTTTTCAACCTTTATTGGAACACTTAAAATTTCTACCACTATCATATTTGAATACTCTAAAATCTCATCCTTACAACCTAAGGATCATGACCTTCCTCTCTTTGTCACCACCCAAATCAATGACACTCTCATTAAGAGAGTAATGATCAATAACGGTGTAAACATCAAAATAATATCATTTCATGCCTTTAAACAACTTCAGCTACCTAAAATAATATTTTCTTAGTCACATGTTGTGCCTCACACTTTTGATGACACGTTCAACCCCAAATCATGCATAATTATATTGCCTATTAAAATAATTTTTAAAAGCCTTGATGACCTATTCTATCTTGTAGAAGGAGAGTTCCAATATAATATACTACTAGGTCATCCCTAGATATGTGATATGCATTATATCCCATCGAAATTGCACCGATGTCTAATTTATGAATAAAAGGGTAAAAAAATTAGTTCCCACTAATGCAAATCTATTAAATCTTTTCACATGACCTATAGGCCTAATTACGTGTTGATTCTAGTGAAATCCCATGCTTTTAAATCAAGATTCTACAAGTTCCTCCATTCCCTCATCCAAACTACCAGATGATGGATCCTTTGAAGATTTCATGTATAATTTATCACTAGGGGATTATTTCCTCCTAACCCTCAATACACTCCTTACACCTAAAACATATGGGAGACCTGAACAAACAACCACTCTATGAGCCTAACGTAGGAAATATCATTTCCTTTGGTCCCCTTTTCCTTTACACACGACTTTTTATAGAGATATATACCGCCCTTCATCTCATCTCATGATCAACCACACAAATTCCTTCTTATCATATTTATAATTCTTAGACAAACTACAATTTTCTTGTAACTACCTCCACCGTTGTGTGTGGAAGGAATTAATTTTGGGACGATATGAACAGGGTCCACATGAATTACCATGTTAAGATATAAGGAAACCTCATGATAAACATGGCCTTGTCTTCAAATCATATTCCTCTAATCCATCTCCATAATTATCAAATCCCAAACACACTTATTAATGTTATCACACTCACCCTCGATAATGAAGACACCATATCTATTCCTCTATATTTTTTAGTCAATGTTATTACACTTAGACCACTAACTTATCAAGCTAATGGTAAGTTGAAACCATTCCCCCGATACTACCACACATAATAGATGAATATTCCCATATCATTGAAACTCTCCACTTTCATGATGATTACTATCTTAACTTACATGGGTGATGAAGATCACTATCTTCAAAAAACCTTACCCTCTCGATACATCCATGCTTCTCAATGAATCAACCACTAATGTTAATTTTGACACGCCAAAAAGAGTCACACATTGTCAAGATCAGCCAAGCCTTAAACTCTTGTTGAATCAAATATTTCACCACTTTCTTATCTAAACACAATCAATCCTTTGCATGGTTCTATAGTGACATGCCTGGCACACAAACCATAATATCTTCATCATCCCGGATGTTAAGCCCATGACGAAAAAAATTTGTCAGATGCATCCTCATGTTACACTTCTAGTCAAAGAAGAACTTCAACATATTTTTTTCAAATTCACATTACCTATTGATTATCTATAATGGGTTTGTAACATTTTTCCAGTCACTAAGGCCATTGCAAAATTTCCCATCTATACTGAGACTTCGATACCTAAACCTTGTTTTCCCAAAAGATGATTTTCCCTTACCAAACATTAATCACCTCACCGATCTAATAACAAACCACGATATGTTATCCCTTATAAACGGTTTCTCTTGTTACAATAAAATCCTCATTGCACCAAAGGATCAATATAAGACATCATTTATCACCCCATGGGGTACATTCTGCTTATAGAGAAATGCCTTCCATCCTAAAAAATGTAAGATTCGATTATCAACGCGTCATGACCTATATCTTTCATGATCTCATCTATAAAATTGTAGAAGACTATATTGACAATAAATTAAGTAAATCCAAACACCAAAGAGATCATCTATCTATTCTTGATGTGATTTTTACACGTCTATTATTGTTCTTTCTTAATCCTACTAAATTTTTATTCGGAGTTCTCACATGAAAAATCTTGGGATTCATAGTGTCTATCAGGGGAATTGAAGTTGATCCTGCTAAATTCAAGGCCATCATTGAAATCCCTCTACCATCTAATCTCAAATATTTTCATAGCCTTCAAGGAAAACTTCAATCCATATATCTCTTTATCTCTGAATTATAATATCGTTTTTAACCTTTCCATCCTATTCGAGAAAAGACATCCCCTTTAAGTATGATAATAATTGTTAATATTCCTTTTACGTTCTTAGTAAATATATTTTATCATTTCCACTACTTACAACTCCATGTGATGGGGAGAATTTCTATCTTTACATCTTTGTAATTGACCATGCCTTGGGAACCATGCTCGTAATTAGGATGAACAATGTAAGGAATGGGTTGTCCATTACATAAGCCACACGCTTCATGAATACGAAACTGATTTAACAAAAATAGAATTATGATAAACACTAATTATAGGGTAACTCAATGTACACTATGATATACATCTATTAGATATACTATGACACAATTAATAAACAAATAAACATGAAACCCTAAGTGAAAAGAAAGAGGAAAGGAATTAGATGATTTTCACTTTTACTTGAACAGATCTGGATTGTAAAACTAATGAACATGAAGTTAAAAATGTCACAATCACTCAGGATAATTTTTGGAATTGTTAGACAGAGTTGGAATAGGGTACCTAGACTAGGTTAAGGGCACTGGATGTCGAGTCTACTATCGAGATCCCATAAGCTGCAGAGGTGGTCGAATACTATTTTTGGTATTAAAAAAATTTCATTGATATTCTTTGTTGTTTTCCTCTATGTTGCATCTTTATCTTTAAGTTTATTGTAACTTGCAAAATAAATATTCACCTGAAAAACCTACAATACAACATCAAATCCAAAATAGAAAGATGTAATATGGGAGTCGATCGACCCCAAAGGTCACTTGATAGAGTGAACTTATGAACAAGATTTGCACTACATCTCATACTCCATATAGTTCTTATGCATGTGTGAAAGAATCATACCTTGGATGCCCTTGTGTAAGTGCACTTGATAGCATGTTGTAGCTAGATGTAACAATGTAAATAGATGTGTGGATGGGATAATGAACTTCCCCTTCCTATGCAGTGTTGGTAGAAAATGCAGTCCCTTGTCCTTTATATGAATGATAGATGGATTCCTTTAGTTCTCTTAGATACCTTTGGATGCAAGATTAGGTGGTGATAGTATATATTTAGATATTTGTCTCTTGTTTTGATAACATAGCTATGTATTTATATGATTCTCCTAGTTGAATTTTTTAATTAACTGGAAGGTCTACCCATAAGAAAATAAGATGCCAAAAAGATAAAAGAAGCCCAAAAAGAGTTACTAAGGTAAACATAGGTCATGGGAACCTAGAGGAGACAAGGGCACCTAGGCATTGGTGTCTTGGTTGGGTATTGGTGTTTAAATCCATAAAATATAAAAAATTGAAGTTATAAATGGGGTGTAGAGTTTGTAATAAAAATATAAAATAATAAACGTAGATAAAAGGCCAAAGATAGATGTCACTTACTAGTTTTCTTGTTTATGAATCATATGAATGTTAGTATGTATTTAGGACCTAGAAATGTACCCAAGTGCATGATTTTGTGTCTACATTTACCCCCAATTTATTTTTTTGAGTGAATACTCGATAACATAAAGTAGTTCAAAAATGTGTAGCTTTTATTCATGTGGCATGTGATGGTGATGCCATGCCTAAGAGACAAGTTAAAGCGTGAAGTTATAAAAATAAAGCGTGTAAATAAGAAAATCAAAGTGACCCTAGGGGTGAAGTGTATTATGTTGTACCTACTGTTATGCTTGATGTAGGGTTGCTTCTTATTGTGTATTAAGGATGGACCTACAAAAGAAGAGCGAAAGAGTAATCAAAGTCATGTATTATGAAAACTCTGTAAAAGTATATAAAAGTATGTAAATGTGTGTAAAAGTAGTAAAAGGAACATGTGCACTTGATGAAGATGAGTGTAAAAGGATAGATTGAAAATGTTGTGTAAAGTGAGATTTTTAATAATCTCAAGCCAAGAGAAATTTTTTCGGGTGATCTCACACCAAGAGTTATTTTTGTGCGATCTTGTGCCAAGAGGGATTTTTTTGGTGATCTCATGCCAAGGGTGAGTTTTTTGGGTGATCTCATTCCATGGTAGAAGAATGTTGGGGAAAGAGGTCTCATGTTACTCTCCTTTCATGAATTCTTCATGATTATACTCCATTGTAGATGTTTTGATCTTGTTTTGTTCCGAGTTATACCATTTGTAATGGAGATAGAATGCTTTCGCTTCTTGAGAGGACTTGTGCATGTTTTGTGAAAATGCTCTATGAAGTGTTGTAAATTATGTTAATTTGAGAAAGTAACCATATCTTCCCCCAGACATATGTTCCCAAGGGAGTTCGGGAACACTGGTGCTCATGTTTGTATCTGGGCATTAGTGGGTGTGTCTTTGAACTAAGGACCCAATTCATATTCTGGGTCATTTCTATAAATGTAACTTGTGTTGATTTTGTACTATACATATTTGAATTGTAGCTTTGAGTTGTTGTATGGGATGATTGATTCACCCAATGTATGTTTCCCCTCATTTGGGGTGTATGCGATGTTGGTAGGAGTATATGTCCCAAAGAGATGACTGATGTTGATCTCGAGCTATATCCTCAGTAGGGGGAGGGAATGTGTATAGGAGAAACCAAGACACATACAAACAAATTGGATAGGAACATGTGTTAGTAGAAAAAGTAGAAAGTGTGTAATATAAAATCAATGTAATAAGAAAATGTGCACACAAGATAGACCGTGAAAATTTGGTTTCAAACATGGGAAATCACTCACAATGTCACAAGAAAATCACTATCAAAGCAGCTAAAAGCATACAAGCAATGATCAAACAAGACATAGGGCATAACCTGAAAATACTGGCATACAATGGAAAATAGTGTCAAACAAAGTGTATCAAAAAACCATGATGGCATATAGTCATGGAAGGAAAATTTTGCACATGAAGCACCCATTAGCATGTTAGAAAGATAAAGAGTATGTCAAAGTGTGTATAGATCAATGGAAATTAATGTAATAGTAAGAGAAAGTAGTAAATAATGAAACAATAGCACCTGTGATATGTAATTGTAAATGTAGATTCCTCTAGAGTCAAGCTAGACTGGTAAGAGGTACAATGCCAAGAATCATTGTTGTGTGTAAATATCTATAGGAAGTTTGCATTCACAACTAAATACCAAGTGAATGTGCAGTGTATACAGAAATATACTTGACATACTAAGTATCTGTCTAGCATGGGAAACAAAGTGTACATGTAAGTATAAGCAAGCAAGAATAAGTGTAACCAAGATATGCAATATGTTGTGTATGAGTGAGATGGAATGGTATGCAATTTGAATGTGATAGGAACAAAATTTTACCTAGTGGATGTGGATGAGTATGAGATGAGGTCATTTATCAAATACCCTTGATAATCAAGAATGAACCATAGAACAAGAGTGTGTCATCGGAAATGGGTTAAAAATAGATGCTAGAAAGATAAATCATGAAGCATAGAGTGTAAAGTGTAGAAGAGGTGAGGTTCATGTATGTAGTATGCCCTCCACACTAAAGTGTGAACCTTAGCACAAGATTGCATCAAGTTGTGTAATATTTCCTAGAAATAGGAATTATGAAGTACGAGCGTAAGATTACAAATGGTATACACTTGATGATATTAGAAGGGGGAATAAGTAAGCATGATTCCCCAAGTGTATGATGATGATTGAGATATCCAATGAAAGTGAAGGGAAAGGGTCCTTTACCCAATTTTTGAAGAGATAAAGGCATGTGACCATGCTCTAATATTGGTGGTGTATGAGACTAGTGATATATATGTGAAGGAATCCTAGGAGGTGAACACCTATGTAAAGGAGAACTAGGAGGTGATGAGAACCTATGTGAAGGAGATCTAGGAGGTGATGAGAATCTTTATGAAATATACCTAGGAGGTGAATGAGGTGGTGAAATCCTATGTGAAGGGGATTCCTAAGTATGGGAATTAGGCCAAGAAGATGGACTAGTAGACCGATGAGAATGAGTAGGTCGTGTGTGAATATGAGAGATAGGTGCATAATGTGCCTTATATTTTAGAGGCCAAGGGGTCTACATGCTCTAGCTAGGAGAGGACATCCTTAAGTGGAGGTTGAGGAAACGGTGTGGATGGTGGAACACCTTTGAGAGTGACAACTTGCTTATTTTGAATGAATTTGAGACACAAATGGTTCATGGAAAATATATCTTGAGTGGCACGAAGCCAAGGAAGACCTAAGAGTATGTCGTAGCCTTTTATTGAAGGTTCTACGGTGAATGGCACAAGCATGGTGAGAGGCCAAACTATAACTGAAATCTTTATTTAGCCATAAAATTTGGGGATTATATACAAAATTTGAGAGATTGGATAGTGTATACCGAAGAGGAGTGAAATAGAGCACAAACTAATAGGAGCGGATGGATTTATCATGGTGTTATAAATAGTATGAGATCTGATAGAAGTAGTGATGTGTAGTGTATTAGAAGAAAATGTAGCATGATAATCATGATCAGATAATGTGATAAGTGGTGGAGATGCATCGGTATTAGAAACTATAAAATCAAGATCCCCGATGAAGGAGGAGGCACAACATGATATGTATGATTAACTAAATAATCAACAACATGGTTTTCATGCTTAGGCAATAAATATTTGAATATTTTTAGCTTTTGATTATCATTGACAGGCTTGGATGTTGAAGGTTCAGGGAGCTCAATTGCATTATCATTGATAACATCTTGACCGAGATGCCTATGTTTCAAACATTGATCATTGGAGTTACCAACACATTGATGATAGTCACATCTATCATTTTTTCATAATTGCAGCCTTTAGGGTGAGATGGATCAAGATTCAGTGGTGGTGGAAGCATAATAAGATTGCTTTCAATAAGTCGTGGTAATAGAAGGCGTGGATCATAAGGAAATTTTATGAATATACAATTTGGAGGTTTCCATTGAAGCTTTTTAGAAGTTGAAATGGTGTTAACATTATCTTTTTCTTTATTAGGCTTAGGAGGTGGCTTGAAAGTAGATTTTCTTTGAAACTGATTAGAAGATGATGAAGCATGATCATGATATTTGAGTTTGCCCATAGATAGGAGTTTTCTTTTGTGTACTTAAGAGTAAGGCATAGTTGATAAAATTATGGAGAGGTATCAAAGATAACACTCTCTTGTAGTGGAGTTAATATACTCTGAAGAAAAATATCTTGCAATTCAGAATCGATGAGAACAGTGATCATCCTAGCTAGATTTTTCTTATTGTAGACACCAAAATTTGGTCACACTCCCCTTGGTCCCCTTTTGAATAGCCAACTTAAAAAAATTCACCTAACCATGACCCTTATACCCCACATTAATATTAATTTAATTATTTACAATTAAATTAATACTCATCCTCACTTCATTCATTATTTAATTACCTTAATTAAAACCAATTTCCACCTTACCCCACCACCTCACCTAGACACCTCACCATAGACCTATTCATAGCATGTTTCCATAACTAACTAAGACTTAGCCCTACTTACCTTAATGAACTAAGACTTAGTATAACCCTAAAAGCACATGCCTATTCTTCCTCTAACCACATTCTCACATATCTAAGCGCAACGTTCCATTTAGACCCGACACAAATGAGAAAAATCTAGAAAAAGATAGCCAAGATCTACTATTTTAGGAAACCTAGGATATCCCTCCTTAACCAATGCCGGTCAACGCAAAACCGACACCTTTGGTAACCATAAACCATCGTCGGTTACCCGGATAAACATTTTATTAACCTTGTTTGAGAGGTTAAACACATCATTGACTTTTGGAGCAAAAGGAGATCTGCATACAAGCAAGAACGAGAGATCTTTCACACATCTAAGCATCCATAGCCAGTACCACCATTGATGAGAAGGTATTTTCATTCATGGGAGCATTCTGAGAAGAACTACTATGGCACTGATCACCATTTTGTCGATCAACCATCACCACCACCCAGCCATTGAACCTACATAGTAGTAAGTGTGTCTCTAACATGCACCATTTCATTTCTATTCAATTTATAAGAGTTCTTCACCTTTGTTTATCAACCACCATTTATATTTTTACCCCACCACTATTTCCTTCCTGTGAACCCGACCATTCCCATCATTCATAACCCTTTTAATCACCTATGCCTACTCCTGAGTACCTCTGAATATTCCCAACACCTCCCCAGACCTAAAACAACTCCTTACCATCTTTGATTCAATCTCAGATAAATCCAAAACCATGAACTATTGATTTATTACCAGCCCACAAAAACTCGATTGGTTCTTACTAAACTGTCATTGGTCATACCATACTTGATGTTGGTCTTTGTATTTGGCGGTCTTGCTAATACTAGATCCCAAAGTAACCTTTTCCAAGTGACTCAACCGACCTGCAATTTGACCCTAACTGTTCCAACACCTTAAATATTTACCTCATTTCAAGATCTGATCATAGCCTAGCTCTTTGTTATGGTAGATTTTCTTATTGTATTTAGATGAGATACCTAAATCATATCAACTACAATAGAACCTTATTTATTTATGTCATTTCTTACATTAAATCATATTAAAAAGTGGGTTTACTACCACCGAGGAAGTATCACACTTCCTAGATCCAGCATACACTAGGTAGCCCACTGACATATATTGTTTAACTCTTTCTTGTTGCCTTGTTTTGTATTTCAGGTAGTTCCTCCTAGCCAAAAGAAATCTCTCATAGTTAGCATTGGATCAAGAAGTTAGAATGCACAAAATAACCTTCAAACTGACCATCATAATTGGTAATCCTCATTGGCCCACACCCTTATCTGTTTCATCTAAAAACTTAAATAAAATGGCGAAACATTTTGGCACACCCGGTGGGACCCATCGGGGTTCCTTGCATTTTATTCATTCCTAGGTGAAAGTTGTGTGTTTTTTTCCCTTATGAAAATCTTACACACTAATTTTCCTCTCTAGAATCTTCCTCTCTTTCTATTGTCTAAAAGCAATCATGTTTTTGGTGCTATAAAAAGAATACTTCTTTTCTTTCATTAGTATTGCATTAGTGAAAGAGCATTCCTCTTCCTATTCATTATTTGTTACATCGAATATCACACTTCAAGTTGGGCTTAAAACACTTACATAGCATTCTGATTCATTACATCTTAGCTCACATTAAAATGAGGGCAACCTATATGCTAGAACTCATGCCTAGTTGATGGTTGACATAACTAAATCATAGAAAAGAAATTCTTTCTTCTCTCTCTTTTCCAAACTGAAAAAATTGGAATATATACATATTCTTAAACAACATCCCACCCGGAAAAAGTTTTCAATGATCAAAGGATTAACAGTGGGAACCCAACTAGTTATCTCTGTCTAGTACTCCATCAGAGAACAACCTACCCCCACCATAACATAACTTGAAACCTCACCTTTAGAATTTCCTTCTTCATAGGAATCCTTCCCAACCAAAAACTATACTCTAAATTCATGAGTCGGTATTTTAAATAGCATAAGCTAAACACACTAAATTCACTTATTGTGTAACATTCCCCAATTTAGTACATTAGAACAAGAATTTTTAATTTTTTTTTATAAATGCTTCCTGGTTCTAAATACATAATTTAGAACTCACAAATCAAAACAACCATTCTTATAACAGATAACCATATGTAGCTGTAATGACTCGGTGCACCACCGATCTATTCATTCCATGACTTGGTGATCTACCGATCTATTCATGAGTTTCACAGAGTTGGTGTTTTTACTATAACTCTTCACTCTTGTGGTTCTCTTCCCTAATCTGGGATTTCAGAATGCTCTGTCCAAGGAACCTATCTGAATAATTGTTACCATTATTCACTGGCATCTTGTCCCTTAGACTAGGTGACATAGGACAATGCAATTAGTAGCTTGCGATACTTTGGCCAAAGTTTTGAAACATACTGCTCATGTCTCATATTCCTTGATGGCATACTCGTCAATCTGGAATACATCCTCCACCCCACTCCGATGTTATATAGAATGTCCTATATTGACTTCATCGTCACCATCCTGTCCCAGTCATTCACTCAGGAATGAATTAATAACATGACAACGTTATAAGGATGTTCTCGAGGACTAGGGATAAGCTGACATACTGGATCAACCCTAGTTGACCCTATGTGTCAAGGTACCCCGAATCCCCAAGGGCAGCCTCATAACATGACCATGTTCCTAACCAGATCCCGAGTAAAAACTTGTTCGAGTTTAAGGTGTAAATCTTAACGATCAATGCAAAGGGTGTCACCATAAGTCACCTGCATTGTTGTATCTTCGAGAAGATCCTAATCTTCTCGAAGGTACAACCCTACAGTTGACTTGTGCCATCATTCTTCAAAACCACCTCGAAAATATCTACTTAACTTTAAGGTGTTACTTCCGTTGAGTTAAAGTTATACTTTAAGACGCTCCTTTTAGGGTAGTCTTTTCCCAACCCCCGGGTTCCTCACCTTTGAGTTGCCTTTCCTATTTAAGACCCATTTCACAGTGAGAAGATTAATAAGATTTGAGATCTCATCAAGGAGTTCATTGATTCACAATTATCTTAATCAACGAAATTGGGCAGTAGCCCCAAGTCTTCTCATAAGGTTGCTAACCATACCCTTTTAGGTTTATATCAGTTCTCAAAGCTGAAATATATCTTTCTTATTAGTAATAAGATATAGTAATTTTAAATCATTTAATATGTTGTCTTGACTTAGATCAAGGTTAGGAAGTAATAAATTACTCTTCCCGTTCAGCTTCCTGTTAAGGTTTATTTTAACCTTAGCTTCTCGAAGAACAGTGGGCTAATTTCAAATTTAGCCTTATATAGAACATAACAGAACTACCAATCATTTACAAGTATCCAGCCACATAATCTTTACAAGGCTTACTTAGAGAATCCCAAATATCTCCAAGGTATAAAATAATAAAAATGCACTTAAAAACATTCGAACCAAAGAAGTTCAATTCATCAAGATACAAATGCAGCCACATAAGTAACAATCCCCTCATTTCATTCATTTCTAAGCTAATCAATTACAATTTATGCATTCAGCATATTTGATACATCGGGACTCATACATTTAAGTCAAGCTAATATGAAAATACGGTAGGGACATCATACGAGTCAAGTTTGTAATGAAAACCCAACACTTAATCACCCAGAATCAAACTGAATATATACACAACAATATTTAGAAAGAGTGTATTCAATAAGCATGCACAGCGAGGACTTAAATCAGAAATCGAGTCAACACGCAACACATCATGGACTTCATCAGAAGTCATGTTCAAATGGAAATACTGCAAGGAATCCAACAGAGTCATAACCCACCAATACTCACAACCAGGGTTTCAATTGAAGTCGAATTCATACGACAACAATTCAAAGACTCCAACCGAGTCAAATACCAAATAGTATTCACTACTAAAGCTTCTCTACGAAGTTGAAAACATAAGATACGTTTCAAGGACTCCAACAGAGTCATACCATAACTAATCCTTGCAAACCTTCATCGGTGTCTAACCAAAATTGAAAACACAGAAAGGACTTCCATGGAATTACGTTCAAGTAAAATAAACACAGTAAGCATCCCAAAATACGGAAGGAACATCAAGTATTCACAACAATATTCAACAGATTCAACAACAATAATAGCACACAAAGTTTCTTGATCGAAATGAATCCAAAAATAAGAATAAATACATCAACAAACATTTCAACAAAGTCTTGAATAACCCGAGATCCCCAATCCATAGGAAAATAAAAACTAATACATTGCTTCAAACCAATATGTACTAAAATCACCTCGAATAGAGTTGTTTTAATGAAAGCATTTGAAGTAAAGAAATATTTTTAAAAGTTAGGGCCTATCATGCCCGATAGTGTCACTTAAAAATACGAAGAAGATCTCTAAATGTGCTTGCACCTTCTCTTCTTCCTCCATGATAGATTAAACAACAATAAATTGTTGCCTTCATGCCTTATAAACTTTCCTCAATAGAAAAGGAGCTAGATATTCCAAGAGTTTCCATGCAACACAAAGTTGGTCAAAGTTCAAAGAACCAAGTGATCAAAAATAGAGAGGAAAATGGAACGTTTGGAAAACCAAACAACAACCGCTTTTCCATTTGCATGCCTTCCCAAGCAATCTGCAATAAAGAAAGTTCATCAATGGCATTAACTCTTACATTCCCACCTATTCTCCATTGCCACCGATCGCCAACGTTGGCGATTGACAAATGAAAACAAATAACCATTCCCAAATTTGGTGATGTTGCCACGTCAGTCACAATAGCCGTTAGCAACTTGGAGGAATTTGCAGCCAAATCCCAAGTCCTTGATCCTTATCCACCTCATTTAATGCAATGGAAACCACCGCCCATGACTCATGCCCCTTCATAGGTCCCCCTCCATCCATTATCCTTAGTTAGGTTAGAAACATAGGTTAGATCATAAGGTAATACATTAGTCTTACTTCTATAGTGCTAGGTGTAGCCAACCTTAAAGCGCATTAAACCTATAGTGTTAGGGCTAAGTTAGATTAGAAATAATTCAATCAAATAGGTTCTAGTTTAGGTTAAGGTTATTAACCTTAACGAATCCAGTCTAGGTCTCAACGAAAAGGACCGATCATATTAGAACCAAGCAGGGTATAACATTCCCGTAATGGATTCTATCTAGTATAGCTAATAAGCTTGCAGTATACACCAGAATTTCTTACCTGGCTTAAGGTCTAGACCTTCCTGATATTATGATATCGGGAACCAAATTCATTTTTACACGATCGACTGAGTTAAAATCCGGAATTGCTTATTCAACACATTCGGACCTTACTGACTTTTGTAAGGTTGATAATTTTTTTGTTCATCTGAATAGACTTAAATCATCTCTTGGATCAATGCACTAATCCAAGGTTGAGTCATAAAGATGGTTAAATCTACAATTCCTCCCGAAATCAATTGAACTCAGTTGCTAAAAATGAAAGAAATAAAAGAGTCGAAGTATATCCTGACTCATTCAAAGATCTTCAAGAGCAAAGAAGATACAATCCATATCAAGCATGACTTCACAATCAAAGGAACACATCCTTATATAGAAGAAATCATATATCAACACTTGAATACTCGGGAGGAAGTAATAGTTCGGGGTGTTACATGCTTCCCTCCTAAAAGATTCATCGTCCCGATGATTACATATTTTGATTTACCTTCAGGTCAACCAATTTATTAGTTCACAATACCATAAGACTATTTCTAACTTGAATAGTTCCAAAAATCAATGTCACGTTACATTTTATTTAACCTGAATAATGTTTTCCTCAATCTGGCTTTCATAAAGACATGAAAAAGATAAGTTCATAATTATTATTTTTGTCAACAGATTTCATTCTGTTCAAAAAGAAAGGGAAAAGCAATTTTCATCTCTTCCAAATTTTCCCAAGTTGCACTTTCTTCGTTAAACTAGTCCCACTGGACCTTACATTGTTGTATTTCATGATTTCTCAAATGCAATTGGCAAGTTTCCAGCACTCGTGTGGGTTTAACCACGATTATTCCTGGGTCCTGGACCTGCAAGGAATTCCAATTTAAAACATGTGACAAATCTGAAACATATTTCTTAAGCAAATAAATATGGAAAACATCATGCATGTGAGACAAATCAGGTGGTAATGCTAATCGATAAGCTACAGGATTGATTATTTTGACAATTTTGAAAGGTCCCACGAAACGAGGTGACAACTTGGCAGCCTTGCCAAAAGTTATAGAACTCTTTCTGGGTTTAACACGAAGAAAAACCTTTTCACCAAGTTCAAACCTTCTTCGATCAACTCACTTAAGGTCAACATAGCTCTTCTGTCTATCTGTTGCTTCCTTTAATCATTCACGAATCAACTTTACTTGCTGTTCCATTTCAATGAGGATTTATGGCCCAATTACCACTCTATCCTCAATACTATCCCAACTAACAGGGGTTCTACACTTTCTTCCATAAAGTGCTTCAAAAGGTGTCATTTTAAGAGATGAGTGATAAGTGTTGTTGTATGCGAACTCAACTAATGGAAGATACTCTTCCCATTTATACTTTGTTGATCCATGCAATACATTCGCAACATATCTTCCAACACTTGATTTACTCTCTCTGTTTGTCCATCCATTTCTGGATGATATGCAGAACTGAAGTTTAGTTTCATTCCAAGAGCTGTATTAAGCATTTGCCAAAATCTTGAGGTCATTCTAGGATCCCTATCAGATATAATCAATTCTGGTACACCATGTAACCGGAAAATTTCGTGTACGAATCTTTTGGCCAATCTTGGTGAATCATCCTTTAGATTTCTAGCGATGAAATGAGCTACCTTAATTAGTTTATATACAACTACCGAGATAACATCATGTTTATTCCTGGATATAGGTAACCCTCATACAAAGTCCATGCTTATTACTTGCCATTTGTACTACGGCATGCTATGGGGATATAATAGTCCCGCAGGGTGCATGTGTTCTGCCTTAACCCGCTGACATTCCAAACAATGAGTCACAAAATCAATAACATCCTTTTTCATACCTTTCCAAAAGTATTGTTGTTTTAGATCAGCAAGCATTTTAGTGATACCGGTGTCCGAGAGAAGGGTAAATTATGAAATTCAACTAACAACTTCTTTCTTAAATCATTTAGCAAAGGTACGTATACTCTATTTTCATATCGTAAGATTCCTTCATTATCAAAATGAAAACCTTTATACCTTTCATCTTTAGGTTCTGCAACAAGTGCATTGCTTTTACTTGCTAAAAGTATATATCAGATTCTGAGGCACTTTTTACCTCATCCTTAAACTAAGTTGTTAATGTTATAAGAGCGAAGAAATGTGCTTCCTACGACTTAGAGCATCTGCTACTCTATTTTCTTTCCCTTTGATGTACCTAATATCAAAATTATATTGAGATAAAAAATCTAACCACCTTCTTTGTCTGGCATTTAGATTAGGCTGAGTGAAAATATATTTCAGTCCTAAGTGATCAATTTTCAAGTCAAAAGGTTTCCCAAGTAAATAGTGTCTCCAGACTTGAAGCGCATGAACAATTGCAGCAAGCTCTAAATCATGAGGGGCATAATTCAGCTCATGTAACTTAAGTTTTCTACTTTCATATGCTATGACTTGATCATTTTGCAACAAAACACCTCCAAGGCCTTCCCTAGAAGCATCCATTACAACAATAAAGCTCCCATTAGGGTCTGATATAGCTAATATAGGTGCTGAAGTCAACTGGATTTTCAAACTTTTGAAAGCAGTTTCACACTTATCATTCCAAATAAATTTCTTATCCTTTTTCTACAATGAAGTTATCGGTGCAGCCACTTTAGAAAAATCCTTAACAAATTTTCTATAATAACCAGCAAGACCCATGAAGCTTCTTACTTCATGCACATTCTTTGGTGCAGGCCACTCAGTTATTGCCACTATTTTTGAAGGATCCACAAAGAATTCCTTCTTTACTAATGACATGACCCAAATAGTGAACTTTTTATCAAAGAAAGAACATTTTGATAACTTACCATATAACTTTCTTTTTCTCAAAATTTCCAAAACTATCTTCAAATGCTCATGGTGCTCTTCAAAACTTTTAGAATAAATGAGAATATCATTTAAGAATACAAGTACAAACTTGTCTAAATATTCTTGAAAGATATTATTCATTAAGTTCATAAAATCTGTGGGTGCATTAGTTAATCCAAAGGTAGAACCATGAATTCATAATGTCCGTACGGGTTCGGAAAGCTATTTTATGAATATCTTCTTCTCTAATCCTTAATTGATGATAACCGGATCAAAGATCTATCATGGAATAAACTACTACCCCACGCATCGATCAAATAGATCGTCGATCCTTGGAAGTGGGTATCTGTTCTTGATTGTTGCCTTGTTTAACATCTGATAGTCAATACACAACCTAAGTGTTCCATCCTTCTTTTTTACAAATATTACTGGCGCTCCCCAAGGTGAAACACTTGGTCTAATCAAACCCTTAGATAAAAGTTCTTGCAATTGTGCCTTAAGCTCGACTAACTCTGTAGTAGTCATCCGATAAGGTGCCTTGGAAATAGGTTCCGTTCCTAGTTTGATTTCAATAGTGAAATCAAATTCCCTTTTGGGTGGTAAACCTGGTAATTCCTCTAAAAAACATCCTTGAAACTTTGCAACAAAGGGAATCGTTTCATGGAATCACCATCTTCTTCTGAGAATTCAAATATCTTTACTACATATAAGGTACATCCTTTGTTTTTAGCCTTTTTAAGCTACATAGCTGACAGTTTTCTAACTGAAATTTCCCATTTCACCCCTTAAATCTCTGTTGTTTCCAACCGATCATCTAAACATCTTATATTCTTTTCAAAGCAATCTACCTTTGATTTATGGTCAGCTAACCAATTGAAACCGATGACAATGTCATAAGATCCCAAAGGTGTAACATAGAGGTCAACTTTCGTGGAAAATTTAGGTAAGTCAAGAACTACACCAAAAAGACACATACTCACTTTGTATGAACAGAGTTATTACCATCTTGTATAGTCCAAGATTTATCCATTTTTCCACTTTTCTTTTAATTTTAGATGCAAGTTTACTAGAAATGAAACATTCGGTAGCTCTGTATCAAAAAGAATAGTGACAGGTATGCCAAATAACTTACCCAGAACTTTTATAGGTGACACTTGCTTTTTAGCTTGCTTTTACGCTCTTTGCGGCATGTATCTTATGCTTTCTTGATTCGATCATCCTTCTTGAAAGGGCACTAATTTGCATAGTGGTCTTTGCCACAATTATAGCAGACCTCCTACGGTCCCTTTTTAGGCTCAAAATTATTTCCAACCTTAAAATTATCACGTTGCCCTCCATAGGGCTTCGCCCCATTGTTGTTATTTTTGGCAAAATTATCCCTTACATTTCCAGCCCGAGAGGCTTATTCGCTATCATTTTCTTACCATTATCCCCTAAAAACCTACTTCTGTTTCCAAACTTTTTCCATGGCCCCTTCTTGGGTGCAAGTGAAGTTGAAGAATGGTTTGCAATCTTCTTCCGCACTTCCTCTTTATGAGCAAAAATAGCCTTTAATTTTTGTTCTGTCTTATGGCCTTTTCAAAAACCCCTTCCATAGTGGTAGGGCTGTGAACATTGACCTCTCCCCCTATCACGGGATTCAGCCCCATGATAAATTTTTGTATTCGAACTTCTCGTCGGTTTGATACTTTGCAATACATACTTAAGGAGTTTTGTAAACCACTCCCAGTATCCGAGTTACCATTAGCTTCCCTTGAGCTAAGTTACGGAATTCTGTAATTTTTGATCATAGAAAAGTTGTGGCAGCCAACGTTGCCTAAAATAGCCCTTAAATTGATCCCAAGTGATATTGGTCTCATCAATATTTAGCTCAGCTTTACGGCTATCCCACCATGAAGATGCTTCGTGGGAAAGCTGATAGGCTCCCAAATAGATTTGGTTTCCTTTGAGAAATTTCTTATTGCAAAGTACTTCTCCATTTCATTTGAGCCGAGTTCTCGGCTCCATCTCCTAATATGGTGCCATCATATTTAGGTGGGCTTATCCTTTTATATCATTAGTGAGTTCTCACTGCCACCTTTGGCCTTTTTGTTTTTGGTTGGACGGGTGTATTACAGCGTTATTATCATCACCCACATTGGGTTTGTCCTCGGAGGTTGCTTGATTGTTGTTACCACTTCATCATCCTCCTCATTTCCCATTACTTGCTGCTCAAGTATAGCCAAACAATCTCTTGTGTCCAATAGGGCAGCAAGGATCTCATCAAGTTTTTGGGTTGTTGCTGCCCCTTCTTCAGGTGGAGCATTATTCACAACGTTCCCCCTTGTTCTAACCATTTTCTGTTACAAGAAAATTCAAGTTTTTATCAGATTATGGACACAATAGGTCTAAGAGTTGCAACCTTTAGCTCTGATACCAAGATGTAACATTCCCCAATTTAGTACATTAGAACAAGAAATTTTTTTTTTTTTTTTTTATAAATGCTTCCTGGTTCTAAATACATAATTTAGAACTCACAAATCAAAACAACCATTCTTATAACAAATAACCATATGCAGCTGTAATGACTCGAAGCACCACCGATCTATTCATTCCATGACTTGGTGATCTACCGATCTATTCATGAGTTTCACAGAGTTGGTGTTTTTACTATAACTCTTCACTCTTGCGGTTCTCTTCCCTAATCTGGGATTTCAGAATGCTCTATCCAAGGAACCTATCTGAATAATTGTTACCATTATTCATCGGCATCTTGTCCCTTAGACTAGGTGATATAGGACAACGCAATCGTGGCTTGCGATACGTTGGCCAAAGTTTTGAAACATCTTGCTCATGTCTCATATTCCTTGATGGCATACTCGTCAATCTGGAATATGTCCTCCACCCCACTCGATGTTATATAGAATGTCCTATCTTGACTTACGGCCATCCATCCCCTAAGTCATTCACTTAGGAGCGAATTAATAACATGACAACGTTATCGGGATGTTCTCGAGGACTAAGGATAAGGTGACATACTATATCAACCCTAGTTGACCCTATGTGTCAAGGTAACTTGAATCCCCAAGGGCAGCCTCATAACATGACCATGTTCCTAACCGAGATCCCGAGAGTAAAAACTTGTTCGAGTTTAAGGTGTAAATCTTAACGATCAATGCAAAGGGTGTCGCCATAAGTCACTGCATTGTTGTATCTTCGAGAAGATCCTAATCTTCTCGAAGGTACAACCCTGCAGTAGATGAAAAGATCTACTTAACTTTAAGGTGTTACTTTCGTTGAGTTAAAGTTATACTTTAAGACGCTCCTTTTAGGGTAGTCTTTTCCCAACCCCCGGTTTCCTCACCTTTGAGTTGCCTTTCCTATTTAAGACCCATTTCACAGTGAGAAGATTAATAATATTTGAGATCTCATCAAGGAGTTCATTGATTCAAAATTATCTTAATCAACGAAATTGGGCAGTAGCCCCAAGTCTTCTCATAAGGTTGTTAACCATACCCTTTTAGGTTTATATCAGTTCTCAAAGCTGAAATATATCTTTCTTATTAGTAATAAGATATAGTAATTTTAAATCATTTAATATGTTGTCTTGACTTAGATCAAGGTTAGGAAGTAATAAATTACTCTTCTGTTCAGTTCTGTTAAGGTTTATTTTAACCTTAGCTTCTCGAAAACAAAGGCTAATTTAAAATTTTGCCTTATATAGAACATAACAGAACTACCAATCATTTACAAGTATCCAGCCACATAATCTTTACAAGGCTTACTTAGAGAATCCCAAATATCTCCAAGGTATAAAATAATAAAAATGCACTTAAAAACATTCGAACCGAAGAAGTTCAATTCATCAAGATACAAATGCAGCCACATAAGTAACAATCCCCTCATTTCATTCATTTCTAAGCTAATCAATTACAATTTATGCATTCAACATATTTGATACAATACACAACAGCAAGAGAACAACTTTCTCAGTGTAGTACATTTAGAGAATCAAGTTGGAATTCATCATAAAACCAAATTAAACAATCTGAACATCATATCAGATCTGCGTGCCTTTACCACTTACGACAACCATCTGCAAAAATTGTCAACGCAGGTCAGTTCGGTGAACTGAGCATGATAAGCACTAATTCTTAAAACAATTGCAATCCACCAATTGCTCTCATTAAACACCCTGTTTAAATGAAATCATTTCTTCAAACATGTAAACATAAATCAGACTATGCTCTTTCTGTAATTCAAACATGACTTTTAATGCATAACTCATATTATAGTTACCAATTAATCCTAAATACTTTTCAGATGTTTCATCATATATATTAGAGACTAAGAAGAACAAATGTATCCAAAACAACCATCCATCTGAATCACTAGGACAGCAATAATCCACAAATTATTCCATTCAACAACACAAATGAATTTCCTAACAGTTCGTGTATCCAACAAATATGTTTTTACCCTTCCACAAAGGCAGTTTATAACATTCCGCAAGCTCAACTGACGGGATTCTTTTATAATCATAACATATTTCAATGGTATTGACAAGTATACCTACTTATACAGCAACACACATTTTATACCAGTCTCTCCATACAATACCACAGTCTATTCTTGTTATGCCCTTACCGTAGAGATCACATAAGGATACAAGAAGAAAGCACACAAAGTTTCCAGACTAGGAGAGAGTATTTTCTTATTCCTCCTATTATGCATCAACATATACTTTACAGCATAGGAAAAGAAACAGAGACAGTCAGATTCCCATATCAATCATGTTACGGGTGTATACTTTCTGACATAGGAAAAGAAACAGAGACAATCAGATTCCCATATCAATCATGTTATGGACTTTATACTTTACAGCATAGGAAAAGAAATAGAGACAGTCAGATTCCCATATCAATCATGTTCTGGACTGTACCGACTCCTCTAGAATAACACAATTACATTTACGCATGTGACTAAACAGTCGAGATTACAAGAAGAACTACAGTTTCATCTAAATTCCATAATAAAAATCACCTGTAGCCATTAAGCAATACAAGAGCTCTCGTGACAAAGTAGTAGTAAATAATCCAAACATAATAGACTCAACAAATCTTTCCATATCATTCATCAAACATGAAAATACCCTATGCCATCGCCTGACATGGCACAACTAGGAACTCTTTATCTCAGTCAAATACGAGACTAGATAACACTATAAACAAAGGACGTTTCCATATGCAAACACAACGACATTTCCACTGAGTCGAAACACATACATACACAGCAACATTCAACTGAGTCTAATCTCTACGATGATACAGCAAGGACTTATTTCAGAAGCCTAATTCAAGAAAGAATAACCACAACAAGGATTTCACATAAGTCGACTCCATATCAATAATTCATCAAAGTTTCATCCGAAGTCGAGCTAATACGAAAATACAGCAGGGACTCAAACAGAGTCAAGTTTGTAATGAAAACCCAGCACTTAATCCCCAGAATCAAACTGAATATATACACAACAATATTTAGAAAGAGTGTATTCAATATGCATGCACAGCGAGGACTTAAATCAGAAATCGAGTCAACACGCAACACATCATGGACTTCATCAGAAGTCGTGTTCAAATGGAAATACTGCAAGGACTCCAACAGAGTCATAACCCACCAGTACTCACAACCAGGGTTTCGATTGAAGTCGAATTCATACGACAACAACTCAAAGACTCCAACTGAGTCAATACCAAATAGTATTCACTACAAAGCTTCTACAGAAGTTGAAAACATAAGATACGTTTCAAGGACTCCAACAGAGTCATTTGCATAAATAATCCTTGCAAACCTTCGACGGTGTCTAACCAAAATTGAAAACACAGTAAGGACTTCACAGAAGTCACGTTCAAGTAAAATAAACACAGTAAGCATCCCAAACAGAAGAAACATCAAGTATTCACAGCAAGATTCAACAGGATTCAACAACAATAATAGCACAGCCGGTCTTCAGTCGAAATGAATCCAAAAAGAAGAATAAATACAGTAAACATTTCAACAAAGTCTTCGAATAACCCGAGATCCCCAATCCATAGGAAAAGAAAAACCAATACATTGCTTCAAACCAACTGTACTAAAATCACCTGAACAGAGTTGTTTTAATGAAAGCATTTGAAGTAAAGCAAGATTTTTAAAAGTTAGGGCCTATCATGCCTGATAGTGTCACTTAAAAATCCGAAGAAGATCTCTGAATGTGCTCGCACCTTCTCTTCTTCCTCCACGATAGATTAAACAACAATAAATTGTTACCTTCATGCCTTATAAACTTTCCCCGACAGAGAAAGGAGCTAGATATTCCCAGAGTTGCCATGCAACACAAAGTTGACTGGTTCGAAGAACCAGTGATCAAGCAGAGAGAAAAATGGAACATATGGAAAACCAAACAACCAACCAATTTTCCATTTGCATGCCTTCCCAAGCAATCTGCGCTCGGCAAAAAGTTCATCAATGGCATTAACTCCCACATTCCCACCTATTCTCCATTGCCACCGACTGCCAAAGTTGGTGATTGACAAATGAAAACAAACAACCATTCCCAAATTTGGTGATGCTGCCACGTCAGGTCCCAATAGCCGTTAGCAACTTCTACCAAATCCCAAGTCCTTCATCCTTATCCACCTCATTTAATGCCATGGAAACCACCGCCCATGACTCACGCCCCTTCATAGGTCCCCCTCCATCCATTATCCTTAGTTAGGTTAGAAACATAGGTTAGATCATAAGGTAAGACATTAGTCTTACTTCCATAGTGCTAGGTGTAGCCAACCTTAGGAGCATTAAACCTATAGTTTTAGGGCTAAGTTAGATTAGCAATAATTCAATCAAATAGGTTCTAGTTTAGGTTAAGGTTATTAACCTTAATGAATCCAGTCTAGGTCTCACAAGTAGGACCGATCAGTATTAGAACCAAGCAGGGTATAACATTCCCGTAATGGATTCTATCTGGTATAGCTAATAAGCTTGTAGTATACACCAGAATTTCTTACCTGGCTTAAGGTCTAGACCTTCCTGATATTATGATATTGGGAACCAAATTCATTTTTACACGATCAGCCTGAGTTAAAATCTGGAATTGCTTATTCAACACATTCAGACCTTGCAACTTTCGTAAGGTCGATAATTTTTTTGTTCATCTTGAATAGACTTAAAACATCTCTTGGATCAATGCACTGATCCAAGGCTGAGTCATAAAGACGGTTAAATCCACAATTCCTCCCGAAATCAATTGAACTCAGGTGCTAAAAATGAAAGAAATAAAAGAGTCCAAGTATATCCTGACTCAGTCAAAGATCTTCAAGAGCAAAGAAGATACAATCCATATCAAGCATGACTTCACAATCAAAGGAACACATCCTTATACAGAAGAAATCATATATCAACACTTGAATACTCAGGAGGAAGTAACAATAGTTCAGGGTGTTACATATTGAGTTACATATTGTTCTTATTTTTATGCTTGACTTACATTTTGAGGTGTGAGGATACTATTCTTCATTTTTCTTTTTTCTATCACACTCCACCATCACGGTTGGAGTGTTTTGACTTTCTCATAGTGTGTCGAGACCTCATCTTATCATCCCTAGACTTACGGATTAATTATTCATCTAATCTAAATTCACAAACATTCATTTTCTTCATTCTTTAGATTTCACGATGAATTACATCGGTCTAGTGACCACCACGAGTTTACATCCGACCACCATCTTACCTACCTAACCGATCAATTCCTTTCTCTTTTGGTTAATTTACCCAAAAGACACTTATCTCACCTTCTCTTCTATTTTGAGTCTCTATGTATCATTTTACTCTTTGTACTACGATACTTGATTTACCTATACAAATTTCCTATTTGATAATCATCGATTTCATCAACTTGAGTTTCTTCCTCGATTGATGAAACTATCATTTCCTCACATAACCAGATATCGGTTCCCGTGAGCGACATCGATCACCCCTTGACCATAATCGGTCACTTAGACCAGTTTTGGTCACTCTATTTTGATTTTAATCAAAACATTTACTAATTTTCCCTCCTAAAATTTATTTTGTCCCATATCTATTGTTCCATGAGTCATTTACAGAGTATAGTTCACATGATATATGCTGATTCCCATGGTGTTAACTCATAGCCAAACTAGCACCTTCATATTTTATGCCAACCATTAGCCACTCCCACCTAGTCCATCACTGCCAACCATTTTGTCACCTATAGATCTGACTCAGCTTATCCCCATTGCTACCGATGATGAGGAGTTCGCGAGACTCCTCAACTAGAATCCCACTACCCTCTAGTACTACCTTGCTCATTATTCCACCCAGGATTCCTCAGGATAGTTAATATACGAAATTCTCATATCTATCCCTCACTTTTGCGTCATCTAGCACTAGTTCGGTGCTACCATCATCCACTTTATCACTGTGGTGTTTAGATAAATCCCACATCCCCTATAACTGCAGCATCTATTTCGTCGATCTCACCCGACATCGATTGTACCTCCTACAACTACTATGAATATAGCTTTATCTACACCCACCATTTCACATATACCTATCGCATCGACCACCTCCGGTTTGAAACTTACACACCTTTCCAAAACCTCATCCTTTCTATCCCACAATCATTACCCCTAATCTCTAGTAGATTTTTACAACTACCCCACCTTCTTACACATACTACCAATAACCCTCGACCTCATCTATTACTTATATTAGCTATGTGCCACCTACATCTATTCCTCCTGTGTAATTCTCATACTTAACACCACCATACACCAGCATACCACCCACTTCATACATTCAGCATCAACCCCCTTTTTCTACGGGGGACATCCATTCATCCCAACCTACTAACGAACTCATTAAAATGATGATGGAGAAGATGCGGACCTTAGAAGCATATATTTCTAGCTCCCGTAATTCTTTAACATATGATGAAATCATGTGAGCATATCCATCCATCTATTCACATTCCTCCTTACCCAATGCATTACAAAATTCCTAAATTCAATTGCTTGATAGTAAAGAAGACCCACAATGAACACTTGTGGTCGTTCAAACATGGGTGTTACCTAATTACCCATGATGATGTTTTCTCCTATGAAATTTTCCAATGTCCTTGTACAGGACCAACATTAGTGGTATAGTGGTTACCTCAATATTCTATTTATTCCTTTAATCAAGTAGCCCAAGATTTCTTAGATCATTTTTCAATCAATTTTAACAAGAAAGTCGGCATGACTGATCTCTATTCAACCCGACGGTATGAAGACAAATCTATCACAAATTTCATTTCTGAAGGTAGATTCTTATTAACCAAGTGACGTTCCAACTACCTCAAACTGAAATTATTGAGTTATTCACTAGAGCTTATGCCGGACATAACTCATAAACTCTATAAGTCCAAAGCTTCCAAATATTTTATGAAGCTTTCACAATGGCCCAAAAACTGGAAATTCGTGCCATTGAAGAAAAGAAGATCCAATTACGAAACAAAAACACCCCATTCAAATCAAATGACTCTTCTTCATCTTTAAAATCTCAAAATAACTATTCAAATCTCAAAGGATATACCAAATTGGTAGTCATCAAGGTGGGTCCACATCATCCTTCTAATCGGGCCCAATCTTCTTCCAATATTTCTCCTGTCCATGCCTTTCAGCTCCAGTGGGAATAGCAGAAATACACTTAAATTAGAGAGACCTATTCATCAGGTCTTGGAAAAGCTTATTAAAACTAGATCCATTACACTTCCTCCCATAAAACCTCATACAAATTTTGATATTTCTCATCCCATGCCGACGTGGTATAAAGAACATGACTACTATAATTATCATCGTGTTAAAGGAAATAGTGATGGTAACTGTATAAATTTTAAAAAAAAATTCAAGAGATGATAGACAATGGAGACCTTTTTGTTGACAACTTGAGCAGCGCCAAATCAATTTTCGCTATCTTCAAAATTTGTTCCCTAATCATAAACCATCATGTAATCAAAATAGTGAATCTTCATCTAGCGAAAAAAATGTCTTTGAGTTTCACGTAGTTTTCTATATCATGCCAAATATTCCTCAAAACTTACCTACTTCATCTATTAAGGAAATCTTGGCACGAGCTCCTCCACCCACGAGAGGAGCATACTTCTTCTACATCTCTACCCATTGAGGAGTCTCCCTCATCTCCCCTTGATCTCATGGATGAACTCACACTTTCTATCAATGTTGTGTCATCATCACCTTCTCCTCCACCAAGAGATAATTCTACCTCACCGGACCTATTATCTCTCCTACCCATGGGAAATTCTTCAAACATGTCACTACCTATCATGGACAGGTTTTTGCTAGCATCCCAGGACCCTATTGACATGATCTTATCTCTTTTACCTACATAATCTGAGGCTATCCAATTCCCTATCTGAGAGACCTATTTTACAGGTATTTCCACCATATCCATTCAATCATCTTCTTTAGTAGTCTTGTTTTCATGGTTGGTCGATCGTTTGTATTACGGTGATCATTACATACTCAGGGGATGGCTTTGGATCCCCATTTTGACCCAAATACAAATGTTGCTTGAAGATACTTCAATAATCTAATTTTTGGCAACCAAAACTACACTTGACCATACCGATTGAAATGGATTTCTCTTCATCATCCCTACCTCCATCCAACCTTCTATCCATCACTAAAACTATTCCCAAACCTAAAGCTCTACCCACACTTATCCCCCACCGGTATCTAGACCCATCACTACTTTGGGTGTTATGTCGAAATCAAGCCTTACTTACCCACTATCGAGTGGACCTAGCCACATATTCCCAGTTACATCAGTGACATTATCCTCTCTCCTAAAATGAAAACCCAACCTTCTAGGCCACATACACCATTCTCTCCTACCACACCTTTATCACCTTCCCCCCTTCCATCCATCCTAGGGCCTCATCCATCAACCTTGATCAAACAGTATCCTACCCAAGGCAAGTCAAAATCTAAACAACCTAATACTATATCATGATCCTTTGTTACACATCATCCACCCAAAAACCAAACTCCCTCACCCTCAACCGTGCACTTCTTTCCACTTATACCTTTGTCGATTACCATAACCCTAACCTTTCCTATATGAATTAAATCAGCGTTGTCTACCTAACCTCTACCAATTACCTCCACTGTAACTTAATTTCCCCCATGGGTAACCCATCCTCTTCCACCAGCTTCTTTTCCTTCTACATCCCATACTCCCGTGTCACCTTTACCCAAGAAGGTACAACCCAAAGCTAAGAATCCACTACCCTCCAATAAGGTCATCAAACCAACCAGACCTTCTAGTGCTAACTCTTCTACCCCACCTTTACCCAAGCAGATGCCAGTAAGACCTAAGACCACTCCACATACCAAACTAGTAGACCAATCCATTCCCCCTCCTATAAAGCCTCTTCCCTCACAATCAACCACACATGTACCCAAACCCACACCCACTTTCCATTGTGATCCATTAGCGGGATCCTACACCAACATTTTAACCAACCTCTTAGAGACTTCCATCATCACATTACACCGATTCGACCTTATAACCCTCTCAAACAAAAACCAAAAGGGTTTGATGAAACCAATATTTGTGCCTATCATCATGTGTTAGGACATGATTTTGAAAACTGTAAGTTTCTAAAGACCATTATTCTTAAACTTTGTCCTCCCGAACAAAATTTTGACAATGATTACCTTCTCAATGAGGACCATGCTCCACCTTCACTTGTCAACATACATCATCATCCTTTACCCATTCAGCAATCAATATCTCACCCCCACAACCATTTTTTCCACCTCCAAAATTTGAGATCAACATGGTCCATATGAGAGAGTTGGCCAAACCGCCACCCAAATGTTAGTGTGCCCTACTCATTTCACAAGGCTATTATCCATCACTAGGATTTTGACCCTCATAATTTTTACCTTTCATGACACACCCTCTCTATCCACATCCCATCAGATTAACATGTTTCACATTATTACTCACGCTCAAAATGACAAAGGCAAAGAAAAAGAAACTAGACCATCAACCAACCCTATACCCAATATACATGTAGACACCCATAATTATGCCTAAGCAATTTAAATGACCCCCATCTGATCCACCATGGAACTCTTCTAACATTCTCTTAATTTGATTTGTCTAATGCATCTCTCGAAAGACTCCATTTATATCCTTTTTGAACAAGACACCATCAACAAGTGCATATGGAATAACCTACAATATGAAGTGTCTTCTCTTAGTTTTGTTCATCTTTGGAGGGAATAGGCCTATTTGTAAGAAGTGCATTATCTCTTGGGTCCAGCAAGGAGTGAGCATACCACCATTCTCTTCTTGAACACCTCTTTGTTCTTGGTTATCTTGTAACACCAAAACAACATCCTTCCCATTGCTTACTTTCATTGATTTTCTCAAGACCAGGATGTTCACAAAATCCCTTTCCTTGGACCAGCTTAGTGAATTTGATCTCAATTTCATACTCCATGACACGATTAATACACCCTACACGTTTTCATTTAGGTCTTTATTGAGGAGGAAGTCCTTAACTCCCACGTGAGAAACCAGTTGTTGAACCTTGTTGTTTGAAACTAGATGCTTAAATTTCTTCAAGATCCTAATCACTACAAGAAAATTCTTCTCAATGAAGGAATACCTCACCTCATACTCTTCCAGGCTTTGGCTAAAGAAGGCAATTGGATGCTCTGCATTTTCTTTGTTTTGCTTGTACTAAAATTTGAAATTGTGTTATCACCGCCAAATGCATAAAGGATAAAATCCTTAGAGAAATCTAGGTTAATGAGAGTTGGAGCTTGTGAGATAGCCTCTTTGATTGCCTCAAAACTTGCCTTACCTTCAGCTATCCATTTGAAAGCCATACTTTTCTTCAACATCATAGTTATTGGCTTGAAAAGGGCTACAAAGTCTAGAACAAACCTTTGAACAAAATTGATTCTTCCCAAGAAACTTTGAAGGGCCTTCTTGTGACTTGGTAATGGAAGTGATTTTATTACTTCAACCCTCTCTAGATCAATTGATAATCCCTCTTTGGAAACAATGTGGCCTAGGAGCTTTCCTTCATGAGCTAGGAAAATACATTTTTTGGGATTCAAGGATACCCCAAATCTTCTACATCTTTGGAAAACTTGTCTCAAATTAAAGAGACGATCTGCTGCACTTTTAGAAAATATAGTAATATCATCTAGGCATATCAGCACTATTTTTTTATCAACCTTGAACATCATATCCATTTCCCTCTAGAAGGTAGCTCACGGTGTTAGACAGTCCAAATGGCATTTTACTATATGCATAGGTTCCCATTTGGTGGTGAAGGTTGTTTTGAACTGATCATCCTCCTTCACCATGATCGATTATACCACTGAATAACCATCTAGCAATGAAAACCTCTCGAGCCAGCAACAACTTACAAAATATACTCCATAGAAGGATGTGGGTAACGATCCTTGAGGGATGCTCTATTAAAATCTCTAAAGTCTACACACAATCTGATTTCTCCACTCTTCTTTCTAATTGGAACCAAGTTTGCAACCCAACTTGAATGCTTGATGGTAAATATGATACTTGCCTCTGTTAACTTATTCAATTCCTTCTTCGTGAGAGGCTCCATGTGTGGATTAACCGAGTCTTTGTTTTGTCTGATGGGTGTAGCACTTGGATCTAATTCAATTATGTGTTGAGCTAGCTTGGGATTGAAACCCCTCAAGTATTCATAGCTCCAAGCAAATATATTTGGGAACTCTTGACAAAGTTTCATGAACTCATACCTTTCTTGCTTGGTTGTCACTTTACCAATTTGAAGTGATTTTCCTTCTCCCAGAGATGGGCCTTTGAATCTTCTCCTTTGACTTGGATGTTTTCTTTCTCATTCCTAAATTGATCATTAGGATTAAAGATGGAATCCAAAGTGACAATTCCTTTTAGAAGTTTGTTGGTTCTTAGCTATACCACTTGATCACCATACGGTTGTTCTAACTTTTCTGATTTTTGGTGAGAACTCGCTTCTTCTTCTGAAATTGATGATTTGTTGGTCACTTTCAAACACTTTCCAACTTACATTATTTTTTGGCACTGATGGCCTTAAAATCACATGAATGTTTGGCTACACTTTATCTTCCTTAATAGTCTCCACAACATCAAAGGCTACTCCAAGTAATGCAAGTCTATCAACAGACTTGGTTTTCTTTCCTAGGGATGGAGTTGATGCCAAAGCCTTCAAAATCCTCAATGAGGTCCCACACCCTATTCTTATAACTCTTGAGTAGGTCATTTTTAAATTGATTAATAATCAACTCACTTTGTCACCAAATACTTGTAAGTTTTTATACCTCTCTTTCTTGACCAATGCAATCCATGTATCAAAGCCTCATATTCAGCAGTGTTGTTAGAACATGCAAACTGAAATCTAAAATCTGAATAATACTTAATGCCTTGAGGTGAAAGAAGCATAGCTCCCCCCTACACCTTTTCTACTTCTTGATCCATCAAGGAACAATTGCCATACCTCATTGTCATCTTTATGGTATGGCTTGCTGATGCTAGGAATATGCTGATTTTCTTCATGCATGTAATAAACTCCTAGTTCAGATTCCTCTATTTCCTTGTAGGGATCAAAAGCATGTACCTTGCTTTCCCATTCATCAAGATTCAAATCTGGGATGCTTCCAACTTTGGTTTCAGCTTCATCTATGCCTAGATAATCCTCTTGATCAAATCTTTGAGCAGTTGACATTGATTGGGCTTGGAGTATGAGGCTCAATGTGAAATTTTGCAATAGGTTCGGACCTGATTATAGCCTTAGTTCCATATCTGGTCCGAATGACCAATCAATAGATAAATAACCTCCATTCTAGGCATGAAATCCCTTGACAAACATAGGGCAAAAAGTGGTGGTAAATCTATCAGCGACACATCTTGTAAAACAATGACATTGGGGCATGCGTGCAAAGTGAGGCTAAAATATTTAATTACCCCTAATGTTGTTCTTCGCTATCCCATCTAGTTACACCACCCCTTTAGATATGACTTCATATTGGAGACCCAACTGATCAACTATTTGCTTGGGCATCACAGAACTACTTGCCCTAGAATCAATCATACAATTGTGTACTAGTTTATCCCCAATGATTAATCAACCATAGAATGGAGGGGATTAAAAAATTTACCTTGCTATCCTCTAAGCTTCCCCTCATGATTAGCATCATTTGTGTGTACCTTCTCTTGCATATGAGCTTGCTGATTTGAAGTTGACCAATTCTTCATGGCAGCTTGTAGTAGATCCCTTTGGCATGGGATGGATAGTGATTCCCACATAGATATATTCACATTTGTCTTCTTCATTTGTTCAATGATGTTAAATGGGGATGAAACATATCTTTTCTACCCCTTAGCCTATAAATTATTTTTTTGTACATGGGCTGCAACAATTGGCGATTAAGCTGGCCTAGAAGGTGGCTTGGGATTTCCTTACACATTTGGAACTGTATTTTACTTACCAACACTTTGTGGAGTGATGGAAGGTTATGGATCACCTGGAGATAATGACTTCCCTTCACGAATATTCCTCTTCTTTGACCATGTGTTATTTTGCTTTACATTACGAGAAATTGTTTGATTCATACCACAAAAAATCTTCAGCCTACCAATTCACAAGTGTAGTCTCATTTGGAGTTGTATTTTGCTGAGATGTTCCTTGTTTTGGTTTGTTTCTTGACTCACCTCACTCTCTATGCCAATTTTTGTCACCATCAAAGCTTGGTTCAAAGCACCATTGAAGCACATAGGCTGGTTATGAGGTTCATTACATGGGAAACACCAATCATTCTCTTGAGCTATATTATTTTTCACCGCACTAAGGCTTTAGAGGTAGATGTAGCATTGGGGTTATAGGGTAGAAATGGTTTGTTCATAGGATGCCTCACTTGATTTTTATTTTCAGGTGGATTGGGTGGCCTATTAGGCTGATATGGTTTCCTATTAGGCTGATTTTGAGACTGATAAGAAGGTCTAAAACTTTGGGCTTTTTGCCTCTTGAGTGTAACCAGCTCATTGTCTAAATTTTGTAATTGTTTCATGAATTCTTGAAATTCATTTGAGGCACTTTGGAGGATGAAGTAGAAGTTTCATTTGAACTCTAATTTCTAAGAGTGGGAATAGGAGCTAAAGTAGGTGCTTGACTAGTGCTTGGGCTTTCCAAGTTTGGATATAAGGGCATAGGAGGCCTAGGCACCAGTTTACCAGCTTGGATCAAATAATTCTTAGCCCTAATGGTGATGTTATAAGCTGCAGGTATATTTTCACCTCCCATGGATTAGATTAACATAGAAATATCATAATTTAAAGCTTTGAGATAGTATAAGAAAGCACCTTTAGCTGTTGGCCTTACTGTCACTGGGATTCTATCCCATGTCCTCTAAAATATGAAATTGAAGTCTTTAGTTGGTCATTGGGAGCTCTCTTGATAGTTGTCAATTGTTCCAATAGAAACAAATTATCCCCCTTTTCTCCCAATCGATCATGGAGAGCTATGCACAACTAGTTCCAATTTTAGATAGATCCCCCCAAGGCTCCTAAACCATTGCAAGGATTTCCATTTGAATTAAGTGGTTAACAATTTGACATAATTTACATCTCAACAATCTCATGGATTGCACAAAAATTAGAATGTCTTTGACATGATCACCGGGAGTGGTATGATTTCCCCAATAAAGTATGTGATGTTCTTGATGCTACAATCTGGGCCCAGGTTTTGTGCATTGAGAGAAAGTGGGATGCTACCAATGAAGTTGACATAAGGGTTGGGTTGTTGCATTTTGATTGGCCTAAGAACCCTTTTTGATTGGGTGAAAGGTCTACGGGTGGAGGAGTTGATAGAGTTCTGTTTGGTGGAGATGGAGACCTTTGAATTCTTCTTGCCCCCTCTCTTCTTCTTGGGCATAACTTTAGATACTCAAACAATCCCTCTTCTCTGGCCCTTGACCTTGTTTTTATCCTTCTCATGAATCTTAAAACTTGGACTACTGAAACCGGTTGATTTTATCCCTTTGGAGTTGCAGGATGTGCAAATCGGGGTTCTTTTTAAGCAAGGAACTTACAAAAATGCACATCAACTTTTTGTAATGAATATGAAGACCTATAAGGTCACCTTTGGGCATGTCAAGACTATTAGTGCAAATCAGCAACACCCCTAAATGACCTTCAGATCTACAAGTGAGAATTGGGTCATTTAGTGTGATTGCACAACATGGAATCTTTCCCCAAGTGTGGAACTTGAAAAAATGGGAAAAGACTCTCCAAATTGAAGGTTGGTTTCTCTACTCCTATGATCAGATGTATGCATGAAATTTACAGAGGTTTAACTCAAAATTCTACTCTAATTCTACCAAGGAGACAAGGATAGAAAGAAAAAAAGATAAAACTAAACTGACGAGGTGATACACCAAAGGAGTGGTGAACATCTATTTCTACAGCTTGACACAGATTATAAAAATGCAACACAAATCATGCACAAACTGCTAAAATTGTAATGAAGCATCAGGATAGAGGAAACAACACAAGAAAGGATTGAATATTTATTCACAGAGCTTGCATTGTCATTTCCATTTTTAAATATAGTGCATTACAAAAACAAGGAGGTAGAAAACATGTTGTAGTCCTAAAAAAGGTCTGATATTCCACAAATTCACTTGCCAGGGTGAAGGAGGGAGCCTATAGAACATAAAAAAAAGTCCAACCCTTTACAAATGAGCCAAATCTAGCTTTTAACAATGAAAATTCGAGTTTAGGAAGGAGAAATGTGTGAAAATTGAAATGAATGGTTCAACCACCGACCGGTTCCATAAAAATAGCATGGGTACCCTTAAAAGTTAATTCCCCAATATTTTTGACCATTCTAGAGAAGAATGGAAGCCATACTGCACTACAATGGTGGTTGAATTTCAGTTCTACTCTTTTCCGCATGCCAAAGGTGCTTTTTTTCATTTTTCTCTCACTAAACTCCAAAAAACAAAATTAAATATTCCATCATGTAGAGGAATTCAATAGCTTTCTAATGACACCAAAATTGAGAAAAATAAAGCTCTGGATGAAAGATATGCCCCTCTGAAGATTTAGGGAAAAACTGGGGCAAAAATCGGGTCGATAGGCCAAAACCTAAAATTTTTCCCCTTTTTTGAATTTGGAAAAAATTCCCCAAAAAGATCTACACCCCACAACTCTACTGCCACATGGTGCTTCCTCATTCAGTTGTGGGTTAAAATTTCCATTTTACACTTCTTTGAATTTTGGAAAAAGTTCCAAAATTCCTCTACGCCCCGCCGCTCCGAGACACATGTCACCACCCTATTCACTGCGGGCACGTGCTCCAAATTTTTCCTTTGACGCTGCTGACCACTTTGGAAAAAATTCCAAATTCTCCCCATGCCCCGACCTCCACCGAGAATAGGACATGTGTCATCCTCCCATTAGTCCATGGGGATTTAACCAAAATTTCCATTTCCTCCTTAACGAGCCTGTGGGCCAATTTTTCCTTTGCGCCTTCTACTTCTTTGGCAAAAGCAAAATTTACTCCACCCCTCTGACTCCTGCTACCCTCATGGACACGTGGCACATTCTCATTCAATGTGGGGCTTTTGGGCCAAAATTTTCTTTGTGCCATTTTTGGAAAAATTTTCAACTTGCCCCCGTTGGTCCAACCTTCACTACCACATGACACCTCCTCATTCGGCACGGGCCTCAAGCCATTTCTTTTCCTTTGTGGGCCCATGGGAAAAAAATTTCCTTTACACCTCACCCACTCTTTAGTGATTTTTCAACTTACCATCACTGACCTGCCATTCTGCCTGCCACGTGGTGCATTCCTATTGGTTGCGGGCCTTCCCAAGGAAAATTTCCCTCAAAAACTCCACCGAGCCATAACTTGCAAAATACAAGGAGTTAGAAGGAAAATTTTACCTTTCTAGAAAGGTGAGAAAATTCTCTATCTGATGAAGCCATTTCTAGATAATTTTGAGTGCCTGAAAAGTGGAAAAAAAATTTGACTGAGGCACAAAATAAGGAAGGATGAAGGAAAGTTAGCCAAAATAAGTAGGGGCTTATTTTGGATAACAATTTGGTGACTCAGAGGGACCATCTGCCTAAAGAAATCCATTGGGAAATGGAAGTCATCAACTTAACTACTTCGTACTCTCAACTCATTAGAAAATTTCTAGAAAGAAGATTGTGAGAGTAGAACATCACTTGATCTGGAACATGATCCCATGGATTTCCTTTCACTTTATATTTGTCGAACTTTGGCATATCAAATTTTTTCGAAAGGGTTGAAGAGTCATTGTCTTATCAAAAGGATAGGGGCATAATTCTTCATATTGATATTTCCTAATGCTCCCTATATTGCTCTCTTGTAGGCTTGCAGTGTCACTTTCATAGAATGTACCTCTTGTGCAAGCAATTTTTCTCTAGTGGGGAAGCGAGGGATGTATATGTGATGATACCCTGTGTCTTCTTCTCCTTGGTTTTCTCTATGGAGTTCATTGATCTTAACCTTAGGATTTGACTTTGAAACATTCTTGTTTGCTTCCTTCTGTACATGGGAGGTAAGAAAAGCTAGTTGTCGGCTTAGGTTACCAATCTGTTGTTGAATTGTGGTTTCTTTTCATATTCTAGAGGTTCTTCACCCATCCCATGTTCTGTCTTATTTCTATGTGGCACTTTTATAAAGGGTATTATATGCCCCACCACTTTATCATTCCCTGCATTAGAGGTAGAAGCATGTCCATGCGTCAGAATATCCTCCATATTGATAAGGGGGCGTTCTTCCTCAGTAGCGTTATTCGCAGGTGGGATTGTTTCATTTTTAGTGGGCAATTTGGCCCCTAATTCTATGACCCATGCTAACACTCTATCTTTGTTTCTGAAAATAAACTCGTCTAATAAAGTAGGGTCAAAATCGAATTCTTCACGTGGGGATTCTAATTCATTTCCACTATGATCGACCATATCTTCTATCTCTTTTTCCATAGAAAATAGAGGTCCTAGATCATGTCCAATGAAGGGGTTTGACCCTTGTCTATTAGAGGCTTCTTAATCTTACACTTGTTGTTCCTTGTATGTCTATTTCTTGAGTCCTAATTATGTTTTAGGAGCCATGTTTTTGTGATAGTTTCACTAGGGTAAGTTGTAAATGTGTTCAAAACTTTGTGACCACCCCTAAGTGAAATGCAAGATGTATTGTTAAGAATATGAGTGAATCAACAATGTGAGAATACCAATGTGATAGAGTGATAAATCACCAGTGACACAAGTGTTTGGTATCTAAACTTGTTAAATGAAGTACCTCCTAGACTATGCTTCAAAAAGTAGTTTCGTGTCGCAAGATGATTAACAAGATGTTTTCACTTATGCCAAGTTCAAGGGAATGAACAAAACATAAGTAAATACAAGAAGTCAATGTGACTTCCTAACAAGATATACTAAGAGCGAGCTCAAACTTGATTAAGACCTATATCTCAAAAAGTGCCAATTACAATTCACGAATGACACAACAATATCACCAAGATATGTTAACCAACTTTATGAGAAAGTAAGGTATTGATATCAAGGTGCTATTGATATAACATGCACAAATGGTAACACCCAACACTCTTAAAAATCAAGGTAATAATAGAACCAAACTAAAAATCTCAAAGTATAGCTAGGAATAGTTAAAAATGTGTGTAGTGTAACCTTACAATATAGATATTTATGTTGAGTTTACAAGAAACAAGACGTAAATATCAAAATTGTAGTGATACGATACAAACAAGCTAACTCTTCTAAGGAAGTCCAAGATGATGAACCATGCCTAACTACAATGATGATCTTGACATGGGTATCAAGATCACAATGGTCACCAATGATATGAATACATCTCCGCGCACTTTAGATGTTTAACTTACCCAGCCGTAAACATGGATGGGCGTAAACAGAATAAAAAAGTGGCAGACACAATCGATTGGTAACACAAAGGTAGTCACTCTCCTTTTGATCAACAAAGTGTCAAAAGAATGTGAAGGAAGCAAATAAAAATGGGATGAAAATTTTGGCTTCACTTCGGTAGAGTTTCGCCTCACCCTAAGGCAAGTAAAAACTAAGCAAAAGTAACGCGTCACATGTTTTGCAATGAAAATACGGTTCACAACTCAACACTATTTTACAATAGTCAATAGTGGGCTCCTGGCCAAAGTATATCTTCCTAGGTGGTTCTCTCATCCTAGGTGTTACAAAGATTATCCATGAGTGGGATGATTTACCCAAATAGTCCCGACTATCTTGACTTTACCCCCTAGAGCATAGTGGGCATTAAATGCATCCATCGTGTACTTAAAAGGGTCACATAGGGACAAATTGTAACTCTATCTCACAAAGGAATCACTAGTCAGATAGGTAGTGCGAAGCACTTCCCATTTCGTCCACAATGTTCCCTCTTGCGTGGAGTACTTTGGGGTTCTGGAACCCCCCATTGTTGTAGCTTAAGGCATTATGCCAAAGGGTTATGTTCCAGTTGAACGAAGAGGGACGTACCCTTTTCCAAAACTTGAAATATAGTGTTTTGAATATGTTGTTCATTTTATCTTTTTAATTAGATGTGGTTTGCTTGAACACTATTTGGCAACTTGTATAACAACTATATTAGTAGTTTTTGATTCCTTTGTTCTTTGACAAGTGATGGTGTTTTGGTCATATATGACGATTTTTAGTAGTTTTCCATCAAAAAAAGATAAGACACCATTTTGATTCTCTAGATTGCCTAAGGACGCAAGAGAAGAGCATACATGATATATTAAAATCCAAAAAGATAGAAATGGAAAAACACTTTAATTCAACTACACCAAGTTAACCAATTCCCACTCAAATATTCCTAACAACCTCAAAGCATCAAAAGGAATTAATAATCATTTTTGATTCCCAAGATTGCCCCAAGGGACACGAGGGAAGAGCATACATAATCTTATTCCTATAAGTAAGAAGTGAAAAATATTAGCTAATCAAGTAAAAACATGCAAAAACAGCTGCAAAGACAAATATATGATTAGATAAACTGTAAGAATTTTAGAACCTCTGTTGGTTGGATATTTTGTCAATCCAAAATATGAGGTTCAACCACGGTATATGGGATTAAATCCCTCCTCAAAGACAGTGAGGCTGCTGCTTATTACTAATCTAAAACACAAAGAAAAACAATATATACAATATTCACACTAATCTAACCATTGGGGTTGGGATAAAATCCTGAAATCCACATCCACACGATTCAAAGGTATTGCTTTTGTAAATGAACCGGGTGGAAACTATTACTGATGAAAGAAGAACAATGGAAAGGAAATGAGAGAAACGTATTTTCTTTCAAGTAAACTCTGAGCATGAAATAATCATATGGGCTTTAGATCATAAATATAATGTCTGAAATGATTAGAAACACTAAGATGCTACGCAAAGAATAGCTTAAGATCATGAACGTAAGAACAATGTCTTAAGAAAGATATATCCCACAACACAAAGTTTGCAAAATAATATCAACTCCTATTCTTCAAAATGATTAAAAGAAAACACAAAGTTTTTCTTCTTTCCAATAGCTCCGAATATTCCAAAAATCTCGACCCTTTGGAATGCATAAGCATCCCTTATTTATAATAAAAGGAAACGAGAGAAAATAGGATAAATCCTAGAAAATAGTGTTCTTTAAAAAGAGTTCTATTTTGCTTGACTCTCACGCAGGAGACCAAGTCAAAATTTGCTTCCTATGCGACGAAACAGAAATGAAAAAGACATGTCAATTTCAAGATTGAAATGACATGAAACATTGGGACTTAATCTGAATCGTCATCTTTCACTCCTTCATCTTTCTCTTCCTCCAGCTGAGACTGTTTGTTCCGAAATTCTTGGAAATTTTGATTTATGCCTTGCATTTCGTTGTCATCGGCGCGCAAAAATGATCATTCAAAACTTCGCAGGTTTCAAGGGTATCACTAGCACTTGCCAGAATATTTTCAATCTTTTGCTGAGCTTTCTCAAGGCCTCCAAAGAATGTTCAATTCTTACAAACCGATCAATGATCTCAATACCAAATCCATGCGTTGGTTCATGCTGAACAGACTCTTGGACTTGTTTGAAAAGATCATCTGCTGATAGGATACCTGAGTTTCCAACTGACACCTTTGGACAAATCTTCAGCAACTCTTCTTCCAGATCACTTTTTCCATCAATCAATTTATCCCTTGATTCTCTCAACTTACCACAGGCTTTGTTGAGAATCTTTACTCTGAACCTGATGGCTTTGGTCAGCTAGAAATGCTTATCCGTATGTGGGATGATGCCTTCTTCTACCAAGAGATGTGATGGTATTTTCTTTAATACCTGGAGAGCTTCAAAAGTCAAATCAAGATGTCTAATTTCTTGAGAGAAATCATCATCCATCTTCTCTCCATCCTTCTGAATGTCCCCCAAAGATTGATGAACTTTCACAACGTCTTGAATCACTTCCTTCCCCTGTTGGAGTAGCCTTTGGATCCATTCATCGACCACCCTTCCTTTTTTAGCAATCTTCTCAATTGTAGGCACCGATGAGAAATCGAATCGCGAGGGGATAGAAGAAGATGGTATGGATTCAAGGGTTTTGAGAGTTTAAGCAAAACCTCGATCAACTGCTCCACTTTTCCTTTCACTCATCTCTATTGTCTTTTGTTTCTTCACTTCACGGCACAAAGCACATTCGTAGCATCCCGTGCATCCTGTTGCCCCCTTCTCATTGTCACTTTTCCTAGAGCCACCCTAGTTATCGATAATCGAGGTTTTTATGTCCTCTTTAGTTTTGTCGATCGCGGGAGCGCGATCTCTGCGAACTTATCCCCTGAAGCATCCACCAAAACCCTTGAAAGCTGTTTTAGGTTTCTTTGCTGATTTAGTAGTAGAAGCCTTGAGTGAGCTGAAATCAAAGGCTGGTATGGGTACAATCACCTTCCTCTTCCTTGGAGTTTTCTCGAGTAACCATTGCGGCATATCGGGAGGAAGTTTCCCTTTGTTGTAGAAGTGGTATCATACTCTCGAGGGGAGAAGATTCTACTAGTGGAGGGAATAGTTACCAATGTGGTAGTAGATCGATAAAAAGAGGCATAGGAGGGTGTGTTGGTGATCACTTGGGTTCCAGTAGAGAGGGGTGAGAGTCCGGAGAAAAATACTAGCCATGATTGAAGAAGTTGATGGAGAATGAGGAGGTAGAAGTGGTTGTGAGGGGGAGGCACGATTCGGACTCCAAAGCACAGGATGCGAGAGATAAGGTCTCTTCGATTGGGAAATTAACAAATGATGAAACCAGAGGTCAAGCTTCCTTCTTCTTCCAAAGTAATTTCTCCTATTTCTGGTGGTGTTGGTGATTACGCACATCCACTTGTTTCAACGGAGAAATAATTGAAGAGATTTCTCTTTCTTTCCTCTTTTTGACAAACTTGACCTTTATAGGCCCCTTAGAAGATTTTTATCCTTTTCCTTTTTGGAGGCCCCCACCTCTGAAGTAGCTGTTTTATATATCTTTCCCCAGGGTAGATATAGACAAGCGAGAAGAATATAGAAATCAGAAAACTCAAATCCACGACATTTATCCCCAAGGCGCATAGAAGTGGCGCATGACAATGGATGTTGACGGGGTAAAGGATGCACCCTTGGCGCACAAAAGTGGCACATGACACAGTGTCAATAGGTCAAAGGATGCGCCCTTGGCCCCACAAGTGGCATACGACACGGAGTGTCGATAGGAGTAAACAATGCGCCCTTGGCGCACGAAGTGGCACACGACAATGGATGTCGGCAGGGGGTAAGCGATGCGCCCAAGGCACACGAGTGGAGCACGACAATGAATGTCAATAGGGAAAAGGATGCACCCTTGGTGCATGTAAGAGGATGTCGACACACACATGGATGCACCCTTGGCACACCTTCAGGAGGCGTAACATTTTGAGCAGCGAGAAGCAGACCACGCGTAGATATTCAGATGGCCATAACTTTTGACTTAGAGCTCGGATTCATGCAAGGTTGGACTTTTCGAAATATTACAAGGTCCTCTATCCAACTATGAATCTTGTTATCTATACATGACCTTGCATTACATTTTTATGGTATGTGTTTATTGGCAAGACAGGTGTTCTTCATTCCTCGGTGCATCACCTTTGTAGTTTAGGTTTTATTTTATGCATTTTCTTACCCTATCTCCTTAGCAAGTTAGATTAGGTTTTTAGTAAACCCTCTGTATTTTCTACATGTGCATCTGAACAGAGGAATAGGAACCGGCCTTCATCCGGAGATCTTTTCCGTTTTCGTAATGTCCCACACTTGGGAAAAGCTCCATGTTATGCAATCGCACTAAGAGTCTCAACCCATCGTGTTGCAGACATTCAGGGGTGCTGCGATTCGACATCAATAGTTTTGGCATGCCCGGTGGGACCAAGAGGTCATTCCATAGATTTTAAGGGATTTTCAAGAAATTCGGACTTAAAAAATTGTAGGTTTTACAGTTTCAGTTTTTTCACCTTTCAGGCTGAACTTTGAAATCAATTTTCAAGGGCTTAACTTGCTGAAAACAAGTCAAAATTTCACCAAGTTGATAGATCGGGGGATAATCTTCAAAAGGGTATTCTTAGATTTTTGAGATTTTGACTTTCAAAATTTCATGTTTTTTTGATTTTCGGATTTCAGGTTTTTGGAAGTCTGACATTTTTGGGTTTTCGGGACTGTCATTCCAAATCAAATTCCAAACTCTAAAATATCAAAAAATATAGGTCTTTCAAAATTCTATTTTTTAAATATTGTCAGGTTTGGTGTGTAACTTGGCAGAATCTAGCCTTTTGAGGCTCACTTTCTAACACATCTGGTGACTCCGAAGGGATAGAATTCAGCGGTGTAGCAGCACAAGTTGCCCAGGCATATGAGAAGAATTCAAACTAGGTCCAATACTTGAGAAGAGGGGCTATTTGTCCACTTGCAACTTTCACCAGGCGAGAGGAAGGAGAAGAAGACCAGACCCATCAAAGATCACCATCTCCACCTAGTAGGCCTTTTCTCGCATTAACTAGGGTTCTTAGGCCAATCATAATGGCACATCTACCACCGAATCCCTTTTTCAATTTCACGGGTAGTAGTCCACTTTCCCTAAATGCTCAAAATCAAATTCCAGTTGCAGCACTAAAGAATATACCCTATTTCACAGGAGAAAATCATAGTACTCCTATTGATCACATCCAGGATATTACTAATGCATGTGCAATCCATGAAATAAATGAAATGGATGTTGCGGTCAAGTTGTTGGCTTTATCTTTCAAAGGCAAGGCCTTACAATGGTTTAGGAGCCTTACAGCAGGGTCTATTATGAATTGGGACCAACTTTGTTTAGCTCTTTGCAACCAATTCGGGGAGAGGGCGGACAATTTATCTTTATTGGAACAACTGACAACAATCAAAAGGGCTCCTAATGAACAAATGACAGATTTCAACTTCAGATTCCAACGGACATGGGACAGGATTCCAATAGCCATTAGACCAACCACCGAAGGAGCATTCCTTTATTTCTTTAAGGCTATAAATTCAGACATAGCCATGATGATCCAATCAATGGGAGGGACAGGGCAGTGCTCGGGGGCTGCCTATGACACGGCTATCAGATCATAGAACTGTTTGATCCAAGCTGGCAAGCTTGCACCAAGGCCACCAATGCCTCTCTATCCGGATATAGGAAATCCTACAACCAGTCAAGCACCAGAGTTGAATCCCATTCCAACTCCTAGAAATCAAAGCAATAATGAGGCGTCGACTTCTTCAAATACTTCAAAGGAATTACAGGAGGTCATGAAACAACTGCAAAACCTTGGAAATGAGCTAGTGACTATCAAAAGACAACAAGCTCAAAGTGCTAGACCATATCAACCTCAAGCACAGTACCAGGCTAGGCCCCCATACCAACAAAATAGACCACCACCTCAGGCTGTAAATCAAAACCAAAGCCAAGGACAACCTCAAGCTGCCAAGCCATTTCGACCATATGATCCAAATGCAACGACGTCCTCAAGAGCTTTGGTCCCGACACAAAATAACATGGCGCGAGAGTCACGTGGTGTTACCCTTGCAATCTACCTTTCAATCGATCGGCATGTTTCAATGGTGCACTAAATCAGGCCTTGATGGTGCAAACCATTGGTGTTCCTCAAGAACCAAGCCAGGAGGAGAATCAACAGCAAGAAATGCAACAAGAAGGACCTCCAATAGAAACCACATTGGCCAATTGGCAAACGAAAGACTTCTGTGGAGTTAACCAACAGCCTTTTCAAGGCGTGGCTGCCAACACACGGTCAAAGAAGAGAAATATAGGAGAGGGACAACCATGTAATCCAGTTGTTTCTCAGTCCACTCCTACACAACAAGGGGTCAGTAGACCAAACGCAGCTCCAAATGTGTAAAATCAACCTAAGGTACCTATTGTAGCAACACATGCACCTGTTCAAGCTCTAGAAAAGGTTGTGCCAAGTAAGGGACAACAAAAGGACAATTCATCCCCTTTCAACATCATCGATCAAATGAAGAAGACACATGTGAACATTTCCATGTGGGAATCACTTGCGATCCCAGGGAAACGAGATTTATTGCAAGCTGTAATGGCTAATTGGTCTGCCACAAATGTATCAAACCGGGGACATGAGAAAGTTCTCACTAATGCAGTGCAACAGGATGGGTGCCAGACAAGCAAAAATTTGAAGCCTCCACCATTCTATGTTTCGTTGATTGTTGGAAACCACTTGGTACACAACTGCATGATAGATTCAGGGGCAAGTAGTTCAGTGATGCCAAAGCAAATAGCGGATCAACTGGGTCTGAAGTATGAGCCAGTGTTGAAAGGAGTAGTATAGCTAGATGAAATGGCAAGTAGGAGGCCCATTGGAGTCATCAAGAGGGTTAAGCCTAACACTACATTCTGTCCTAATGTTACGATTCTGCAAGATGTGTCATGATTGACCTTCCGCCACTCTTTGCGTTGTGTCTATCAAGAGACTTCACTATAAAAATCGGTGGATATTTATCTACGATTGGTCACACATGATTTTAGGACAAGATATGGAGCCAAAGCAACAATCAGTCGAACCAATTGCCAATTTCCATATTGAGCCTCATTTACCAAATCCTATCGGTCAAATTTCTCGGCTTTTGATCGGGAGTGTTAGAGTGATCTAGAAAGCAGTACTAAGGTTGAGGGAATTCCTTATTTAACTTTGGATGAATGGGAAAAGAAGAGTCATGAATTTGACCCATACAAGGAAATTGAAGAATACGAATTGGGCGTGTATTGTATACACGAAGAAAATTCACCCATTCCTAACATCATTCAAATTGAACAAAAGGATGAAAAAAGTTTGAAATTATTTTTCAACGGTTCGAGAAGCGAGACAAGGTGCTAGAGGTGGTGTAATGTTGATTTCACCACAAGACATCAAATATTTTTCAGCTTTTCGTTTCCAGTTTTCCTGTTCAAATAACACAGCTGAATACAAAGCATTGATTCATGGAATTCATTGGGCTAGGAAAAGGGGCATAAAGAACTTACGGTGTTTGGAGATAGCGAGCTAATCATCAACCAAGTTAGGGGACAACATGCTACAAGCAACTTGCCAAGGAGCTACAAGAGAATAGGGTATGGGAACTCATTGAGGATTTCAAGCTTTCAACATTGTGTCCATACCTAGGAAGAAAAATGAAGTCACAGATAGGCTTGCAGCAGTTTGAGCAACGTTTGATGTGGTTGACAACATCAAAAGGGGAAAAACATAGCCACATATCCATGTGATTGTGAGGCCAGCAGTTCCAGATAATAACACAAGCTAGCAGGTGTTTGAGAATGATCAACAGATCGTCAATTTTTTACAAGAAGAGGCTGAATTCTCAGCTAGGAATCAGGATAGATTAGAGCAGCAGTATGGGGATCAAGTAGTGCAGCTATGGAAAAACAAGCTTCCTAAGGGTTTAGTAACATTGGAGTCTATCTTCAACCCTAACGACCAGTTCCGTAAGGAAAAGGCTAACATACAGGTCAAGAGAGAAGATTCAGGTCCAATTCCGGTTGGGGAAGGCAAAACTCTTCAAATTGGTAAAGTGGCCACTGAGCAGGAGAAATCAGATTTCATACAACTTTGCCAAGAATTTCTATATGTCTTCACTTGGAGCTATGAAGACTTAAGAGGGTTCGATCCAAATTTGGCACAACATACCATAGAATTAGATCTAGATGCTAAGCCCATCAGGCAGAAGCAGAGACCATTCAACCCTCACATTGAACCTCTAATGAAGAAAGAGCTAAATAAGCTAATAAAGGCAAGCATTATATTCCTGATCAAGCACTCAAGCTGGGTTACAAACTTGGTTCCGGTCAGGAAGAAGAGTGGAGAAATTAGGTTGTGTGTGGATTTCTGAGACCTAAACAGGGCATCTCTCAAAGACCATTACCCATTTCCTTGATGGAACAAATATTGCAAGTAGTATCCGGTTCGGAGAGATTCTCTCTCCTAGATGGCTACTCGGGGTACAATCAGGTGATGGTGAAAGAAGATGACCAATTCAAGATGGATTTCACCACCAAATGCGGGACCTATGCCTACAAGAAAATGCCATTTGGGCTATCAAATGTTAGAGCCACCTTCCAAAGGGCAATGGATATGGCATTTAAGGGGTTGATCAATAAAATAGTTCTAATATATCTTGATGACATCACTATATTCTCAAAAATGTAGCGGATCACCTTTGTCATTTGAGGCAGGTATTTCAAAGGTGTAGAAGATTTGGGGTATCATTGAATCCCAAAAAATGCATATTCTTGGCTCACAAGGGAAAACTTCTAGGCCATATTGTTTCAAAGGAGGGGTTGACGATTGACCCAAAAAGAGTTGAAGTAATTTGAGCATTGCTATTGCCAAGTCACAAGAAGGCTCTTCAAAGCTTCTTAGGAAGGATCAATTTTGTCCACAGATTTGTTCCAAATTTTGTTGCTCTTGTGAAGCCAATAACGCTGATGTTAAAGAAGAGCATGGAATTTAAGTGGACATCTGAAGGCAAGGCAAGTTTTGAGGCAATAAAAGAGGCTATATCTCAAGCTCTGACTCTCATCAATCCAGACTTCTCCAAGGACTTCGTGCTATATTCCTTTGGTGGTGGGGACATGATTTCTGCAATCACGATACAAGAAAACAAGAAAGGATTAGAACAACCAGTTGCTTTCTTCAGTCAAGGCTTGGAGGAATATGAAACTAGGTACTCTTTCATTGAAAAGCATGTCCTTGTAGTAATCAGGAGCTTAAAGAAATTCAAACACCTAGTCTTAAACAACAAGATCCAATTGTTGGTCTCTCATGCGGGAGTCAGGGACTTCCTTCTAAACAAGGATCGAATGAGAAACGTGTAGGATGGATAACTTGTGTCATGGAATATGACATCAAGATCAAGGTCACCAAACTAGTATGTGGGAAGGGACTATGTGAGCAGCTAGCCTCGAGTCAACAAGTTGAAGCAAGTGATGGAAAAGAGGCGCCTTAGTACTACGGGATAATCAAGAACAATAAAATGATGATGTGCCCACTCCTGTTGGACTCGAATGTGATACACTTCCTGACAGACGAGGCCTATGCCCTCCGAGAAATGAGAAAAGAAAAGAGGAGATACTTGATTACAAGCCATTCCATATGTGCTTGTTGATGGTTTTTTTAAGAAAGACATCAATGGAGTTCATTGAGGTGCATTGAGACAGGTCAAATTGAGAGGGTGTTACGAGATTTTCACGATGGAGATTCGGAGGACATTTTTCCCCACGAGCAATAACTCACAAGATAATGAAGGTAGGGTATTATTGGATGACAGTCTTCAGTGACTGCTATACATGAATAAGAAAGTGCAAGAAGTGTGCACTCTTCACAGGCAAAGAAAGATTAGTAGCGCTTCCATTACACCCAATTCTGGTTGACCAACCATTTATGCAATGGGGATTGGACTTCGTCGGGGTCATCAATCCAAACTCAAGCCAAGGCCACAAGTGGATTCTCACGGCAATGGACTATTTCACCAAGTGGACCAAAGCAGAAGCGCTCAAAGAAGCAAATGAGTCTAACATACTAGACTTTTATGAAGGAATAATGACCAGGTTCGGTGTGCCGGCCACTATCATATCAGAAAATGCATTGGCATTTATAGGTTCCAACATTACAAAATGGGTTGTCAAGAATGGAATCTATTTGAGCACCTCTTCAAATTATTACCCGCGGGGGGTAATGGGCAGACGAAATCCACGAACAAAAATTTGCTAAGAATCATCGGGAGGACTCGGAAAAAATCAAAGAACATGGCATACCAAGCTAAAATCAGTATTATGGGCTAATGAGAATAACACCCAAGAGGTCTACGAGGTAATTCCCCTTACAAGTTGGTCTATGGAAAAGAGGCGATTGCCTATATCATTAGAAGCGCCTACATTGGAGTTCATGAAGCAGTTGGAGTTGGTGAGTTTGAACCAATGGAGGCTAGGTATGCAGAGTTGATGGAATTGGAAGAAATTAGAGAACATGTAATTCAAACAATTGAGAAAGATCAGGCCTTAGTAAAAATATGGTTTGATAAGAAAGCAAGAGCAAGGACCTTCAAGGAAGGGGACTTAGTTCTGAAATGGGATGCAGATCGGGCAAAACCAGGAAGGCATTCCAAGTTTGATGCCATTTGGAGTGGCCCCTACATGGTCATGGGATGTAAAATTAGTAATGCCTTCCAATTGTCTACATTGGATGGAGAAGAATTCCCGATTCCGGTTAACGGAATCCATCTTAAACATTGCTACTAAAAGGAAAAGGTTTACCCTTGTAAATATTAGCCTAGTTTTCAATTCCTCTAAGTGCATATGCACATTGTCTTGTTGTAGTTAGGTTTCAGTTTCCCTAAGTGCTCTGGCACAGGTTTTTTTGCTCTCAGGTCGTTTTCTATAGTTCAGCATGCTCTCGAAGAAGGAGTTGCAATATCAGGTTCGGGATCAGATATCAGGTTGGTTTCAGGTTATTACTTATGACTCCATGCCCAATGGATTGCTAAAAGGCCACTGATCTTCTACCTAGCAGGTAGGTGATCCCGTTGAGTCACCAAATTTTTGTATATATCTTTCCCCCCCGGGTAGATATAGACAAGCAGAAGAATCTAGAAATCAGAGAAACTCAAATCCACGACATTTATCCCCAAGGTGCACGAAGTGACGCACGACAATGGATGTTGATAGGGTAAAGGATGCACCCTTGGCACACAGAAGTGGCACACGACATGGAGTGTCGACAGGGTAAAGGATGCGCCCTTTGCACACAGAAGTGGCACACGACACGGAGTGTCGACAGGGTAAAGGATGCGCCCTTGGTGTATGCGAAGTGGCGCACGACAATGGATGTCGGCAGGAAAAATGCGCCCAAGGCGCACGAAGTGGTGCACGACAATGAATGTAGATAGGGCAAAGGATGCACCCTTGGCACATGGAAGAGGATGTCGACACACACACGGATGCGCCCTTGCGCACCTTCAGGAGGCGCAACATTTTGAGCGCCGACAGAAGCAGACCACAGCGCGAGATATTTAGATGGCCATAACTTTTGACTGAGAGCTCGATTCATGCAAGGTTGGACTTTTTGGAAAGCTTACAAGGTCCTCTATCCAACTATGACTAGATATCTTTAATTGGGTGAGAAAAAATTATTAAAAAATGCAAAATACAGTTCGCCACTTTTGGGTTCACTAGGGTTCTCACCTACCACCATAATGAGATAATTAAGTGCATTCTGGAGGTGGTTGGGGCATATTTCAATTCCTCTCTTCTCCCTCTCTTTTTCCTCCTATAAATTGTAAGGAGGGGCTTCTTTCTAAAGGTTGGACATTTTTTTTTCCCCTCCCTTCTCTTTGGCGGGTGAACTTGTGGAGTTAAAACCTCCCGTTTGGAACTGTAATGCAACCTTGCCTCTTGGCATTTTGTAGTGTGTTGTATCAATCTTTGGAGAAAATTAATGCATGTCTATGGATGATTCTAAACCCTCTCTGTATTCATTTGCATCCCCTTGATCTTTCACTATGAATCTGGTTATCTGTGCATGACCTTGCATTGCATTTTTATGGTCTGTGTTTATTGGCAAGACAGGTGTTCTTCATTCCTCGGTGCATCACCTTTGTAGTTTAGGTTTTATTTTATGTATTTTCTTACCACTGTCTCCTTAGCAAGTTACATTAGGTTTTTTAGTAAACCCTCTACATTTTTATGTGTGCATCTGAATAAAGGAATAGGAACCGGCCTTCATCCGGAGAGCTTTTCCGTTTTCGCAATGTCCTGATTGGGAAAAGCTCCATGTTATGCAATCGCACTAAGATTCTCAAACCATTGTGTTGCAAACATTCAAGTGCTGCGATTCGACATCAATAGTAGCTAACTTTGAAAACTTATCATCTTTAAAACTCATTCCCCAAGAGGAGAGCCATGCTTTGGTGCATGCAAGAATCAGATCCAACCTATCTGTAATGGAGGATTTTTCACTAATTGACCAATCAATAGGTGGGAAAACATATTGATCTTCATTTAGTCCATCATAGGAAAGATCCAGAACACTTTCATTATCACTAGTACCTTCTAGTAAGTCAGAAAGCTCAAGTGTTTGAATCTCAACAAGTGTTAATCTGCTATGATCCTTTCTATGAATAGCAACCTCATCAAGTAGATCAATCCAGATGTCTTCTATGTTTGGTCTATGCACGTGCAGAGTTCCATACACCCTAAGGACTCCTCAAATGTCAAACCCATCTCGGGGCTTCATATGCTTCTTCAACTTTTCCTGAAGCTCATGGACAACATTTTTAGCTTTCACCACTATCGAACAAGTGTATCTTCCAATAGAAATTGGGAAAGATACAGCAACCTTATGTTTGCTTTGTTGGAACTTGTGGAAATCCAACAATTGCCTAACCAATTCCATCAAGATCAGTTTATCCCCTGGATATCGGGGCAGACGGAAAGGATCCCCTAAGTACATGACTGCCTGAAGATATGTGAACTTCTTGAATTGTAAGAAGACACATCCCCATTTGGAAACTTCAGCCCAGGCCTCATCTGAGACTCTTGTTTTCCTCAATTCAGGGTTTAACTTGTAGATATTTTCATAAAAGAAGGCATCATTTACCCTTCTGAATTGGTCTTGAGACCCTTTTCTTGTCAGTTGAGGGAAGTACTAATAACCCTGGTTCACCATCCTGTTCCCCTTGATATCCAACCTGGGATAGTTCCTCATCCCGGCCGCTGCATAGGTGACGTATGAGGACATATAAAAGTTCCCTGTGGACAAGACTGTTGTCATTTGGGAATCTATCTCATTACTAATGAGAGTGCCCCAATCAATCCCTTGTTGATTCTTCTTGATGGTGATCATGAATTGATACATCCACCCTCGGAAAACATTTGATTCGGGTAAACCAAAACCCGACTCAACAGAGTGATGATGTCATTGATTTCCTGAATGAAATCACTCCTGGGGATAAGTCTTGGGAATCTGGAGATAGCCGGTTTGGCTTTGATCAGGAACTTCTTATTTACATGCTTGATACAATCTTCTTGATCATTATCCCAAGCTTTCTGAGCTGACTTGATATCTAACTCTCCATATTCTTCAAAATTGGGCAGTTTGAGGAGGTCATCAAAGTAACCTCCGTCTAACTTGATCACAACTTCTCCCGCCTGATTTCTCATAGCATGGGAAGCAGAGTCATAACTGGAAGCACAGGCTAAGATGAATTCAGGGCACTGAGCAGACATGGGAAAACCCGTTGCAAGAGGTAAACCACTATCGGCTATCGACTTCATCCAAGGATTTTGGGAAGATCTCTTTACCCTACTCCAGAAATCCTCAATATCTATATTTCTGAGCTCTGTATCTCGGATATCATAATTGCAATCAATATATGATGGAGACTCCATATTTCTAAACTTTTATTTCATCCTTCTTGACTTTTCAGGTCTTTTCTTGCGATGGACCGAGGTCCGACATGAAGGATTTCGAAGGAAGAGAGTTTCGAGATCGGAGATGTTGCACCTTTGTGAAAACCCCGACCTACTAGAGATGCCAGAAGGATGGAAGAGTCTGAAAAACCTAGGAGGATGTCGGGAATCCGAAAAACCCGATACACCGAGGATGTCAGAGACTTGAGAAAACGACACTTTGAGGATGTCGGAGATCTTGGAAATTCGACACTTTGAAGATGTCGAAATTCTAGAAAGTTCAACATGCCAAATCTTCGATATCTTTAGTGAATTTTTTATACTGCACAACACCTTCTTCAAAACCCGAGAAGAGGGAACAAGGTTTTTGTTGAATTTAAAACATGCAAGTTCTTTCTTTACCATTCATATACCAAATATATTTTAATTACAACAACATTCCCGGAAATAACACAAGATGATAATTCCAAAGAGATAAACCCTAAAACATAAACCCGGTTTAAGAAAATAACCCCAAAAGGAAAAAGATAAAACCCCCACAAACCTGGTAAGAAAATGGGAAGAATTCCATACATAATCAATCCATAAAAACCATGAACAAAGAATGAAGAGAGAGATACCTTCAACCAAGGCAAGGAAAGATCGAAAATGGGCAATTCAATCAGGCACAGGTGAGTTTCGGGTTTCGAGGTTGGAGAAGCATGCACGAAAATCCACAAGGTAAAAATACGTCTGGTAAAAATGACGTGAAAATCTGCATATATATAAGAAAATTTGCAATTAATACACTTCGGCTGGCACGTGCCAACTCACCCAACAACTCGGCATTAACACCATGTCAACATGCTCGGGAGGTCCAAAACCCGACACAAAGGTGTTTAGAGCAATTCGGGTTTCGGGTTGCGGAAAACAATTGACATGAAACATGATGCTTAGATGATTCAAAGTTCTGAAAACCCGACATGAAGGACTTAGGTAATTCAGGTTTCAGGTTGCGGGAAATAATCAACATGAAGCATGATGCTTAGATGAAGACATGCTCGATGTTCGGAAGTTCCACAAACCCGACTCACCTTAGTCGATCCGGGTTTCGATTTTCGGGAACACCAAACATGAAACATCTAAAACACATGTTTTCTGTCGGTGAAACCCGAAAACCTGATTTTCTCTCATAAAGGCAATTTTGCAAAACCAGCTTAAAAATTTCGTAGGGTTATCTGATAGTTTTGGCGTAAACTCAAAACTGAGATAACAGCTGGCTCCAGCTGGGGACTTTCTTTGTGATACCAAAGGAAGAGAACTCAGAATCTCTGGCTTTATCCATTGGGCTATGGAGTCAGAAAAGAAGAAAACCGAAACAAAACAAAACGAAGAAAGAAAGAAGACCAAAAGCAAACACACAACAAAAGTAAAGTATGTACAATGCAAGAGAACATCTTGCATTAGTGATGGAAACGACTTTAGATGTTGTTCATTTGAAAGGAAAAGGGAGTAACCCTCCATCCGGATATGATAGAAGGAAACTATTTTCACCACTCATCTCATGGATCTTAAAAGGTCCTTTCCACAAAGAATCAAACTTCCCATGCATTCCTTTACTGCTCCCTCCTCTTATCCCAAAGCAACACCAGTCTCGAATCTAGAAATTACGCTACTTTGATTTCTTATCAAAAATTTCTTCACTCTGCTCACGATGATCTGCAATGCGATCAACCACCTTGCTTCGTCCCTCTTCTAGCACGGCTAGGTACATAACCCTTTTCTCAACGAGAATTTTGAAAAGCCGCATCTTTGACTACTTTTGCCAATAAAGGTGTGAACTCTCTTGAGATAGGAATCTCAAGCATCGATCTGTCTGATACTTGGAAAGGGACATTCCTATAGCTCGCTTTGGGGTAATCCGATCAGCCCACAATGCGTCATACAATGCTTTGTGCCATGTCCTCTGGTTTTCATCTACTATTTTTATAATTATGGTAACCAGGTTCTTGTTGCTTTGGACTCGGCTCACCCATTTCCTTGGGGGTAATAATCAGATGAGTGAGCCAAGGTGATGCCGAATCCATAGCAAAATTCTATCATCTCATGTGACGAGAAATTAGAGGCATTATCAGCTACAATCTTGTGAGGCACACCGAATCTGACAATTATATTTTCTTTAAGGAACTTGCAAACAGCTTCAGAGGTTGCTTGCTTGATTGGTGTGGCTTCCACCCACTTGGTAAAATAGTCTGTAGTAGTCAGCACGTAATTATGTCTGGCACTGGAGGCAGGATTCAATGTTCCAATGAAATCAATTCCCCACTGGTGAAAAGGTTCTTCGATCACTACGGGCTTCAGGGGAAGAGCTGCTAACTTGGGACGACCAACGAAATGTTGACAAGCTTCACACTTGGACACCCACTCTGCTGAATCCTAAAAGAGAGTAGGCCAATAATACCTAGCCCGTAGGATCTTATAAGTTGTTACAGAAGATGAAAAATTTCCTCCACATGCTAGGCTATGGAAGGACTCTAACAACTTTAACTATTGTGATTTATCAACACAACGCAGGAAAACACCATCAATACCTTTTTGTATATTTCGTTATCCCACAGGAGGTATCTTGTAGATCTTAACTTGATAGTCCTCTTCTCTTTTTGGCTTAAATGTGGAGGGCATTCACCATAAGTTAGAAACAAAGTGATATCCGTGTACCATTCATCGGTTGTACTCATGAAAACAACCATGGGCAACTCACGAAGAAGTATCTTGAGTCTTTTCACATTCTGCTTCAGCATGATTTTCTGCAATCAATTGGCATAGGCCCCTTCCTCGTACCAACTTGGTAGGTATTATGTCCAAGTCGTACTCTTAAACTTAAGCTATCCAGGTACCTCGTTGACTCCCCAGCTCTTGTTGAGTCAAAATGGATTTAACGGAAGTGTCGGGAACGAGAACGAGGGTATGGGAATTCAACACATAGTACCTGAAATGTTTCACCACTCGTACCACTGCATAGGCATGCTTTTCAATTTGTGACATCTTCAATTCATGTTCCTTCAATGGGCAGCTCATAAATGTGATGGGAGCTTCAATGCCTTCCCCATTCTCCTGCATTAGGATGGCGACCTTTGTGTGGGCGGGCGTAGGCTGTACATGATGAAATCTTTTTTGAAGTCTGGACATACTAGGATAGGAGCGCAAGAAACTTCCCTTTTGATCTCATCGAATGCAAGCTTCCCTTCAGTACTCCATCGAAATGGAACTTTTCCTTTCATCATCCCAAGGATATCCTTGGTTTTGTCAGCGAAATCAGGTACAAATCTTCTTAGGAAATTGACCTTTCCGAAGAAAGAATGAACTCCAGTTTTACTTGTGGGTAGGGTAAGGCTCTGAATGGCCTTTACCCTTTCTGGGTCGATTTTGGTTCCTTCTCTAGTCACGATATGACCCAACAATTTTCCTTGATCACCCTCAACATGGACTTTTTAGGATTTGATGAAATCCCGTGGCCCTGCATCTCAAAAGTACTTGCTCTAAATGATCATAATGATCACTCAATTTTTAGAGAAAACGGTCAAGTCATCTAAATACACAACTATGACCTTTCCCATCGGTCTCTGATGCCAAGTCCATAGCTCTCGAAAAGTGGCTCCGGCATTGATCAAGCCGAAAGGCATCCTCCTGTAAGCAAAGGTACCCCATGCGGTTGTGAAGGCCATCTTGTGTTGATCCTCCGTAGTTACCTCAACTTGATTATATCCTGAAAATCCATCGAGCATGGATAGCATTTCTGATCCGATGTGAATAGTTTGTAATACTCGATCCATGATAGGCAAGGGATAGTTGTCCTTGAGCGAGGACTGATTTAGGTTCCGGAAGTCAACACAAATTTGGATTTCTCCATTCTTCTTCCTGACAGGGACGATGTTAGCAATCTAAGTGGAGTGATGGATTGGAAAAATAATCCTAGCATCTAACATCTTCTGGATTTCCGCAAGGATAGTTTCTGAGATCTTGGGATTGTAATGTCTTTGCTTTTGTCTGTATGGCTTCACATCAGGCTTCAAAGGGATACTGTCTTGTACGTCTTTGGGCTTGAAGGATTTTAAATCTGCATAAGACCAGGCTAACACATCCATGTATCTCTTCAAAAGCGAAGTGAATCTTGCTTTCTCTTCAGGGGAACAACATTTCCCAATATTCACCATCCGAGGTTGATCAGAGGAACCTAGATTGATTTGATCTACCTCCGAAGAAGAAGCTCCTTCAACTTTCCTTTTGTTTTGAATAAAATGATCATGCTTGTCAAACAAACCCTCCAGAGAAACCAAACCTTTTGGTATCTTGTTGCCTTTAAGCTGGATAAACTCACCATCAACCTCTTGATATGGATCTGAGATAGTTTCATGGAAAGCTGATTCCGAACCTTCAAAATAGAGGTCACTAAAATTGTCGACCTTTTATAGAAAATCCAACACTTGTTGATCATCATTGAACACTTGCCGGTGAGTCGCATTATACGGGATACTAGGGTAGTACACAATCTCGATAGAGTACGTATCTTGTTTGAGCGAGGATGAGGAAGAAGGAGGGATGTAGACACGACCAAAGAATCAGCCTTGTCATTATAATCTCTCAAAACTGCCTTAATAGAAAATGCATCAAAGCATTCTATACTATCCCAAGCTTTGTTCCTGTAATGTCTCAAGCGATCATTTTTAACCTGATAGATTCCCTTGACCTGGTTGATAATCAGCTCCGCATCCCCCCAGAACCTTGAGATTTTGAATTCCCTTGTCATACGGCCATTTCTAATCCTAATAACAGAGCTTCATACTTCAGCCGTATTATTAGTATTATCAAATTAAACTTGTAAGCTAATGGGAAAATTTCAGATTAGGAGATATAAGAACTACACCAGCGCCTGATCCGGTGATTGAGCAACTACCATCAAATTCAAGGGTCCAAATAGCATTGGGATCTTCTTCCTTGACATCTACGGTGGGTATCTCTAAGTCATGAAATAATTTCCGAAGCTAGCATCTTCGAAAAGAATTTGAGCTTTAGGATCATCGATTTAGTTACCAAATACCTTGCTGCGGTTCGGGATGGAGAACACGATGAACCCCATTGGTGGGATCTTGGCTTTGGTCCAATCCATATTAATCTCTCCTCCGACATTTTACAAAAACCTCTACTCAAGAGGATATCGTAAGTGCGGGGATATCAGCAACTAGAATGGTCATTTTCACTCTCTTTTCGGAAAGCAACAAATGTAAACTGTGCATCTTTGATTTGACCAATCAAAGGAACTTGTTTGGTTTCCATAGAGTAACACCATCCATATGACTTAGTCAAAGTAAGCCCAAGGGCATGGGCTACTTTTGTGGGCATAACATTGTCGGAGGCCCCTGAGTCGATGATGCAATTGCTAAGTTTAAACCCATTTATAAGTAAAGACAAATAAAATGGTTCAATCTTTCCCGAAGAAGAAGTAGAGGTCAGATTGTTCTGAGATGGGGATTGAGTAGGATTTTGAAGGAGACCTTTTGAAGGTGATGGAACAACCACTTTACTTCTGATGAATTTGGCAAGTTTTTCGAACTGTTCAGGATTTGGTTGAAGGTATTACTCGCTTCGACATTTGGATTTTGGTTCTTTTTGCATGATCAACAATGTCAAAAGCAATATAAGAAGGGGTGATTGTAGGCTCAGTTCTAACCACATGAGCTTGTGCTGAGGCACTGATCTTAGGAGAAAGAGAATAAGGAGAAGTTGCCTTTTTGGTGACTTCTCTTTCAGTTTGTGCTGAAATAGGAGTACCTCTCTTAACTATGGCTATGGGAGGTTCCTTATTCTTCTCCTTAGTGTTTTCAAGAGGTTTTCTTGGATTCTGAGATTGGGATTGAGTGAAGACAGCAAATGACTGACCATCTGGTGCACATTCATCTTCATCATATTCCAAATACCCAATGCTGGAGTCGCCAGCCGAATCGTCATAAGACTCATCGGCATATCCTGAAGCTTCAAAAGCCTCGGAGAATCTTGTTCTTCTGGTTCTTCCTCTTCTTCAACTATTTCTACTACCGCATTAATAGGAGGAGCTTCAATCGCTAGCCTCGGTTGAGCAGGAGTTAATTGCGGCCTATCCCTTACAAGCGCACCATTGTTGTTATTGAAATTCCGTCTAGGGATATCCCGATATGGAACATTGTTCACCTGCTGAGACATTTGCTTTTTTAAAGTGATCAAATCATTAGCCATTTTTTGAAACATAGGATCAGTATTACCTTGAGAAGAACCTTGATTTTTGAGTTTGGGTATGTCTTTCTTGATTCTTCCGGCCAAAATAAGATCATCTTCTATTTCAATAGCTATTGACTGGTGGCGACAAAATCTAGGATAACCGACCTTCTTAATAAAAAGCTCACATCAGGAGGCTGAGCATTAATGAAGAAGCATTTCTAATTTTCCGAGTCGATACACTATTTCGAATCTTCCTGGATCAGCTTAATAAACTTTTCCATGAAGTCTCGCATGGGTTCATGAGATTCCTTCTTCATATGGGTAAGTTGTGCTAGCAAAGCATGAGAATCTTCGGTTGGTTTGAAACGTGCTTCGAACTTGGTCCTCATGGTAGCCCAATTTGTGATGCATGCATTCGAAGAAGATGATAAAACCATTCAAATTTCTTTGCACCATGCAACGTTTCAACAAAGAGTCGAACAAAACATCTTCGTGAGCTACTCCAGGACACCGCACGCTACTGAAGAAAGATGCAATGTGTTCATCGGGATGTTGCTTCCCATCCCCATTGAACTTGGGGATGTTTTTACATGATCCATGTGGTAACTCATGCAATGGTGGAGTTAAAGAAAGAGGACCAATAATTATGCCCCAAGGCACAGGTTGTACTGCCATCCTTCTGAAAAGAGTGCGTATAGGGATCCGAGTATCAGACAAGAGTAATGCATGACAAGTTGCAGATGCTTCCCGTTCCACGGGGATCCGGTTTCTCGAGCGAGTGAAGAACTTCTGGTTCGGTTAGAAACAATGTTGTTGGGGGACAGGCTGAAATTGTGCTGTTGTAGCAACTCAAAGAGTGGGTCAATTTCACCTTGGGCTCGGCGGGACCGAGTGAAGATCTTCCTGGCCAGCTTGAACTGGGAAAGAGACCTTTAAAAATAAGGCAAATACGGAGTCGCCAGACACCAAGAGGATAAGCTTTATACTTATAAATCCATATTCCGGAGTCGCCAAAAGCTTTTGGTTGGATATTTTGTCAATCTAAAATATGAGGTTCAACCATAGTATATGGGATTAAATCCCTCCTCAAAGACAGGTGAGGCTTCCTGCTTATTACTAATCTAAAACACATAAAAAACAATATATACAGTATTCACACTAATCTAACCATTGGGGTTGGGATAAAATCCTGAAATCCACATCCACACGATTCAAAGGTATTGCTTTTGTAAATGAACTAGGTCGGAAACTATTACAATGAAAGAAGAACAATGGAAAGGAAATGAGAGAAACGTATTTTCTTTCGAGTAAACACAGAGCACGAAATAATCATACGGGCTTTAGATCATAAATATAATGTCTGAAATGATTAGAAACACTAAGATGCTACGAAAAAGAATAGCTTAAGATCATGAACGTAAGAACAATGTCTTAAGAAAGATATATCCCACAACACAAAGTTTGCAAAATAATATCAACTCCTATTCTTCAAAATGATTAAAAGAAAACACAAAGTTTTTCTTCTTTCCAATAGCTCCGAATATTCCAAAAATCTCGACCCTTTGGAATGCATAAGCATCCCTTATTTATAATAAAAGGAAACGAGAGAAAATAGGATAAATCCTAGAAAATAGTGTTCTTTAAAAAGAGTTCTATTTTTCTTGACTCTCGCGTAGGAGACCAAGTCAAAATTTGCTTCCTATGTGTGAAACAGAAATGAAAAAGACATGTCAATTTCAAGATTGAAATGACATGAAACATTGGGACTTAATCTGAATCATCTTTCGCTCCTTCATCTTTCTCTTCCTCCAGCTGAGACTGTTTGTTCTAAAATTCTTGGAACTTTCGAATTATGCCTTGCATTTCATTTTCATCAGGCGTAGTGGAATGATCATTCAAAACTTCACAGGTTTCATGGGTATCACTAGCACTGCCGGGAAGCTTTTTCAATATTTTGCTGAGCTTTCTCAAGGCCTCCAAAGAATGTTCAATTCTTACAAACCGATCAATGATCTCAATACCAAATCCGTGCGTTGGTTCATGCTGAACAGACTCTTGGACTTGTTTGAAAAGATCATCTGCTGATAGGATACCTGAGTTTCCAACTGACACCTTTGGACAAATCTTCAGCAACTCTTCTTCCAGATCACTTTTTCCATCAATCAATTTATCCCTTGATTCTCTCAACTTACCGCAGGCTTCATTGAGAATCTTTACTTTGAACCTGATGGCTTTGGTCAGCTGGAAATGCTTATCCATATGTGGGATGATGCCTTCTTCTACCAAGAGATGTGATGGTATTTGCTTTAATACCTGGAGAGCTTCAAAATTCAAATCAAGATGTCCAATTTCTTGAGAGAAATCATCGTCCATCTTCTCTCCATCCTTCTGAATGTCCCCCAAAGATTGATGAACTTTCACAACATCTTGAATCACTTCCTTCCCTGTTGGGCAGCCTTTGGATCCATTCATCGACCACCCCCTTCCTTTTTAGCAATCTTCTCATTATGTAGGCGCGATGAGAAATCGAATCCGACAGGGACAGAAGAAGATGGTATGGATTCAAGGGGTTTTGAGAGTTTAAGCAAAACCTCAGTCAACTGCTCCACTTTTCCTTTAAGCTCATCTCTGTTGTCTTTTGTTTCTTTCAACTTCTGGCACAGCACGTTTGTAGCATCCCGTGCATCCTGTTGTGCCCCTTCTGCTGTCACTTTTCCTAGAGCCACCCTGGTTATCTGATAATCAGAGGCTGTTATGTCCTCTTTAGTTTTTTCAGTCGCGGGAGTGGCGATCTCTGTGAACTTATCCCCTGAAGCGTCCACCAAAACCCTTGAAACTATTTTAGGTTTCTTGGCTGATTTAGTAGTAGAAGCCTTGAGTGAGCTGAAATCAAAGGCTAGTATGGGTACAATCACCTTCCTCTTCCTCGGAGTTTTCTCGAGTAGCCATTGCGGCATATCAGAGGAAGTTTCCACTATTGTAGAAGCTGGTATCATACTCTCAAGGGGAGAAGATTCTACTAGTGGAGGGGAATAGTTACCAATGTGGTAGTAGATCCAATAAAAAGAGGCACAGGAGGGGGCGTGTTGGTGATCACTTGGGTCCCAGCAGAGAGGGGTGAGAGTCCAGAGAAAATACTAGCCATGATTGAAGAAGTTGATGGAGAATGAGGAGGTAGGAGTGGTTGTGAGGGGGAGGCGCAGATTCAGACTCCAAAGCCTAGGATGCAAGAGATAAGGTCTCTTCAGTTGGGCAATCAACAAATGATGAAACCAGAGGCTGGCTTCCTTCTTCTTCCAAAGTAATTTCTCCTATTTCTGGTGGTGTTGGTGATTCTGGCACATCCACCATTTCAACTGGAGAAATAATTGAAGAGATTTCTCTTTCTTTCCTCTTTTTGACAAACTTGACCTTTATAGGCCCCTTAGAAGATTTTTTGTCCTTTTCCTTTTTGGAGGGCCCCGCCTCTGAAGCAGCCAACTTTGAAAACTTATCATCTTTAAAACTCATTCCCCAAGAGGAGAGCCATGCTTTGGTGCGTGCAAGAATCAGAGCTGACCTATCTGTAATGGAGGATTTTTCACTGATTGACCAATCAATAGGTGGGAAAACATATTGATCTTCATTTAGTCCATCATAGGAAAGATCCAGAACACTTTCATTGTCACTAGTACCTTCTGGTAAGTCAACAAGCTCAAGTGTTTGAATCTCAGCAAGTGTCAATCTGCTATGATCCTTTCTACGAACAACAACCTCATCACGTAGATCAATCCAGATGTCTTCTATGCTTGGTCTGTGCAGGTGCAGAGTTCCATACGCCCTGAGGACTCCTCGAATGTCAAACCCATCTCGGGGCTTCATATGCTTCTTCAACTTGTCCTGAAGCTCATGGACAACATTTTTAGCTTTCACCACTATCGAACAAGTGTATCTTCCAATAGAAATTGGGAAAGATACAACAGCCTTATGTTTACTTTGTTGGAACTTGTGGAAATCCAACAATTGCCTAACCAATTCCATCAAGATCAGTTTATCCCCTGGATATCGGGGTAGATGGAAAGGATCCCCTGAGTACATGACTACCCAAAGATATGTGAACTTCTTGAATTGCAAGAAGACACAACCCCATTTGGAAACTTCAGCCCAGGCCTCATCTGAGACTCTTGTTTTCCTCAATTCAGGGTTTAACCTGCAGATGTTTTCATAAAAGAAGGCGTCATTTACCCTTCTGAATTGGTCTTGAGACCCTTTTCTTGTCAGTTGAGGAAACTAATAAACATGGTTCACCATCCTATTCCCCTTGATATCGACCGGATAGTTCCTCATCCCGACATTTGCATAGGTGACGTATGAGGACATATAAAAAATTCCTTGTGGACAAGATTGTTGTCATTTGGGAATCTATCTCATTACTAATGAGAGTGCCCCAATCAATCCCTTGTTGATTCTTCTTGATGGTGATCATGAATTGATACATCCACCCTTGGAAAACATTTGATTCAAGTAAACCAAAAACCTGACTCAACAGAGTGATGATGTCATTGATTTCCTGAATGAAATCACTCCTGGGGATAAGTCTTGGGAATCTGGAGATAGCCGGTTTGGCTTTGATCAGGAACTTCTTATTTACATGCTTGATACAATCTTCCTTATCGTTATCCCAAGCTTTCTGAGATGACTTGATATCTAACTCTCCATATTCTTCAAAATTGGGCAGTTTGAGGAGGTCATCAAAGTAACCTCCGTCTAACTTGATCACAACTTCTCCTTTGATTTCTCACAGAACGAGAAGTAGAGTCATAACTGGAAGCGCAGGCTAAGATGAATTCAGGGCACTGAGCGGACATGGGAAAACCCGCTGCAAGAGGTAAACCACTATCGGCTATCGATTTCATCCATGGAGTTTGGGAAGAACTCTTTACCCTACTCCAGAAATCCTCAATATCTATATTTCCGAGCTCTGTATCTCGGATGTCATAATTGCAATCGATATATGATGGAGACTCCACCTTTCTGAACTTGTATTTCATCCTTCCTGACTTTTCAGTCTTTTCTTGCGATGGACCAGGGTCCGACATGAAGGATTTCGAAGGAAGAGAGTTTCGGAGATCAGGAGATGTTGCACACTGTGAAAACCCCGACCTACTGGAGATGCCGGAAGGATGGAAGAGTCCGACACACTGAGGAGGATGTCGGGGAATCCAGAAAACCCGATACACTCTGAGGATGTTGGAGACTTGAGAAAACCCGGCACTTTGAGGATGTCGGAGATTTTGGAAAGTCTGGCACTTTGAAGATGTCGAAACTTGAGAAAGTCCGACATTTGAAGATGTCGAAACTTTGGAAATCTTCGATATCTTACGATATACTGCGGGTTTTGATCTTGCACAACACCCTTCAAAACACGAGAAGAGGGGAATAGGGTTTTTGTTGAATTTTAAAACATGCAAGTTCTTTCTTTACCATTCATATACCAAACATATTTTAATTACAACAACATTCCGGAAATAACACAAAATGATAATTCCAAAGAGATAAACCCTAAAACATAAACCCGGTTTAAGAAAACAACCCCAAAAGGAAAAATATAAAAACCCACAAACCTGGTAAGAAAATGGGAAGAATTCCATACATAATCAATCCATAAAAACCATGAACAAAGAATGAAGAGAGAGATACCTTCAACCAAGGCAAGGAAAGATCGAAAATGGGCAATTCAATCAGGCACAGGTGAGTTTCGGGTTTCGAGGTTGGAGAAGCATGCGCGAAAATCCACGAGGTAAAAATACGTCTAGTAAAAATGACGTGGAAATCCACATATATATAAGAAAATTTGCAATTAATACACTTTGGCTGGCACGTGCCAACTCACCCGACAACTCGGCATTAACGCCATGTCAGCATGCTCGGGAGGTCCGAAAACCCGACACAAAGGTGTTTAGAGCAATTCGGGTTTTGGGTTGCGGAAAACAATTGACATGAAACATGATGCTTAGATGCTTCAAAGTTCAAAACCTGACATGAAGGACTTAGGCAATTTAGGTTTGGTTGCGGAAACAATCGACATGAAGCATGATGCTTAGGATAAGGCATGCTCCGATGTTCGAAGTTCCATGAAACTTGACTCGCCTTACTTGATGAGGGTTTGGGTTTGGGAACACCTGACATGAAACATCTAAAACACATGTTGTCTATCGGTGAAACCCGAAAACCTAATTTTCTCTCATAAAGGTAATTTTATAAAAACTAGATTAAAAATTTCGTAGGGTTATCGATAGTTTTGCGTAAACTCAAAGCGAGATAACAGGTGGCTCCATTGGGGACTTTCTTTGTGATACCAAAGGAAGAGAACTTAGAATCTCTGGCTTTATCCATTGGGCTACGAGTCAAAAAAGAAGAAAACCGAAAAAAAAACAAAATGAAGAAAGAAAGAAGACCAAAAGCAAACACACAACAAAAATAAAGTATATACAATGCAAGAGAACATCTTGCATTAGTGATTGAACAACTTTAGATGTTGTCTCTTTGAAAGGTGAAGGGAGTAACCCTCCATCCAGATATGATAGAAGGAAACTATTTTCACCACTCAGCTCATGGATCTTGAAAGGTCCTTTCCACAAAGAATCAAACTTCCCATGCATTCCTTTCTGCTCCCTCCTCTTATCCCAAAGCAACACCAGGTCTCCAATCTGGAAATTACGCTGCTTTGATTTCTTGTCAAAAAATTTCTTCACTCTGCTCTGATGATCTGCGATGCGATCAACCACCTTGCTTCATTCCTCTTCTAGCCTGGCTAGGTACATAACCCTTTTCTCAACAGAATTTTGAAAAGCCGCATCTTCGACTGCTTTTGCCAACTGTAAGGCTGGCAATTCTACTGAGATAGGAATCTCAGCATCAATCCCGTACAGTACTTGGAAAGGGGACATTCCTATAGCTCGCTTTGGGGTAATCCGATCAGCCCACAACACGTCATACAATGCTTTGTGCCATGTCCTCTGGTTTTCATCTACTAGTTTTCTAATTATGGTAACCAGGTTCTTGTTGCTTGACTCAGCTTGCCCATTGCCTTGGGGATAATAATCAGATGAGTGAGCCAAGGTGATGCCGAATCCATAGCAAAATTCTGTCATCTCATGATGAGAAATTAGAGGCATTATCAGCTACAATCTTGTGAGGCACACCGAATCTGACAATTATATTTTCTTTAAGGAACTTGCAAACAGCTTCAGAGGTTGCTTGCTTGATTGGTGCGGCTTCCACCCACTTGGTAAAATAGTCTGTAGCAGTCAGCACGTAATTATGTCCAGCACTGGAGGTAGGATTCAATGTTCCAATGAAATCAATTCCCCACTGGCGAAAAGGTTCTTCGATCACTACGGGCTTCAGGGGAAGAGCTGCTAACTTGGGACGACCAACGAAATGTTGACAAGCTTCACACTTGGACACCCACTCTGCTGAATCCCGAAAGAGAGTAGGCCAATAGTACCTAGCCCGTAGGATCTTATAAGCTATTACAGAGGATGAAAAATGTCCTCCGCATGCTAGGCTATGGAAGGACTCTAACAACTTTAACTGTTGTGATTTATCAACACAACGCAGGAAAACACCATCAATACCTTTCTTGTATATTCCGTTATCCCACAAGAGGTATCTTGCAGATCTTAACTTGATAGTCCTCTTCTCTTTTTGGCTTAAATGTGGAGGGCATTCACCATAAGTTAGAAAGAAAGCAATATCCGTGTACCATTCATCAGTTGTACTCACGAAAAGCACCATGGGCAACTCTGAAGAAGTATCTTGAGTCTTTTCACATTCTGCTTCAGCATGATTTTCTGCAATCAATTGGCATAGGCCCCTTCCTCGTACCAACTTGGTAGGTCTGATGTCCAAGTCGTACTCTTAAACTTTAGCTATCCAAGTACCTCGTTGACTCCCCAGCTCTTGTTGAGTCAAAATGGATTTAATGGCGTGTTGGGAGCGAGCGAGAGGGTATGGGAATTCAACACATAGTACCTGAAATGTTTCACCACTCGTACCACTTTGCATAAGCATGCTTTTCAATTTGTGACATCTTTAATTCATGTTCCTTGATGGGCAGCTCATAAACGTGATGGGAGCTTGATGCCTTCCCCATTCTCCTGCATCGGGATGGTGACCTTTGTGTGAGCGAGGCGTAGGTATATGATGAAATCTTTCTTGAAGTCTGGACATACTAGGATAGGAGTGCAAGCAACTTGCCCTTTTGATTTCTTCAAATGCAAGCTTCCCTTCTATGCTCCATCGAAATGGAACTTTTCCTTTCATCATCCCAAGGATATCCTTGGTTTTGTCAGCAAAATCAGTACAAACCTTCTTAGGAAATTGACCTTTAGAAGAAAGAATGAACTCCAGTTTTACTTGTGGGTAGGGTAAGGCTCTGAATGGCCTTTACCCTTTCTGGGTCGATTTTGGTTCCTTCTCTAGTCACGATATGACCCAGCAATTTTCCTTGATCACTCTGAACATGGACTTCTTAGGATTTAATGAAATCCTGTGACGCCTGCATCTCAAAAGTACTTGCTCTAAATGATCATAATGATCACTCCATTTTTTAGAGAAAATGGTCAAGTCATCTAAATACACAACTATGACCTTTCCCATCAGGTCTCTGAATGCCAAGTCCATAGCTCTCTGAAAAGTGGCTCCGGCGTTGATCAAGCCGAAAGGCATCCTCCTGTAAGCAAAGGTACCCCATGGGGTTGTGAAGGCCATCTTGTGTTGATCCTCCGTAGTTACCTCAACTTGATTATATCTTGAAAATCCATCGAGCATGGATAGCATTTCTGATCCGATGTAAGTTTGTAATACCCAATCCATGATAGGCAAGGGATAGTTGTCCTTGATGAGGAGCGATTCGGGTTCGGAAGTCAACACAGATTCAGATTTCGCCATTCTTCTTCCTGACAAGGAAATGTTAGCAATCCAAGTGGAGTGATGGATTGGAAAAATAATCCTAGCATCTAACATCTTCTGGATTTCCACAAGGATAGTTCCTGAGATCTTGGGATTGTAATGTCTTTGCTTTTATGCATGGGCTTCACATCGGGCTTGAAAGGATCTTGTGTTTGTACGTCTTTGGGCTTGAAGGATTTTAAATCTGCATAAGACCAGGCTAACACATCCATGTATCTCTTCAGAAGTGAAGTGAATCTTGCTTTCTCTTCAGGGAACAACATTTCCCAATATTCACCATCCGAGGTTGATCAGACGAACCTAGATTGATTTGATCTACCTCCGAAGAAGAAGCTCCTTCAACTTGCCTTTTGTTTTGAATAAAATGATCATGCTTGTCAAACAAACCCTCAGGAGAAACCAAAACTTTTGGTATCTTGTTGCCTTTAAGCTGGATAAACTCACCATCAACCTCTTGATATGGATCTGAGATAGTTTCATGGAAAGCTGATTCTGAACCTTCAAAATACAACTCACTGAAATTGTCAGCCTTTTCTAGAAAAGCCAACACCTGTTGATCATCATTGAACACTTGCCAGTGAGTCGCATTATCTGGGATACTAGGGCGGTACACAATCTCGATAGAGTACGTATCTTGTTTGAACTGAGGATGAGGAAGAAGGAGGGATGCAGACACGGCCAAAGAATCAGCCTTGTCGTTATAATCTCTCAAAACTGCCTTAATAGAAAATGCATCAAAGCATTCTATACTATCCCAAACTTTGTTCCTGTAATGTCTCAAGCGATCATTTTTTACCTGATAGATTCCCTTGACCTAGTTGACAATCAGCTCTGCATCCCCCTGAACCTTGAGATTTTGAATTCCCTTCTGTCTGGCCATTTCTAATCCTAATAACAGAGCTTCATACTCAGCCGTGTTATTAGTATTATCAAATTACAACTTGTAAGCTAATGGGAAAATTTCAGAATTAGGAGATATAAGAACTACACCAGCGCCTGATCCGGTGATTGAGCAACTACCATCGAATTCAAGGGTCCAAATAGCATTGGGATCTTCTTCCTTGACATCTACAGTGGGTATCTCTGAAGTCATGAAATAATTTCCGAAGCTAGCATCTTCGAAAAGAATTTGAGCTTTAGGATCATCTGATTTAGTTACCAAATACCTCGCCTGCGGTTCAGGATGGAGAACCTGATGAACCCCATTGACTGGGATCTTGGCTTTGGTCCAATCCATATTAATCTCTCCTCCGACGTCTTTACAAAAACCTCTACCCAAGAGGATACCGTAAGCTGCAGGGATATCAGCAACTAGAATGGTCATTTTCACTCTCTTTTCCGGGAAAGCAACGAATGCAAACTGTGCATCTTTGATTTGACCAATCAAAGGAACTTGTTTGGTTTCCATAGAGTAACACCATCCATATGACTTAGTCAAAGTAAGCCCAAGGGCATGGGCTACTTTTGCGGGCATAACATTGTCGGAGGCCCCTGAGTCGATGATGCAATTGCTGAGTTTAAACCCATTTATAAGTAAAGACAAATAAAATGGTTCAATCTTTCCTGAAGAAGAAGCAGAGGTCAGATTGTTCTGAGATGGGGATTGAGTAGGATTTGGAAGGAGACCTTTTGAAGGTGATGGAACAACCACTTTACTTCTGATGAATTTGGCAAGTTTTTCAAATTGTTCAGGATTTGACTGAAGGTATTCTGCTTCTGACATTTGGATTTTGGTTCTTTTGCATGATCGATAATGTCAAAAGTATATAAGAAGGGGTGATGGTAGGCTCGAGTTCTAATCACATGAGCTTGTCTTTGAGGCACTATCTTAGGAGAAAGAGAATAAGGAGAAGTTGCCTTTTTGGTGACTTCTCTTTCAGTTTGTGCTGAAATAGGAGTACCTCTCTTAACTATGGCTATGGGAGGTTCCTTATTCTTCTCCTTAGTGTTTTCAAGAGGTTTTCTTGGATTCTGAGATTGGGATCGAGTGAAGACAGCAAATGACTGACCATCTGGCACACATTCATCTTCATCGTATTCCAAATACCCAATGTTGGAGTCATCAGCCGAATCGTCATAAGACTCATCGGCATATCCTGAAGCTTCAAAAGCCTCGGAGAATCTTGTTCTTCTGGTTCTTCCTCTTCTTCAACTATTTCTACTACCACATTAATAGGAGGAGCTTCAATCACTAGCCTCGGTTGAGCAGGAGTTAATCACGGCCTATCCCTTATAAGCGCACCATTGTTGTTATTGAAATTCCATCTAGGGATATCCCGATACGGAACATTGTTCACCTGTTGAGACATTTGCTTTTTTAAAGCGATCAAATCATTAGCCATTTTTTGAAACATAGGATCAGTATTACCTTGAGAAGAACCTTGATTTTTGAGTTTGGGTATGTCTTTCTTGATTCTTCTAGCCAAAATAAGATCATCTTCTATTTCAATAGTTGTTGACTGAGCGATAGCCAAATCTGGGATAACCGACCTTCTTAATAAAAAGCTCACATCAGGAGGCTGAGCATTAATGAAGAAGCATTTCTGATTTTTCGAGTCGGTACAGCTATTTCCGGAATCTTTCGGATCAGCTTATTAAACTTTGCCACGAAGTCCCGCATGGGTTCATGAGATTCCTTCTTCATATGGGTAAGTTGTGCTAGCAAAGCATGAGAATCTTCAGCTGGTTTGAAACGTGCTTCAAACTTGGTCCTCATGGTAGCCCAGTTTGTGATGCATGCATTTAGAAGGTGATAAAACCATTCAGCTGCTGCACCATGCAACGTTTCAACAAAGATTCGAACAGAGAACATCTTCGTGAGCTACTCCAAGGACACCGCACACTACAAAGAAAGATGCAACGTGTTCATCAGGATGCTGCTTCCCATCCCCATTGAACTTGGGAATGTTTTTACGTGATCCATGTGGTAACTCATGCAATGGTGGAGTTAAAGAAAGAGGACCAATAACTGCGCCCCAAGGCACAGGTTGTACTGCCATCCTTCTGAAAAGAGTGCGTATAGGGATCCGAGTATCAGACAAGAGTAATGCACGACAAGTTGCAGATGCTTCCCATTCCACGGGGATCCGGTTTCTCCGAACAGGTGAAGAACTTCTGGTTCGGTTAGAAACAATGTTGTTGGGGGACAGGCTGAAATTGTGTTGTTGTAGCAACTCAAAGAGTGGGTCAATTTCACCTTGGGCTCGGCGGGACCGAGTGAAGATCTTCTGGCCAGCTTGAACTGGGAAAGAGACCTTGTTAAAAATAAGGAAAATACGGAGTCACCAGACACCAAGAGGATAAGCTTTATACTATAAATCCGTATTCCCCAGTGGAGTCACCAAAAACTATTGGTTGGATATTTTGTCAATCCAAAATATGAGGTTCAACCACATTATATGGGATTAAATCCCTCCTCAAAGATAGGTGAGGCTGCCCGCTTACTACTAATCTAAAACACATAAAAAACAATATATACAGTATTCACACTAATCTAACCATTGGGGTTGGGATAAAATCCCAAATCCACATCCACACGATTCAAAGGTATTGCTTTCGTAAATGAACTGGTTGGAAACTATTACAATGAAAAAGAACAATGGAAAGGAAATGAGAGAAACGTATTTTCTTTCGAGTAAACACAGCACGAAATAATCATATGAGCTTTAGATCATAAATATAATGTCTGAAATGATTAGAAACACTAAGATACTAGGAAAAGAATAGCTTAAGATCATGAACGTAAGAACAATGTCTTAAGAAAGATATATCCCACAACACAAAGTTTGCAAAATAATATCAACTCCTATTCTTCAAAATGATTAAAAGAAAACACAAAGTTTTCTTCTTTCTAATAGCTCGAATATTCCAAAAATCTCAACCCTTTGGAATGCATAAGCATCCCTTATTTATAATAAAAGGAAACGAGAAAAATAGGATAAATCCTAGAAAATAGTGTTCTTTAAAAAGAGTTCTATTTTGCTTGACTCTCATGCGTAGAGACCAAGTCAAAATTTGCTTCTATGTGTGAAACAGAAATGAAAAAGACATGTCAATTTCAAGATTGAAATGACATGAAACATTGGGACTTAATCTAAATCATCATCTTTCACTCCTTCATCTTTCTCTTCCTCCAGCTGAGCTTGTTTGTTCCGAAATTCTTGGAACTTTCGAATTATGCCTTGCATTTCGTTTTCATCAGTCACAGTGGAATGATCATTCAAAACTTCACAGGTTTCATGGGTATCACTAGCACTACCAGGAAGCTTTTTCAATCTTTTTCTGAGCTTTCTCAAGGCCTCCAAAGAATGTTCAATTCTTACAAACCGATCAATGATCTCAATACCAAATCCGTGCGTTGGTTCATGCTGAACAGACTCTTGGACTTGTTTGAAAAGATCATTTGCTGATAGGATACCTGAGTTTCCAACTGACACCTTTGGACAAATCTTCAGCAACTCTTCTTCCATATCACTTTTTCCATCAATCAATTTATCCCTTGATTCTCTCAACTTACATGAGGCTTCATTGAGAATCTTTACTCGAACTGATGGCTTTGGTCAGTGGAAATGCTTATCCGTATGTGGGATGATGCCTTCTTCTACCAAGAGATGTGATGGTATTTTCTTTAATACATGGAGAGCTTCAAAAGTCAAATCAAGATGTCTAATTTCTTGAGAGAAATCATCGTCCATCTTCTCTCCATCCTTTTGAATGTCCCCCAAATATTGATGAACTTTCACAACGTCTTGAATCACTTCCTTCCCTGTTGGAGCAGCCTTTGGATCCATTCATCGACCACCCTTCCTTTTTTAGCAATCTTCTCAATTGTAGGAACTGATGAGAAATCGAATCGCGAGCGAGGGATAGAAAGAAGATGGTATGGATTCAAGGGTTTTGAGAGTTTAAGAAAAACCTCAGTCAACTGCTCCACTTTTCCTTTAAGCTCATCTCTGCTGTCTTTTGTTTCTTTCAACTTCTGGCACAACACGTTCGTAGCATCCCGTGCATCCTGTTGTGCCCCTTCTGCTGTCACTTTTCCTAGAGCCACCCTGGTTATCTGATAATCAGAGGCTGTTATGTCCTCTTTAGTTTTGTCAGTCATAGGAGTGGCGATCTCTGTGAACTTATCCCCTGAAGCGTCCACCAAAACCCTTGAAACTGTTTTAGGTTTCTTGGCTGATTTAGTAGTAGAAGCCTTGAGTGAGCTGAAATCAAAGGCTGGTATGGGTACAATCACCTTCCTCTTCCTCGGAGTTTTCTCGAGTAGCCATTGCGGCATATCAGAGGAAGTTTCCACTGTTGTAGAAGCTGGTATCATACTCTCAAGGGGAGAAGATTCTACTAGTGGAGGGGGAATAGTTACCAATGTGGTAGTAGATCCGATAAAAAGAGGCACATGAGGGCGTGTTGGTGATCACTTGGGTCCCAGCGAGAGAGGGTGAGAGTCGAGAGAAAATACTAGCCATGATTGAAGAAGTTGATGGAGAATGAGGAGGTAGGAGTGGTTGTGAGGGGGAGTCGCGATTCGGACTCCAAAGCACAGGATGCGAGAGATAAGGTCTCTTGGTTGGGCAATCAACAAATGATGAAACCGAGGTGGCTTCTTCTTCTTCTTTCCAAGTAATTTCTCCTATTTCTGGTGGTGTTGGTGATTCTGGCACATCCACCATTTCAACTGGAGAAATAATTGAAGAGATTTCTCTTTCTTTCCTCTTTTTGACAAACTTGACCTTTATAGGCCCCTTAGAAGATTTTTGTCCTTTTCCTTTTTGGAGGGCCCCGCCTCTGAAGCAACCAACTTTGAAAACTTATCATCTTTAAAACTCATTCCCCAAGAGGAGAGCCATGCTTTGGTGTGTGCAAGAATCGAAAGCCGACCTATCTCGTAATGGAGGATTTTCAGCGATTAACCAATCAATAGGTGGGAAAACATATTGATCTTCATTTAGTCCATCATAGGAAAGATCCAGAACACTTTCATTGTCACTAGTACCTTCTGGTAAGTTAGCAAGCTCAAGTGTTTGAATCTCAGCAAGTGTCAATCTGCTATGATCCTTTCTACGAATAGCAACCTCATCACGTAGATCAATCCAGATGTCTTCTATGCTTGGTCTGTGCAGGTGCAGAGTTCCATACGCCCTGAGGACTCCTCGAATGTCAAACCCATCTCGGGGCTTCATATGCTTCTTCAACTTGTCCTGAAGCTCATGGACAACATTTTTAGCTTTCACCACTGTCGAACAAGTGTATCTTCCAATAGAAATTGGGAAAGATATAGCAGCCTTATGTTTACTTTGTTGGAACTTGTGGAAATCCAACAATTGCCTAACCAATTCCATCAAGATCAGTTTATCCCCTGGATATCAGGGCAGACGGAAAGGATCCCCTGAGTACATGACTACCCGAAGATATGTGAACTTCTTGAATTACAAGAAGACATAACCCCATTTGGAAACTTCATCCCAGGCCTCATCGAGACTCTTGTTTTCCTCGGTTCGGGTTTAACTGCGGATGTTTTCATAAAAGAAGGCGTCATTTACCCTTTTGAATTGGTCTTGAGACCCTTTTCTTGTCAGTTGAGGAAATATTGATAAACATATTTCACCATCTGTTTCCCTTGATATCCAACCCGGGATAGTTCCTCATCCCGGCCGCTGCATAGGTGACATATGAGGACATATAAAACTTCCCTGTGGACAAGACTGTTGTCATTTGGGAATCTATCTCATTACTAATGAGAGTGCCCCAATCAATCCCTTGTTGATTCTTCTTGATGGTGATCATGAATTGATACATCCACCCTTGGAAAACATTTGATTCGGGTAAACCAAAAACCCGACTCAACAGAGTGATGATGTCATTGATTTCCTGAATGAAATCACTCCTGGGGATAAGTCTTGGGAATCTGGAGATAGCCGGTTTGGCTTTGATCAGGAACTTCTTATTTACATGCTTGATACAATCTTCCTGATCGTTATCCCAAGCTTTCTGAGCTGACTTGATATCTAACTCTCCATATTCTTCAAAATTGGGTAGTTTGAGGAGGTCATCAAAGTAACCTCCGTCTAACTTGATCACAACTTCTCCCGCCTAATTTCTCATAGCACGGAAGCAGAGTCATAACTGGAAGCGCAGGCTAAGATGAATTCAGGGCACTGAGTGGACATGGGAAAACCCGCTGCAAGAGGTAAACCACTATCGGCTATCGATTTCATCCAAGGAGTTTGGGAAGAGCTCTTTACCCTACTCCAGAAATCCTCAATATCTATATTTCCGAGCTCTGTATCTCGGATGTCATAATTGCAATCGATATATGATGGAGACTCCACCTTTCTAAACTTGTATTTCATCCTTCTTGACTTTTCAGTCTTTTCTTACGATGGACCAGGGTCCGACATGAAGGATTTCGAAGGAAGAGAGTTTCAGAGATCAGGAGATGTTGCACACTATGAAAACCCCGACCTCTTTGAGATGCTTGGAAGGATGGAAGAGTCCAGACACACTGCTTGAGGAGGATGTCGGGAATCCCGAGAAAAACCCGATACACCGAGGAGGATGTCGAGAGACTTGAAAAACTTGGCACTTTGAGGATGTCGAGATTTTGAAATTCCGGCACTTTGAAGATGTCGAAATTCTAGAAAGTCCGACATGCCAAATCTTCGATATACTTGGGGTTTTTATCTTGCACAACACCCTTGAAAACCCGAGAAGAGGAATAGGGTTTTGTTGAATTTTAAAACATGCAAGTTCTTTCTTTACCATTCATATACCAAACATATTTTAATTACAACAACATTATGGGAAATAACACAAAATGATAATTCGAAAGAGATAAACCTAAAACATAAACCCGGTTTAGGAAAACAACCCCAAAAGGAAAAATATAAAAACCCCACAAACCTGGTAAGAAAATGGGAAGAATTCCATACATAATCAATCCATAAAAACCATGAACAAAGAATGAAGAGAGAGATACCTTCAACCAAGGTAAGGAAAGATCAAAAACGGGCAATTCAATCGGGCACAGGTGAGTTTCGGGTTTCGAGGTTGGAGAAACATGCATGAAAATCCACGAGGTAAAAATACGTCCAGTAAAAATGACATGGAAATCTGCATATATATAAGAAAATTTGCAATTAATACACTTCAGCTGGCACATGCCAACTCACCCGACAACTCAGCATTAACGCCATGTCAGCATGCTCGGGAGGTCTGAAAACCCGACACAAAGGTGTTTAGAGAAATTCAGGTTTCGGGTTGCGGAAAACAATTGACATGAAACATGATGCTTAGATGCTTCAAAGTTCTGAAAACCCGACATGAAGGACTTAGGCAATTCGGGTTTCAAGTTGCGGGAAACAATTGACATAAAGCATGATGCTTAGATGAAGACATGCTCCGATGTTTGGAAGTTCCAAAACCCGACTCGCCTTAGTCGATGCGGGTTTCGGGTTTCGGGGAACACCAGACATGAAACATCTAAAACACATGTTGTCCTGTCGGTGAAACCCGAAAACCTGATTTTCTCTCATAAAGGTAATTTTGCAAAACCATCTTAAAAATTTCGTAGGGTTATCTGATAGTTTTGGCGTAAACTCAATTTCAAAAATACAAAAGGAAAATTTTGCCCCTTTTCTAGCACCTACGCGCGGGTTAGGGCGTATACGCCACTCTGCATTGTTTTGGATTACAGTGCACCTGTACCACCCGAGAGGCATGTGTGCCACGAAAACAATGCATGCGCCACTCTGTGTATTTTTTTCTTACCATGCACCTACGCCACCAGAGAGGCATGTGCACCATGAAAACAATGTATGTGCTACCTTTGAGAAAAATAGATAGAACACTTGCACCAATGAGAAAATATGTGTGCCACAAGAAAAGCGTGTGCGCTTATCGAAAAACGCATGTGCGTCACCGTTTTATAAACAGATCCCAGTTCTCAAAAAATGTCTACATCACCAAAAATGTGTCTACACCACTAAAACAACGTGTGCACTCTGGTTAGGGTGTGTGCGCTGATCTGATAGGTTTCAGAATGTAGTGAAGGTACAATACAAAACTATGTTTGTGCCCAGGTTAGTGCATATGTGCGTTTGGTTAGGGTGTGTGCGCCGGGGTTAGTGCGCATGTGCCAGGGTCGGTGGAATAGAGAACTAGTTTTTGATAGTGTGCATGCACCACCAAAGAGGCGTGTGCCAAAAAAACTATGTCTCGCACTCCTAAAAATGTGCCTACACCAAACCTACAACCAAAATACAACAAAAACACAAGAAAACTCACAATATCTCAATTTTTGACAAGTTAGCTTAAGAATGACAATAACCCATTAAAATGATGGCTATGAACATGAGGTTACACATATCAAATTAGCAAAAATTCCAAGAAAATGGACATTAATTACTACATGTGCATATCAAAAATTAGCCAAAACAATGAAACTTAAACTAAAATGCCATGGGACTAAGGGTCCCACTGGGCGTGCCAAATGTGTGCATGTGTTGTTTTTAAACTAATGCTAAATGTGAATAAAAGACTAACACCTAAATAGTCTTAATTAGCAAGAATTAAACAACATACTAAGCACCATCATGATAAGAATTAATCAAGGGTTAGATGCTAAACATTCATTAATACAAAACTTTGAACCTAACAATGTTTAAACATCTAAAAATCCTCTATTCTCTAACAACATATAAATGAAGGAACCTAGGTAGGCTCCATGGCTATAAAAAATGGTTGTCCTTAATGTTCCAAGAACCTAGGAATGAGGGCTAGTCAAAGTTGGGCTACAAGACCCTTTTGACACCTCCCATATGACCTAAGCACTTTAAGAAAGAGGCTTAACTCTTCAAGATGATGAACTGTCAAGAAGACAAAATGCAAGCTCTTAGTCTATTTTGTTATATGCTTTACATTTTCTCTCTTAAGAAGTTTAGGTGTAGGTATAAAGGTAGAAGGAGGGATCCTTATATCCCAATGGATAAAGGAAACACTTCATCCCTTTTCATGTGGGATAAAGGTAAAACATGATTAGGAATGGATAAGGTTTCTTTATAAAAGGGTACCTTACTTTAGAAGGGTTTAATTTATGTTTAGCAAGCCATGGGAGTTAGGGGGTGCTAAAAATTAATCAAAGGTGATTAACTAACGGTAGGTGTAAGCTTATAGAAGATATTTAGAGGAATATTAGTAAAATTTAGGCTATTAGAAGGGGATTAAATCAATTAAATATTGATTTATTGGTGAAATGGAAGGGAAAGCTAATTAATTAATAATAATTAATTAATCTAGATAGAAGGGGTGATTTATTAATGGAAGTTTGTTAATTAGGGTATTTGTTGGATAGGTGACTTAATTAATTAGCTTAGTGCAATTAATTAATGATGATATGAGGGAAAATGAGTGTTATTGACAATATGTTGTCAATTTTCTAGAAGATAGATAATTAGCGCAATTCTCCAAGTGTGACACCCTTTCGAGATTATGAAGGTTGGCTATTATTGGCCCCGGTGTTTATTGATTGTTATACATGGATCAAGAGGTGCAAAAATTGTTCATTCTTCACGGGAAAGGAAATATTAGCATCCCTTCCATTCCACCCAATTTCAATTGACCATCCATTCATGTAATTGGGTTTGGACTTCATTGGAGTCATTAACCCAAACTCAAGCCAAGGACATAAGTGGATTCTAACAGAAAAAAACTACTTCACCAAATGGAATGAGGTGATGACACTCAAAGAGGCAAATGAATCTAGCATTCTAGACTTCTACGAGGGGATAGTAACCAGATTTGGTATACCCACCACTATAATATCAGATAATGCATTGGATTTCTTAGGATCAAAGGTAACCCAGATGGGTGTTAAGAATGGGATCTATCCGAGCACTTCATCAAATTATTACCCTCAGGTAATGGCCAAGCCGAGTCTACCAACAAGAACCTATTAAAGATCATCAAGAGGAATCTTGATGAAAATCGAGAGGACTTGGCACACTAAACTTAAATCAGCCCTATCGGATGATAGGATAACTCCCAAGAGATCCACCAAGTAACTCTCCATTCATACTTGTTTATGGAAGAGAGGCAATGTTGCCTATGTCACTTGAGTTGCCAACGTTGGAACTCATAAAGCAATTGGAATTGTTGTATTTTGAACCCATGGAGGTTATATATGTAGAATTGATGGAAATCCAAGAAATCGAGAGAGCATGCAACCAAAAAAATGGAGAAGGACCAAGCCTTGATCAAGAGAAACTTTGATAGGAAAGCTAAGGCTAGAACCTTCCAAGTTGGAGATTTAGTGTTGAAATGGGATATAGAACGAGCAAATCTAGGAAGACATTCAAATTTTGATGCCATTTGGAGTGGCCCCTACATGGTCACAAAATGTAAGAACAATAATGCCTTCCAATTGTGTACATTGGATGGTGAAGAACTGATTCCGATTAATGGAATCCATCTAAAGCATTGTTACTAGAAGGGAAACTCCTCACCTTGTACATATTAGCTTATATTTTCATTCCTCCAAGTTCTTGTGCACATTGTTTTATTGTAGCTTAGTTTTACATTTCCCTAAGTGCTTTGGCACAAGCTTTGTTGTCCCAAGGATGCATCTTTGTAGGCCATGTTCTAGATCAAGTGATGTTCTACTCTCACAATCTTCTTTCTAGAAATTTTCTAATGAGTTGAGAGTACCAAGTAGTTAAGTTGATGACTCCATTTCCCAATGGATTGCTTCAGGAAGCTGGTCACTTCATCCAGCAGGTAAGATGATCCCTCTGAGTCACCAAATTGTTATCCAAAATAAGCCCTACTTATTTTGGCTAACTTTCCTTCATCCTTCCTTCTTTTGTGCCTCAATCAATTTTTTCCACTTTTAGGCACTCAAAATTATCTGGAAATGGCTTCATCAGATAGAGAATTTTCTCACCTTTCTAGAAAGGTAAAATTTTCCTTCTAACTCCTTGTATTTTGCAAGTTATGGCTTGGCGGAGTTTTTGAGGGAAATTTTCCCGGGAAGGCCCACAACCAATAAGAATGTGCCACGTGGCGGGGCGGAATGGTAGGTCAACGAGAGGTAAGTTGAAAAAATCACCAAAGAGTGGGTGGGGTGTAAAGGAAAAAAAAATTCCACAGGCCCGCAGAGAAAAATAAATGGCTTAAGGCCCGTGCCGAATGAGGAGGCGCCACGTGGCGGCGGAGGTCGGACCGGTGGGGGCAAGTTGAATTTTTTTCCAAAAATGGTGCAAAGAAAATTTTGGCCCAGAAGCCCCGTGTTGAATGAGAATGTGCCACATGTCCATGAGGGTAGTGGGAGTTAGAGGGGTGGAGTAAATTTTAGATTTTTCCAAAGTAGTAGAAGGCACAAAGGAAAAAATTGGCCCACAGGCCTACCAAGGAGGAAATGGAAATTTTGGTTAAATCCCCATAGACTAATGGGAGGATGACACATGTCTTGTTCTTAGTGGAGGTCGGGGCATGGGGAGAATTTGGAAATTTTTCCAAAGTGGTCAGCAGCATCAAAGGAAAAATTTGGAGCGCGCGCCGCAGTGAATAGGGTGGTGACACGTGTCTGGAGCGGCGGGGTGTGGAGGAATTTTGAAATTTTTCCAAAATTCAAAAAAGTGTAAAATGGCCATTTGAACCTGCAGCTAAATGAGGAACCACCATGTGGTAGTAGAGTGATTGGGCATGGATATTTTGGGGAATTTTTCCCAAATTCAAAAAAGGGGAAAAATTTTAGGTTTTGGCCCGCCGACCCGATTTTTGCCCAGTTTTTCCCTAAATCTTCATAGGGGCATATCTTTCGATCCAAAGCTCATTTTTTCTCAATTTTGGTGTCATTGGAAAGATATTGAAGTCCTCTACACAATGGAATCTTCAATTTTGTTTTTTGGTGGAGTTTAGTGAGAGAAAAATGAAAAAAATCCTTTGGCATGGGGAAAAGAGTAGAATCGACATTCAACCACCATTTTTAATGCAGTATGGCTTCCATTCTTCTCCAACATGGTCAAAAGTATTAGGAATGAACTTTTAAGGGTACCCATGCTATTTTTATGGATCTAGTTGGTGGTTAAACCATTCATTTCAATTTTCCCGTGTGTTTCTCCTTCTTGAACTTAGGTTTTCATTGTTAAAAGCTAGATTTGGCTCATTTGTAAAGGGTTGGACATTTTTTTATGTTCTGCAGGCTCCCTCCTTCACCATGGCAAGTGAATTTGTGGAATATCAAACCTTTTTTAGGATTGCAACATGTTTTCTACCTCCTTGCTATTGTAATGCACTGTATTTAAAAATGGAAATGACAATGCAAGCTCTGTGAATGAATTTTCAATCCTTTCTTGTGTTGTTTTCTCTATCATGATCCTTCATTAAAATTTTAGAAATTTTTGCATGATTTTGTTACATTTTTATAATATTTTTCATTCTTCAGAAATATATTTTCACCACTCCTTTGGTGTATCACCTTGTCAATTTAGTTTTATCTTCTTTTCTTTCTATCCTTGTCTCCTTGGCAAAATTAGAGTAGAATTTTGAGTTAAACCTCTAAAAATTTCATGCATACATCTGATCAAAGGAGTAGAGGAACCAGCCTCCAATCTAGAGAGTCTTTTCCCATTTTTTCAAGTCCCACACTTGGGGAAAGATTACATGTTGTGTAATCACACTAAATGACCCAATTCTCACTTACAGATTTGAAGGTCATTTAGGGGGTGCTGCTGATTTGCACTAATAATTCGTAAATGCGTTACTTCTCATACAACATAGAGAGTGATGTCACCATGGTATATTTATGTGGCACCAAGCAACACCCTAATGATACTTTCACCAGCATCCTCCAACGATGGAGAGGGATAGCTAGTCACTTCCCTTGCACTTTCCCTGAAAAACAGTTGGTTAGTATTTTCGTTCCCAACCTCAACCTAGATATAGCTTTCCACCTCCAAATGCATTGTGTTCACACTTTTGAGGAGGTTATCGAAAAAGGGGTTCAGATAGAGAAATCTCTCATTGCTAAAGGAACCCTCAAAACCTAATCTAGAGACAATCAAAATGTCAAACCCATGAAAAATTTGAAGATCTTTAACAAAAAAAAATGTGGTGGGAGATGGAATCACTGATTCCAAACGTGTTCAAATGGTCCAAACTGGTCAACCTTTTAAACTAACCAAGGGACCAATTCAACCACCACCAAAACAAAGAACATTCACCTCTCTTAATGAACCTTTATCAGTTATACTAAAACAATTAGATGCGGCCCACATGATGACCTATCCTACAACGCAACCATTTGATGACAATGATCCAAAACCTTCATGGTATAAGGAGCATGAATATTGTGAAATGCATCATGTCAAAGGACATAAGATAGATAAATGTCTGTGACTTCATCATTATATTCAAGACCTCATTGACAACGGGAGATAGAGGTGGATAACCTAGGAAAAACACAAACACCTAATGAGAAAATGGGGATATATAAAGAGCCATTCCCCAATCATGATAAATCAGAGAAGTCAAAGCCGGATCGGGAGAGTCATCCCAAGGTTATAAAGCAACGAATTATTTGTACACCAAAAGAGACAACAATCATTATGATTCACTTATTGTATGTATTCACTCTCCTAATGACCATGTCAACACCATCTGAATTAAGGGAAAGGACTACATTGTGGTAACAAGGCATGTCTGCCTTGTAATTCCAGAACCTTCTCTGTCAACCCCACAAACCAATGATAAATATAACCTTTCAGAACAACTTGAGAAGATGTCGCTAATATTTTGATCTTAGATCTTCTCAAGATATTCAATGTACATAAAGACATTATATACCAAATTCTTCGAAGGGTGGGACTGCCTTTAGAAGTTGATCCTATGGACCTTCAAGCCACAGTGGCAAGCATCATACCAAATGAACATATTGCCTTCAACCATAGGGAGATCCCTACTGAGAATCCAACGCATAATCTTCCTTTATATATTGAGGTAGTTGTCACCCATAGGAAGATCAAATGGGTGCTTGTGGATAACGGATCTAGGTTGAACATTTGTACACTCAAGTTGGTTAAACAACTAGGACATACTGAGACAGATCTTGAGTCTAATATCATCACTATCACCGCATAAAAAAATGCGAAAAGGGATTCGGCAAGCACAATCACATCACGCTTGCCTATGGAGGTGGGTCCCACTTGCCATCAGACAAAGTTTCATGTCCTAGACTTGGAACTTCCATATAATATGCTTCTAGGCTGACCATGGATTCATGCCATGCAGGAGCCATACCATCAACATTTCATCAATGCATTAAATTGAAGCATGAGGGACACACCATTACAATACAAGGAGATTCAGAGCCCTTCGCTCATTGTAGAGCTCTCAATAGCTTTGCATGAAAGGGTACATATGCATGTCCCTCCACGAGATATAGCTATCCCTCTCCAATCTAAGGCCATGGAATCTTAGGTGGATTCGGATTCTCTCAGTTCTTGCACTCATGGTGCATCTACTTCAACATCTCTGTTTGATTCATGGGAGATGAAAATCCTTGAATATGGCTATGGGGAGTATAATGTACAACAAGTGCTCTTGGTTTCAGACCTCTCATTGTCACCCAAGACTAGAGGTGACCCAACTACTACTTCAGAAGACCTAGAAAGGAACACACTATTGGGTCATTCTTACCTGGAGGCTTATTAGCTGAGGAAAAATTACTTGATCCACCTACAACTTGGGTCCCAAAGGATACTCAGCCATCCTGTTATCGAACCTCGAATATGAAAAATCTAGTAAAATGATGTACTCCATGGCCTACAAGGGCCTAGGATGTGGAAGAAATGAACATGAACAGGGGGAGCTAGTTCCATAGCCGCATTTAACAATAGAAAGATATGGAATTGGGATTTGCCCTCATGGAGCACACCCCAATGATCAAGATGCCACTTGTTCCGAATATGAGGATAGCTCGACTATCTAGACAAAGTGATAAGGATTCCCATTATAGCCAATATGAGGATCGCCTCCATAAACCTTTTCATGAACAATGTTTTCCTAACCATAACCCCCACAGACCAACCCTTGACCTTTTGTACCCTTCCCTTGTTTAATGGGACCAACAATGTCACATGTCGCTAGATTTATTCGAGAATGACGAAGCTATCACAGAGTTCATGGGCATAACGGATACAATTCCCATCGAGATCACAAGAAATGTTTCTTTATATACTTAGATACATATGCCTACTTTAGCGAGGAGGCTGAACTTTGTGGTCAAGAAAACTTAAAGAAAAGTGAGAGAAAAATTCCCAATGTAAAGCCTCAAAAAAATTTAATTCCAAGTCACACAAAGAAAATATCTTTGAGGCACTATCTCGACAATCAAATGAAAAAATCAAAGGACAAACAAAGTGACCATGCCAAGGATGAAAATATCATGGAGACATCCTTGGATGAATATCTCAACCTCCCTCCTGATCCTACGCGTATGGAGGACTTATCAAAATTACTAGTTGAAGAAACCATTGATGTGAATATTGGCACAAAAAAATCCCAAGATAGAAAAATTGGGAGCATCACTCTCGGATAGAGAAAAAAATACATTCACTATGTTGTTGTGAGAGTTTATAGATGTGTTCACATGGTCTTACAAAGACATGCCCGACTTAGATCCAACTTTGGTCATGCACAACCTAGTTGTGCATGCAGATGCTAAGCTTTGTCAAACGAAGCTCAAAGATGCACCCAAGAGTGGCCTTACTGGTTAAATAAGATTTGGAAAGATTGTTTGTAGTAGGATTCATCAAGCCGATTGATTATTCTGAATGGATATCGAACATTGTTCCTGTCTAGAAAAATCCTATTGGTATCCAAATCTGCACGGATTTTAGGGACATTAATAAGGATTTTCCTAAAGATGACTTTCCACTACCAAATATTGACATGATTTTTGACTCAACCGCAGGGTACGAGATGCTATCACTCATGGATGGATTTTGGGATATAACCAAATCAAGATAGCTGAAGAATACCAACACAAAACAACTTTTACGAATCCTTGGGGTACCTTTTGTTATCAGGTGATGCCATTTGGCCTCAAAAATGTAGGAGCTACTTATCAGTGGGCAATGACAGTAATTTTTCATGATATGATTCATGATATCATGGAGGACTACGTGGATGACATCCTGGGAAAGTCTAAAACAAGAGAGGATCACCCTGTCATTTTGTGGCGTATCTTTGAACACCTACGAGAATACAAAGTTAGGATGAATCCAAAGAAGTGTGTCTTCGGTGTGCTATTAGGAAAACTATTAGGCTTCATTGTATCAAGACGAGGTATTGAGGTAGACCCTACTAAAGTGTCTCATTATTACTAAAATACCTCCACCTAAGAATATCAAGCAACTGCGCAACTTATAGGGGAAAATTCAAGCCATTCATTGCTTCATCTCCTAACTTGCAGATAAGTGTCACTCATTCACCCACTTTCTTAAAAAGGATGTCACTTTCATCTGGGGACTTGAGCAACAACAAGCCTTTGCTTTGCTTAAACAATACTTGGCTAATCCACCTATCCTCATGCCACCAACTCCTGGAGAACTGCTCTTGCTCTATATTTCCGCTACGTAATTTTCTATTGGAGCGTTGCTCACCCAATACGACCTTGGCCATAAGGAAAAATCGGTGTATTATCTAAGTCGCACCCTCATCACCTATGAGCTCAATTATCCTCAAATTGAGAAATCTTTCTTGGTTTGTTGTTTTTACTTTTCAAAAACTTTGCCATTACCTATTGAATACTAAAACCAAGCTAATATCCAAGGTTGACCCACTCAAGTATTTATTGTCTAAACCCACCCTCATAGGTAGAATGGCTAATTGGATCATTCTACTCAGTGAGTTTGACATAGAATTTGTACATCGAAATTAGTTAAAGGACAAGTACTTGCTGACCAGCTAGTAGAAGCACCTTTGCAAGGCATGGAACCTTTGAATCTGGATTTTCCAGATGCCTCCTTGCTCTACATTGAATAATCTATCGTATGGTAGATACATTTTGATGGATCCTTTACGTTTCATGGTTCAGGTGCAAGAGTAGTCCTTATTACTCCTTCTGGCAATCCTATACCACAAGCTTTTCACCTGGGCTTCCCTTGCACAAACAATATTACAAAGTATGAGGCACTTATTGTAGGAATGAAGCTAGCTATCAAGTGGAATATTCATCATGTCAAGGTTTTGGGTGATTCATAGTTAATTATCAAATAGGTTAATGATGAATATAAGGTCAAGGATGACAAGCTCATACCTTACAAAAAGCTAGTGGAAACTCTAAAGGAGTACTTTGTGTGCATTACATTTGAACAAATCCCTAGAGACGAATGATCGAAAAATTCCATGGTGATAGTGGGCTCTATGCTTTGTATTCCACTAGGGAATAATGACATGTCATTCTTTGTAGAAAATATATGCCAGCCTACGTATGACATGCTATAATATTTCCTGGCTTGTGATGTTGTTGGTCCCAATTTCCCATGGTACGAACCAATTTTTACCAATCTTAAGGACAATACATTCTCTCCCGATATCTCCTATTCTGAAAAAGCAAAGCTTGATTCACCAAATAGCCCATTACACCCTTCAGGACGTACACTTTATCATCGTGGCTACGATGGAAATCATTGCGTTGTCGGATGTGATGGATTCAATCAAGCAATCAAATAAGTACAGGGGGTGTGTGGAGCACATACAAATGGAATGGTATTAGCTAAGAAATTGTTAAGAGTAGGCTACTATTGGCCTACCTTGGAAACTGATTGTTGCAATTATGTCAGGAAATGTGTACTTTGCCAAAAGTATGGAAAATTCATTCATGCTCCATCGCAACCATTACAACCTATCACTACCCCATGGCCATTATCCAAGTGGGGACTTGACATGATAGGAAAACTTACTCCTACTTCATTTGATGGTCATACACACATCATCACAACCACAAAATACTTTACAAAATGGGTGGAGTCTGTCCCTTTAACCTATGTAACCGGAGCCCAGATTTCTAAATTTATCATGAATCATATCATTTGTCAATATGGCATTCCCGTAGCCATCGTTACAGATAATGGGAATTCATTTAAGAAAAAAACTATAAAAGGCATTTTTCAACGGTTCCAAATTAGGTTAAAATGGTCTACACCATATTACTTTGGACAGTGAAGCCACAAACAAGACTTTGGTAAGGATAATGGAGAAGATGGTCAGCAAAACATGTCGTAATTGGCACTTACAAATCCATCCAGCCCTCTGGGCTTACAAAACCTCCATTCATACTCCTACGGGTGCAATGCCATATTCTCTAGTGTTTGGGATAGAATCTATCATCCCCTTAGAGATTGAACTTCCTTCCTTAAGAATCTCTCTTAGGGACTATTTGGATAAAGATGAGGATTACTAGGTAGCAAGATTGGCTGAATTGGAGCTCCTAGATGAGAGACACATTTGTGCTCTTAATCACCTAAAAGTGTATCAAAATAGAGTCTCCAGAAACTACAACAAGAGAATCATCCCTCGTTAGTTTGAGGTTGGTGATTTAGTCATGAAGGAGAACTAGTTCAACACCAGAGCGGAATGAGAAAAGAAAGGGAAGTTTGAACCACATTAGTTGGGACCCTATGTTATAGTCACCAAGTATGGCACATGGGCATACAAACTTGCTCACCCCAATGGTGATGAGCTCTGGGAGCCCATGAACGCCATGCATCTTAAGTGGTTCTATGCTTAAACATGGCGTAGGAAGGTCAAAAAAAAAAAATCAAAAAACATGGTAAAATGATCAAAAATACAAAAAAAAATCAAAAGAGAAAAGAAAAAGAGAAAACAGGTCATCCACAAGTGAAAACCATGCAATTGTGACACTTTGGACAAGTCCTTGGGTGAAAACGGGTTTCGGCACCTTTCGTTATTCTCAAGCATCTTGTATCTGGAGGGTGGTTTTCCTTGGCCTAGGCCCTAGTTCTACCTTCAAGATTCCCTATGAACCCCATCCTATCAAGCCTTGATCCGGCTTTGTCTTCTTTTAGTCATATGTGAGGGGTATGTTCTTTCGTTATTTCCCATCTCACGTTGGGGCAATTCAATGACTTCACCTTCTTGTTCATAAGCGCACAGCTTCTGCCCTTGTATATTCCCCATCTAATGTTGGGGACATCCACGCTTTCTTAGTTACCTATCTATAGCTCTAGAAAAATGTTAGAAAATAATGCAAAAACAATAGAAATTTTTTCTCAAAAATGCAAAAACAATAAAAATTGTTCTAAAAAACACAAAAACAATAGAAAATTGTTTCGAAACACCAAAAACAATAGAAAATTGTTTCCTGAAAACAAATCTTACAAAAACATTTACTTGCATTGTTTTGTATCTGGCTTTGCTTGTTGCTTGTATAGTTGTTTTGTGTTTTTGCTTCTTGGGTTGTTTGTTGCTTAGGTATACTTTGTTAAGGTTCATCTCTTCTTGCTTAGATTAGATTTATTCTTTCTTATGCATGTGGATCATGATGTAATGTGTTAATTCATTGTGTTCTTTCTTAGCATTTGGTTGTGTTTATTGCATGCTAATGAATCATAGGGAATCATGGTGTATTATGTTGTTTCCTTGTGTTCTTTGTTAAGCATTTGATTGTGTTTATTACATGTGCATTGTTTTGTTATCATTATCATCACATCTAACATCATCTATACATCATATATAAACAAAATGCTAAGTTTTACATCATGCATGTATGCTAAGCTAATCATCACATATCGTATCATCAATGGGGGCAAGAGGGGTTGCGCATGATCAAAAATCTATCCCCCCGCACCAATATCATCATATCATCCCATCCATATACATCTACAGTAACACATGAGAAATGCATTTGATACATTCTACAAGATCACATCATCTAGAAATAAAAGCACATGTATACATCAAACATCAAGATAACATACATGTAAGTACAAAATCAGACAACATCATAACACATCCATAAGTGCTGAATCAACACACGCAATATGCAATGGGATTCAACATAGAGTAATTTCTGATAAAGGGTATTTTACATCATAGAATTATGCCCACTCATGTCACATGCATCAGGACACAAAAAAATAAAGTGCATCATCTCATAAACATGTGTATCTGAGCCCAAAAAGTAATCCTCTATATACATGTGTGTCATATACATCTATATCAACAAAAATGGATATACATTAGTACTCTATATCAAAAATGCCTTCAGTTGAGGCGTACAAAGATGATACATCAAAAATGTCCACATATCTATACAAGTATAAACTATCCAGATTGGTACTCAAAATGATACATCATAGATACAAAGTGCCATAAAAAGGGGCATGTATCAGAAAGAATCAAGCCTTCATCACGAGGCATCATCAAAATACAAGTATACAAGGCTATACATCAAAATTGGCCTTCATAAGAGGCATGAATACAAATAATCTATACAACAAAAATGTGGAGCTCAACTGCAGCTCTCACCCTCGCCGGGGCTCCCAGGTCTGTCACCTGGCCGACGGAACAATGGAGGCTGAGATCGTCCCTAGTCCGGATGGCTTTGCTGGAATGGGCATCTCTCACCGATCTCATAAACTAGCTCGATCTCCATAACCGAGAGCTGTCACACTTGACCTGACTTGTCAAGGTAGTACCACTTGCTGCTCTGGGGGGACTACCCTGTAATAGGTAGTCCTGTAAAATAGAGCCTCACCACCAAGCCTCGTAGCATCATGTATAAAATCAGTATCTCTGGAGACGAGGGCTGCCTGAATGGTAGCATCACGCTCACCTGTCACTCAGCCTAAATTGGCCTCGATGTTTCTAGAGGAAGAAACCTCTCGGTATATATCTACAGAATAGTTTGCAGCTCGGCACGGCCTCGATCCTCTCAGTGCAAGAAGTGCCTGTGACCATGCGTATACATGATCTCTCTACGCAATGACCATCCGCACTGGGTGCAGGGATCGATGAAGAAGACTCAATATCCGAGCCCCATGGGCATCCATCTCTTGTATCTACCTCTACCATTCCACTTTGCTATCCTTGGGCCAGCCTAGGCCTCGAGCTTGATCTCACTCAAAGTAAAGTAACAATGTGAGCTTGGGCCTCATCGGGCTCTCTGTGCGATCACACACTGACCTCAATCCTCATCTCTCTTCACTCTGGCCTCGTCTCTCTCGGCTATGGCCTGCTATAGCTATAGCTATTGTTGTGGTGTGGCTACCGGTGCCACTTTGATGGGTCCCCGGGGTGCTCTAGATGATTGTCCCTGCTCTAGGACCTTGCCTCTGAGAAACTACACTGGTGCCTATACTAGGCCCTGTGGCCTCGGTCCATGTGCATGTGCAAATGTGCCTACCCATCATGTAGAATTCCATCGAAAGGATCCTCTAGGTTAGGCCCCACCGCCTCTTACTCGGTACTCTAAACCATTCCATATCTCTATAGGTGGACGAGTGCCTGTTGCCCAGGCCTCCTCTAGAATGGTGAGACACAGGGTAACACTCTAGCATACCAAGCTGCATAATCGGCTATGGTCCCTAGATCTCACACTTGTCATGTTGGGTCCCATGCCTATGGGACCACCTGCGTGAAACTCACCCTAGCTCGGGCCACCGGTATGCGAGGCCCCATGGTATGCCTCTCTGAATCTCTGTGTGCATGCCAAATATCTAGCTGGGGACCCCCTATACCCTACCAAGCTACCACTAACACCTGTCTACTCGATACAACTCAATAATGTAGCTATAACTGCCAATGATAAAGTGTGTTACCAAGCACACAAAGGTGACCTCTGTGACATCCTCTCGACCACCGGAAATGTCCGTAAGGCCACCAAATGATGTCTATCTCTCGATAACTCATCAAAATCTCACCTATATCTAAATAGGCTACCAAGGTGGCCACGTATATCACCACCTACTACTACCCATGCCATGTATGATGGCTCCTCTAGGTCTTGGACACGTAAAGTGCCCACAGGGCATCTAATGGAAATATGGTCCCATGACCATATCTGTAATAAAGGGAATGGACCCATGGTCTTCTAACCATGGTATGTGATCAAATGTAAATCCCAGTATAGGTGGGCTAGTATGCACTGCCCCCAATAGTATCTCTCACCACTGAAGATGCCATGAACCAAGGGTAATAGTCCTCTCAAGAACGAGGTCCATATCTTATCAGTGAGTAAGAACCCACTGATAAGAGACATGATGTAGAGAGGTCCCTAATGCAATGTGGGGTCGAGATACACTCGTGTAAGGCTATAGTCATCCCATCATGTGGAATGTCATCAACATCAAAAAGGGCACTGCAAGCTGCTCTAATCAGCCCTACATCTAAGTTGTACTCAATCAAGGTGCCTAGGATCGGCACGCGAAGGATCTACCATACGTCCTCAAGGGTCACAGCCATCTCCCATGTAGGCAATCTGAAGCATTGACTCTCATAATGCCATTGCTCGGCTAGCACAGTTAGTAGGCCATGGTCTAGTGTAATGGAGGGCATCCATGACATGGGGCCTAGCCCACTATGTCGAGAAGTATCGTCATGGTTCATCGATCGCATTTGTCCATACTCCCCTCTAGCTCTGCTTTATCTGGTTGTGTCATTCCCACGTTTGTAAAACTAGAAATCGTTTCTACACAATACCAAATCACTCGCCGATTCTAACATTTCTTCCAAAAATCTATCTACCCTTTTAGGGTTAACCCAAAAATCCTAAAAATTCTTCTAAGTTTCATGTTTTTGACACTTTCCTATCTTTTCTCCACCTGTCTAGGGTGCCTACACACCCTTTTGGGTGTGTGTGCCTCATTTTTGGAGCTTGCGCTTGTGCACATATGTTTCTCGGCACTTGTGCCCTCATTTGGGTGCCTGCGCGTCCTTTTTGGCATATGTGCCACACATTTGGTGCTTGTGCTTGTGCATGTATGATTTTGGGTGCGTGTGCCCACCTTTTCGTGTGTGTGCCACATTTTTCATGTGTGTGCCCTATTTCCCATGTGTACGCATGCGCGTACATTTTTTGTGTGTGTGCGTGTACATGGGTGTGTGCATTTCATACTTACGTGTGTGCCCATGTGTGTGCTTAGGCGCATCCACCGCCAAAGGGACACCTGCATCCCCGATCCGACGCTTGTGCTGCATGTAGGCGTGACGATGCGACTTCCTAGGGCTAAATGCCAAATTTAAAGCATTAATGACTGAATTTAATGAGCTAGGGTTCAATACTCATAAAGGGGGCATCATCTGCATGCCGCTGGTACCCTTGGACTGCATCTGCGCACCTCAATCGGTCTCATGCGATCACCATGCTTCTTGTCACTATCAAAGCCTCATAGTAGAAATTCTAAACAACTCGGTTAAAATGAATTGGTCACGATGTTTTTACCCCCCGTGGGGTATATTAACCCGTTTTTCACCGTCGGGAGGGCCTGGAAGCCCGTTTCATCGCCATTTTCTCCTTTGTTCACCGTGGAATAATTTTTTTGTTAAATAATTTTTTTCTCTTATTTTTCACCATATTGGGGCATTTTTTGTTGTCTGATACCCCTTTCTTCTCCCTTGGACAATTTTATTTCTCCTTGGTGATTTTTCTTCTTATCCACACTCTCGTAAATAATTATTTTTAAAATAATTATTTTTTATTAATTTTTCCACTAAACAAGGACATTTTTGTCGCTTGTTTCTTCTTTCTTCCACCTAGGGCACTTTTTGTTGCCCCTAGGCCCTTCATTCTATTTCTTCTCTTTTCTTCTACTATCCATCACATTTTAGAAAATAGGAAAATAAAAACAATATATATGTCAAAAATAAAAAAATAGGGCAAAATTTTTCACAAAATCCTAAAAAGTAAAAACCTACAAAATTGGTAACTTGCTTATTACGGCTAAAACTTATGTCTTGTGTATGGTATTTTCTCCATATCCTATTGATTTTTCTCACATCTTCCCCGATTAATACGACTAACGGATCACCGATTTACAACCATTCAAAAAGCTAGCTACTTGCTTCGTCACGTCGTACTGGGGGCACATTTGTTGCTTGGTGTTGTTTCGTTGCAAACAAATACTTTTCTTGGACCCCATGTCCATTATCATTTCCCTTGCATGTAATATTTCTTGGGGCATCAGTTTTAACCCTTTTCACAATCACAAACTAGTGGATCTCTTTAAAGACTTGATAACAAAACATTTGTACAACCGTCTTGACCATTGTTGCGTTGGGTATGTGTGTTCGTACTTGTTTTCCTTGTTAGATGAGCTTATTTCCTTCTCTTACATTGCATTGTTGTATGTTACATGGAGTTATTATTTTCATCAATGGTAAATTGTTCATAGTATGGCTTTTCATGTCATTCTACCTTTGTCGTATACTTATATTTTTCATAAGGACCAATGACGTAGCTCTATGGTAATATGATGACATCACAATTGTTCTAATAAATAGTGGCTAGAGAATAAGATCTTCTCTCTCTTCCTCCATATTTATTCTACATAAATTTCCTCTCACCCCTAATATTCTATTTCTTGGGGGCATCCTCCCCCTTCCCATTCTTATATCTATCTCTCACCTTTTTCAATCGTCGATCGTCTTCCTTCACCACCCTATCGACACTCGAGGGGACATCTCTCCTTCCTACTAATTTTTCTTTTATCCCTTTAAAATTTATTCCATCTACTATCTTTGAATTGGCATCACTTACACCACCCCAAAGAGGGGAAAATGTAGACACCCATAATTACGCCCAAGCAATTTAAATACTTAAATTGTGCTAATTATCTATCTTCAAAAATTGACGACATACTGTCAATAACACTCATTTTCCCTCATATCATCATTAATTAATTACACTAAGCTAATTAATTAAGTTTCCTATCCAAAAATACCTAATTAATGACCTTCCATTAATAAATCATCCCTTCTATCTAGACTAATTCATTATTAATAATTAATTAGCTTTCCTTCCATTTAACCAATAAATCAATATTGAATTGATTTAATCCCCTTCTAATAGCCTAAATCATACTAATATTCCTCTAAATAGCTTTTAAAAGCTTACACCTACCTATTAGTTAATCACCTTTGATTAATTAAAGCACCCCCCAACTCCCATGGCTTGCTAAACATAAATTAAACCCTTCTAAAGTAAGGTTACCTTTTATAAAGCAACCTTATCCATTTCTAATCATGTTTTACCTTTATCCCACATGCAAAGGGATGAAGTGTTTCCTTTATCCATTGGGATATATAAGGATCCCTCCTTCTACCTTTATACCTACACCTAAACTTCTTAAGAGAGTAAATGCAAAGCATATAACAAAATAGACTAAGAGCTTGCATTTTGTCTTCTTGAGAGTTCATCATCTTGAATAGTTAAGCCTCTTTCTTAAAGTGCTTAGGCCATATAGGAGGTGTCAAAAGAGTCTTGTAGCCCAACTTTGACTAACCCTCATTCCTGTGTTCTTGGAACATTAAGGACAACCAGTTTTGATAGCCATGGAGCCTACCTAGGTTCCTTCATTTATATGTTGTTAGAGAATAGAGGATTTTTAGATGTTTAAACATTTTTAGGTTAAAAGTTTTGTATTAATGAATGTTTAGCATCTAACCCTTGATTAATTCTTATCATGATGGTGCTTAGTATGTTGTTTAATTCTTGCTAATTAAGACTATTTAGGGGTTAGTATTTTATGCACATTTAGCATTAGTTTAAAAACAACACATGCACACAATACCATCTACACCCGCTCCCAAAATCACCATCCACAGACCTACATACCCTATCTTTGATGAGGTCACTCATCGTGAAATGATAAAACAATTTAATCAATCTCCTCTAAAGATGTGTTTATATGATCTTGTCCAAACTTTTGAATCCCACGGAAAAGCCCTTATTGAGGTTTTACAATCCATTGAAGTTCTCGCCCAATGACCCCACACTAGTGGCCTTGATTATATCCAATCACCATGTGGCCTCGCTAACCAAATCACCTCCTCCTTCTACCCACATGACCACTCCTCAAATCACTTCCCTCAGCTTCTCTTAAGAGGAGATTGTACCTCTCTAGTCAGATGACCCTGATCTCACCCTATTCATTTTTGTCTATATCGATAACATACGCATACGACGCATCATGTTTGATGGTAGTGCTATAATTAACATCATCTCCTCACATGCATACAATAAAATGTGTATTCCTTCTAACTATATGCATAATAAACCAGTTATGTTGCACTCCTTCAATGATGTCATCACCTCCACCCTTGCCACGGTTATCCTTCATGTTAGTGTAGGCCCCCACATTATCCTGGAACTATTCTACGTATTAGAGGTGGAATTCCAATATAACCAATTTCTCGGCAGATCTTGGATTCATGTCATGGGTTGTGTCCCTTCAACTTTACACCGATGTGTAAAATTCAAGCATGAGGGACATAACTACACCATCCTTGCTGACCGTCGCCATTCAAGACATGTAACATGTTGTACTAGCCCAATGATGTGCTTGTACTAGTCAAGGCATCTTCCACTACCCCCACTTCACCTTCACCCACAAGCCCATCCACCAATGTTGTCACCACCTCTCCCACATCTAACCATGTTATTCCTACTACCGTCGTAGCCTCTACAACTAACTCATCGCATGTCTAATCATCTAGTAAGTCTTTTATCCTCTCTATCGACATATCAACTATTGATCCCTTAGAAGGTGTTTTTGAATGCTTGAATCTAAGGGAGTACCACCTATATAATATCGACACATTCCTCACTCCACAAGAGTATGGGAACCTGTGCCAAAGCACCCTAGTTATGAATACCACGTAAACGAGGTTTTCCCTATGGTCCTCCCCACCTTCACACTAATCAATGTATGGGGGACTTGATATGGCAACTTATTCACTCAAACATTCATCCCAAACATGAACATTTTCATCTGACCTACAATCCCTTACTAATTTTTACTTCACCCACAATTTCCTCCACCAATGCTTATGGAAAGGATTTGGCTTTAGATTTTACGAGCAGGGGCCACTATCTTTCATGTCATTTTTGCACTACCGTAAACAAAATGACCATAATGGCATTGTCTTTACTTGCACCACCTCCCAAGAAGGCCCATGTTGACCTCAATAAGGAAGACAACCTTCTCCACCTCATTCACCCTCATCACCATATTCACCCACGATTCCATAGATCCCAAATCTATTCTTGCTAACTTTTTTTTTCATAAACACAATTTCCCTAGAACCTCTGACCTATCAATGTGATGGTGAGGCTTCCTCTTCTCTCCCCTTCCTGTATCCTGACATGATTGATGATGATACACCTTTTATTAATTTTGTTCAATGTTAGGATAATGTGTCCATCCTCACCTACCTTGTTGCGGAAGACTCTTATATTCACCACCATTACTCTCTCGAGACGCAAAACCATGTTGAATGAATTGACTATCAAAATCAACATTAATACTCAGGATGACCCACACATTCTAAAGATAGGTCAGTATTTAGATGTTGCTGAACAGGAATCTTTTACCTCTTTCCTCTCGGGACCATAGCAATGCTTTTGCTTGGTCCTATGCTGATATGCCCGGTATTGACCCTAAAATCATGGTCCACAATATCGTAACCATTCCTAATGCCAAACCCATCAAACAAAAGCTGTAGAAAATGTATCCTCACATTTCTCTTCTTGTCAAAGAAGAACTTTAGCGCCTTCTCTCAATTTCCTTCATCATACCCATTGACTATCCCCAATGGATTTCTAACATCATTCCTGTCACAAAGGTGACAGTGGGACTCTACATTTACACGACTTGACCTCAACCTAGCTTGTCCCAAAGATGATTTTCCCTACTAGGCATTGACCAACTAGTTGATCTCACTGCCGGCCATGAAATTCTATCACTCATGGATGGTTTCTCGGGTTATAATCAAATATTACTTGCTCTAGAAGATCAACACAAGACTACCTTCATCACCCCTTAGGGGACCTTCTGCTATTGATTCATGCCTTTTGGCCTTAAAAATGTTGGTGCTACATATTAGCAAGCCATGACTTACATCTTTCATGACATCATGCATTGCATATTGGAAGATTATGTAGATGATATTCTTGCCAAATCCAAACATCGAGCTGAACACCTGACCATCCTTAAGGTCATCTTTGACCACCTCATCAAGTATTGTGTTCATCTTTAACCAAAGAAATGTGTCTTTGTGGTACTTTCAGAAAACTCCTTGGTTTCATCATTTATTTAAGTGGCATAGAAGTTGATCCTGCTAAAGTAAAGGCTATTCTAGAAATGCCTCCACCTACTAATCTTCATCAACTTCAAAGTCTACAAGGTAAGTTGTAATCCATTCATCATTTTATCTCGCAACTTTCTGACCGTTGTCAACCATTTCATCATCTTCTCAAGAAATATGTTTCATTCAAATTGGATGATGAATGTTATAACGCCTTTGAATCCCTAAAACAATACCTTCTTCAACTACCAATTCTCATTCCTCCTAAGGATGACCAACCCTTTTACCTATATATTTCTACTACTAACCATTCTTTAGGTTCCATGCTTTCTCATCATGATGAGCAACACATAGAAAGCAAGCGAGTTTATTACATAAGCCATACCAAACTGGACTACAAAACATGATACACCCATGCTAAAAATATGCTTAGCCTTAGTTTCTATCACCACCAAACTCCACCATTACCTACTCAACCAAAAACCTTCGTTGTTACCAATACCGACCCCTTACACTATTTGTATGCAAACCTTATCAACATTAACATGTCGCATGTTGGCTTATGCTTCTTGCTGACCTTAACCTTGAATTCATCCATCAAAAATCCATCAAGGGCCAAACCATCGCTGAACAACTAGCTAGAGACACACTTATTTTTGAGGTTCAACCCTCTAACTTCAATTTCCCGATGAACCCATAACTACTCTCTCCTTAAACGATACCGCTTACCAAATGACACTCTTCTTCGATGGCTCCAAATGTCAACATGGAGGTGGGGCTGGTGTTATCCTCATTCCTCTTGATGGTGAACCTATGCCTTTATCTTTCAAACTATATTTTTATTATACAAACAATATTATCGAATACGAAGCACTCGTATTGGGTCTCTAGGCTGCTTATGCCTTAGATGTTAAGTCAATCAATATATTTGGTGATTCTCAGCTGGTCATAAACTAGGTCAATGGTATATACCAGTGTCATAATGAAATAATTCAAAAGTATAAACATCATGTAGACATACTTTTGACTACCTTTGACTGTTACGAACTTCAAACCACCCCATGTTCTACCAATAAATTTGTAGATACCATGGCCTACTTTGCTTCTCAGATACCCACTTCGCCTACCGATTCTAAAATATTTGTCACAATAAAAAGGTTACAATCAACCTCTTATTCACCTTGTGAGGTCTACTCCGTCGCAACCTTTACACTTGACCCACGCGACCTTTGGTATAAGTAGTTTGTAGACTATCTTTCCCTTTCCATTCTACCTTTTGATCTCACTCATAATGGACAACGTGCATTTCTTAAAAGTGTCTCTTACTATGTCATCATGGGTGGTCTCCTTTATAAGTGTGGATTCGATGGTATTCTCTTACAATTCCTTACAAGTTCTAAAATTCCCTACACCATCAAGGAAGTTCACAATGGAATTTTTGGATGCCACTTTAGTGGTTTAGTTGTCATTAAATGCATTCTTTTCCTTGGCTATTATTGGCCAACCCTAAACCGTGACTATTGTGACTATGTCAAATGTTGTGTGAAATGACAACAATATTATAATCTCCATCACACACCTATTCATACCTTATAGGTCGCGTGAGACCTTTGGCCTTTTTCTCAACAGGGCTTGGATCTTGTCATTGAGATCAATCCCCATTCTTCACAATGTCATCAATGGATTATAACCATTATTGAATATTATACTAAATGGGTAGAATCCATTCCCCTCATTTCTACAAAATCCGATAAAATATTTGAATTCATCAACCATCACATCATTTGTCGCTTTTTGGTGTTCCTCACCGCCTCATCACCGATAACGAAACTAATTAAAAAAAAACCCTACATAAGTTGTGCGACACTTTTGGCATCCAACTCATTTTCTTGTCACCTTATTACCCACAAACCAATGGCCAAGTAGAATTGACCAATAAAACCTTGAACAAAATTCTTATGAAAGTAGTTGACGATACAGAAAGGATTGGCATTCATACATTCCTTTCACTTTATGGGCTTATCGCACTAATATTCAAAATTTGACTGCTACCACACCTTTTTCTCTGGGTCTCTATAGTACCAAGGTTGTCTTGCCTCTTGAATTCTAGATTCCATCTCTCTCGTATCTTACTATAAGACATGATCAACGATGATGACTTTTGCCAGGATCGATTGGTGCAACTATATTTATTAGATGAACATTGTCTCAATGTTCTTGACCATCTCCAAATCTATCAAAAACATATCAAATGTTCCTATGACAAATGGTTCCAAAAATGAACCTTTTAGGTCGGTGACCTCATCTTGAAGGAAAATCAACATGTAACCAAATAAGAGAAAAGTAAACGGGAAAATTATCTCCTAATTGGCTTAGACCCTATATTGTTACCCATGCCTATGGATCAAGTGCTTATCATTTGTCTTCACTCAAAGGTAAACCAAAACCTGATCCTCTCAATGCCTTGCATCTTTGACCATTTTATTGTTGACATCAAGTCCTATATCACTTTCTGTCAATTGATCGCTCATCTCTTGATCTTTGTTCACCTTCCATATTACCTATTTTTGAGGATCAACGACTAAACAAGAATCATGTGGTTATCTATCACCTTTCAACCTTACATTCAATATGAGTACCACGGCTCTACTCATAACATGATTCTCGTGGATACCTTTCAGATTTTTAAATCTGGAATCCCATGGTCGTTCATCACTTAAAACCACCTCTTTCATAGTTAACCCCCATGTACTATGGTGTTGTCTTCTAAACAAGAACCTAATCTTCCTCTATAGTCTTGTCCATGACTTAAACATCCAAAACACAAAATGGGATTTAGTAGCTTGAGTAAAACTTCTAGCAATAGATGACTCCCTCAACAAGGGACATCTCTTCTTTCTACCTCGCCACTATAAATAGACTGCTCCCTTAAAGGACATCTATATAAAGTCATTGCAAAAAAATAAAATCCGTAAGCTTCCCTCATCGATCAACTTTGTGAAGGCCTCAAGGAGATAATATACTCATCCCATATAGACTTCTCACATCAATAAGTCTATTAAAAAAATGAAGGAAATGATGAAATTTTTGTCATGGACTTTCCTTTTTTAGATCTTGGGTTTCTTGCTAAGTAAACATGAAATTGTACACTAGGTTACACTAAACCAGCTACTTTCACCTCATTTCCTTTGGTGCCCTAATTTTATCTCTCGGTCAAGGGACTTACCATAAATGTGACAATTCATGATCGTATGACTTTATTCACCTTTAGAATACTCCATTATACAATGCCTTTAGGGTCGTACGCTCATAAGCCCATCTTGGGTATGGTAGACTCATTAGGGTTCTTATCAATTAAGTGGACCTTTTGCCACCTCTTACTATTTTCCTTCTTCATTACTTATTGATTATCCTATACAGGACTAGATCATCGACACCTATATTTAAAATGAATCAACCATGCCTATGACCTAAAATCAACCATGCCTATGACCCACATTCAATCATGCCTAAGATCTACCAACCCATTCCTCATATTCTTCCCTAGCTTATGGGAGAACTACATCAGCTTGAGGCCCCTTTTCACTGGGGCTATGTAGGCAGCTCTTCAATGCTTGGGGCGTTGAAGGTTAGCTTAGCCACTCTTCACCCTAACCTATTTTCCCCTTCATTTCCCTATTCACATCCTACCTTAGTTTGTTTCTATTTTATATCAACAATTGGAAATTAAACCAAACAAGCAATAATTAATAAACATTTTTACCACATCATCACATCATTCATTTATCATTTTCACATTTCCACTATAGAAAATATTTGGAAACTTAAACCATAACATGCATATACATCATCATTTATTTCCCATAACCTATAACCTGACTCCATCATGCCTATGACCTGACTCCATCATGCCTATGACCTGACTCCATCATGCTTATAACCTAACTCCATCATGCCTATGACCTAACTCCATCATGCCTATAACCTGACTCCAACATGCCTAACTGACCTAACTCAACCATGCCTACAAGACCTCGACTCAATCATGCCTAATTCACCCGTTTCTATCACGTACACAAATAATAATAGAAATTTAAACAAGTACACCATCCATACCATAAATATCATCATCTATATAAATGAGAAAGTTTGTGTATCCATACATATGTACATAGATACAAATAAATAAAAATATCTCAAATCACTCAGATACAACCTCACTATCTTTAACACGCAGGATGGTATAAAAATAAAAATCACAAAACTCTCATATACATCCTCACTATATTCAGCACGCAATGGTATATATATATAAAAAAATCAATACAATGATCATCTCTAGTGACTAATTGTCACCCCACCTGATATCCTCTGGGCTAGTCTCACCTGTCTCCTCCTCTCTACATGTCTATCATCCTGCTAGCATCTCACCACCCTCCATGGGCCTTAGTCTAACCTCTGTAGGTACCTCACCTGGAGCTGGCCTCCATGAACTAGTGGGATTTCCCCTACCCTATCTTGGGGCTCGTCAACCCCATGTACTCTCCACACTATGAGTACAAGACCTAGTCCTCTCACTCGAGGCCTGTTGTGCTCTATACTCTACATAGCTAGGGACATCTATCCCTGTAGCCATCAGGTGATCCTGATAGTACCTCACCTCACCTAGGGCATCCCTGAACCTAGCCATCGGTATTATTTGTGGTGGTTCCATTGGTCTCTAACCCTATACCTATACCATGGGACCCTATCCCGCCCCTACCTGTAAAATGGGACCCTTTCCTAAGCCTGTGTGGGTGCTTGTGCATGTACCTAGGCCTGAAGGGCCATAATACGTGCCTACGCAAAGTGGTTAGTTGGCCCTACAAACCTACAACTTGCACCTATAAGGTGACCACATGTACCCCATCTCCATCTCCACCTTGTGTGAGTGCCTATCCCTAACCAACTGCGGCTTGAAGGGCTACTACCTGTGCATGTAGAGTAGAAACCTACGCCTCTAACCCTGTTAGTTACCCCTACACTATCCCCAACTGTGTCACCAGGGTATTCACCTACACCTGTAGGGCATCTTTATGAAATGTGATAGTGGCTAAGTCCTATTACCCTGGCCTCGGTGGTACTACCCATAGTTATACTAGCCACCACTGTCTATATCTATCTATCACTCCGGTGTCATCAATCCTCCGGTCTACTTCCTTCTCCTCCTGCCTTGTCAAAAATTTTGGATGTGGTAGAGGAATAGGCCTCTCCACATCATCCCTCCTATATTATGGGAAGGATGGAGGAAAATCCTATGGAAATCCAACCTTTCATTTGACCCTATCTACAGGTATCATCTCGTGCTTCCCGGCATGGTGTCCTCTATCCATCTCGAGTAGCTTTAGCTAATAAAACTCTATGGCCATCTTCATATATGATGGGAAGCCCACATACACCTCTAAATGATGTCCATGCCGGAAAAACCCTCTAGTACATTCCTATAATATGTTACATCATGTGTAGCCCTGACAACCCAAGTGCTCCAACAACACATGCCCATCACCTATAGCCTACTTGGACCAAGCCCACCTCAAATGCATCTAGATGGGGCATACCAACTGGACACACACACACACAATGTGCTCCTATGCCCAAAGTGAGTGTAGTAGAGAAATGTGCAACACAAAGTTGACCTGTCGTAACCTCCCATAGGCCCATAACTCTTTGTATAACTACACCAAGAATGTTGGTGCCCATGAAAAATGGGTCCTATCCTCCATCATGTCATGAAGAACCCCCATCAATTCCCATGGGAATCTCCCACCCTCTACATCTAGCAGTGCAAAACAACAAACTACCTCCATAATCAGAACCACTAACCTCATCTCCTCAGGATGGGCCCTGTACATGTCTCCATAACTCAAGTTGGCGCTATGGAACTCGTAACTCTCTGCTAGCCCCTCGCCAAACACTGTCAACATCAACTCCTCAGATGCCTCTAAGGTAATGGAATACACCTACATCCCTACTATCGGTAGTCGTAGGATCCTATAAACATCCTCCAAGGTGACGGTGATCTCACCTATCGGTAGATGAAAGGTGTTGGTCATTGAATCCCATCTATCGATGAGGGAAACTATCGTGGATCAGCTCCCAAACTACATACTAGTAATATTTGACCCCAATCAAGTTGACATCTGCAACATGGCACCACTCCTTGGTTGTCCCACTCCCTCGTACCAATACTAATAGGGGTGGTACCCTATCTCGCATCTGCAATTGGTCCCTCGCCTACATCCAATAAATCATAATATGATTAAACCTCGACCATACCCACATTCACCCTAGACCTCCCCACCTATTCCCAAGATCCTTCCTACTCATGACCTATCTCCCTCACCCCACCCTCAAATCATCCCTATGTATACCTATTACCCAAGCTATTTTCCTTTGACAATATCTTCCTATCTCATGACCTATCTCCCCATCCACCCCCTCTCATTTGTTGGACCATTTTTCTCTAAATGTAGACCGACATCGGTTCTTATTGACGTGCGAATGGTCTCCCAAAACTAGCATCGGTCACCTCATCCTTGATCGATGTCGACTAACTACCACCGACGCGTTGGCCACCCTTGACCAACGTCGACCACCATGTCATGACATCAAATCCACCAAAACCCCGCCCTTTTCTCTAAAAATTCCACATTCTACCCTACCTACATACCCTTCCCTACCCAAATCTCACCTCAACCCATCCCCACCCCTCTTTAACCTACATACCACTTCATACAAGTCCTATTTAATCAATCCTCCTTCCAAATTCAAATTTAATTCCCCCCAAACCCATTTTTACCCAAACCTAATCTATAAAAACAAATTCATCTAAAAACCCTATAATGGGAAAGAATCCTACCTCGTCATGATGTCATCTCCATGGGGGCACATTAGGCCGCTATGTTGGTGGTCCACCTGACCCCTCTCCTAACTTTTCCATTACCAAATGCCCTCCTCACCTCTAACCAATAGAATAACTCACACCGATCTCATCGACCCGCCTATCGAATGACCAATCACCCACTCTGAGGCTCACCAACTCAACTCTTCATCTCGCTCCATCACTTTCCACTTTTCCACCACTCCTCTTTCATTTTATACTATTTATAAATGACAAATGATTCCACAAAAAGTAGAATTTCCCTTTTTAATCCCAATCCGCTATGACTAATGTGGTCATATTTGTGCCCTAGTGAACCGGTGTCGGTCAACATATAACCAATGTCAGTCACACTTCAAACTAGTTTCCCTTACCCCGCTCCCTTTTCACATGTCACCACTTGTGCTCACCCACTTTTATCATTCTCGACCACCCATTGAAACATACCTATAAGCTCAACCTACCCCTACATTTCCTTTGTTGCATCTTAGGAGTTGTTATTTTACCTATACCTTGGCCTTACCCGTGCCATGACCTGTTTTCCTGAACTTGACCTACTTGGTGTGACCATTGACCTTATGTACTCGCTATACCTTGTGATGTTGTTACCTATGTTTTTTAGCCTAACAACCATACCTTTCCTATTGTTGTGTCATTTATCCCAACCAAACCTTTGGTGTACCGGAGCATACCTAAATGTTCCTGCACCTAACCTACATTGTGTTTCTCAACCATATCCTATACCTTGGATACCTAAATCACTTCACCCTTGTTTGGATAAACCTATCGACCTTGGACGATGTAGAGTTTTGCAAGCTCTTCAACCTGGTACCATGTTATAATCTATACGTGTGCGTGCATTTGATTTCCATTACCCATGACCCGATTTTGACCATGACCTACTACCCATTACCCAAGTTGATTGTCACCCTTTCCCTCAATACTCAAACCTTTCCCCACCTATCTTCCCCACCTACACCTTTATCAAACCACTCACCGATTCCATCTTACACCTCATCGCTGCCTGAGGGGGGGATTACCTTTAACCACACATGGGGAAATCACTTCCTATTTTTTCAGCGTCACTTACTAATACAAGCTATGAAAAAAAGGGGGAAAAATGTAGACACCAAAATTAGGTCACACTCTCCTTGGTCCCCTTTCAAATATCCAACTTAAACACATTCACCTAACCATGACCCTTATACCCCACATTAATATTAATTTAATTATTTACAATTAAATTAATACTCATCCTCACTTCATTCATTATTTAATTACCTTAATTAAAACCAATTTCCACCTCACCCCACCACCTCACCTAGACACCTCACCATAGACCTATTCATAGCATGTTTCCATAACTAACTAAGACTTATCCCTACTTAACTTAATGAACTAAGACTTAGTATAACCCTAAAAGAACATGCCTATTCTTCCTCTAACCACATTCCTATGTATCTAAGTGCAACGTTCCATTTAGACCCAACACAAACAAGCAAAAGCTAGAAAATGATAGCCAAGATTTGTTATTTTAGCAAACCTAGGATATCCCACCTTAACCAACTTTACCGGTCAACTGAAATTGACACCGGTAACCCTAAACCGCCATCAGTTACTATATAAGCATTTTGGTAACCTTTTTTGAGAGGTTAGACACATTATCTATTTTGGGAGCAAAAGGAGATCTACATACAAGCAAGAACTAGATATCCTTCACACATTTAAGTAGTTATATCCAAAGTACCACCATTGATGAGAAGGTATTTACATTCATGGGAGAATTTAGGAAGCACTACTATGGCACTAATCACCATTTCGTTGATCAACCATCACCACCACCCATCCATTGAACTCTGCACAATAGTAAGTTTGTCTCTAACATGCACTATTTCATTTCTATTTGGTTTATAAGAGTTCTTCACCTTTGTTTATCAACCACCATTTATATTTTTACCCCACCACTATTTCCTTCCTGTGAACCCGACCATTCCCATCACTCATAACCCTTTTAATCACCTCTATCTACTCCTGAGTACCTCTGAATATTCCCAACACCTCCCCAGACCTAAACCAACTCCTTACCATCTTTGATTCAGTCTCAGAAAAATCCCCAAAACCATGAACTATTGAGTTATTACCAGCCCGCAATAACCATCATCGGTTCTTACTAAACCATCATCGGTCATACCAGACTAACGTCGGTCTCTGTATTTGGTAGTCCTGCTAATACCAGATCCTAATAACCTTTTTCAAGTGACCCAAAATCTAACCCTGACCTATTCCAAGACCTTAATTTTTTACCTCATTTCAAGATCTAATCATAGCCTAGCTCGTTATGTTGGATTTGCTTATTGTATTTGGATGAGATACCTAGATCATATCAACTACAGTATAACCTTATATATTTATGTCATTCCTTGCATTAAACTATATTAAATAGTGGGTTGAATTCCACCAAGGAAGTATCACACTTCCAATATCTAGCATATGCTAGGAAGCCCATTGACATATATTGTTTAACTCTTTCTTGTGGTCTTTTTGTGTATTTCAGGTAGTTCCTCCTAGCCAAAAGGAATCTCTCACGCTTAGCATTGGATCAAGAAGATATAATTCATGCAAAAACCTTCAAACCAAACATCATAATAGGTATTCCTCCTTGGCTCATACCCTTATATGTTTCGTCTAAAAACTTAAATAAAATGGTGAAACATTTATAACGTAATACATAGTCCGTTAGATGCTCATTAGATCCTTGTTTGATTTTTATAAGTTGAGCGTAGGATATTTTAGAACCGATATTGATGGAAAAATATGCAAGAAAAGCATCAGATAAATGTGTACATTATGTTACCGAATGAATAGGTAGATCGTAGAACCAATACATATAACAATCTTTGAGACTCTAAGGAAATAGCTTAGCTAATAATGTATGATCATCTATGTAATCTAGACATGCCACATGAAAATATTGGAAATGCTCTTGAGGATCACCATGTCTATTGAAGATTGACAGCTTAGGAGTGAAGAATTTTAGAGGAAGTGGATAAGTGGAAATTGCGGGTGCAAAAGGAGTATGAAAGAGTAAGGTGGAATTAATGGATGGAGTTGCACAAGAAGTATCTTGTTGAATTTGGTGTATTTGAACTTGGAGATCTTAATAGAGAGAGGATAGGTATTGATTTCTAGAGGAAGATACTTACCATGTGTGGGAAGTAATAGGTTGAGTAAAATGATTAGTAGGGATAGGCATAGAAACAGAACATTGGAAGTAGGTGGAATGGTGGAATTAGGAGGTTGAGTAGCAATAGGCATAAAAGTGGTATTAGATGTAGGAACATTAAGCTCAACGACATTGTTGGACTCATCATGAGTAGTGAATAAGAGAAGATATAGATCTTGCATATGAGCACCGAGATCACAAAGGTTGTCATCAACAAAGGGTGCATGATTTTCAGCCATGATAAAAAGATGCCAAAATACCTAGAATAAAGGTTGGGTTCAAGTGAAGAGTTCAAAAATGATTTAAATAAAATAGAATTATGTTAAACCCTAATTGTAGAGTAAATAAATGTACACTATGATATACATCTGCTAGATACACTATGACACAAATAATAAGAAAATAAACATGAAACCCTAAGTACAAGAGAGAGAGGAAAGGACTTATTTGATTTGTGTTTTCCTTGAACTAATATGGACTAGAAAATTGATGAACATGAAGATAACAATGTTGTAATCACTCATGATAAATTCTAGAACTATCGGACTGAGTTGGACTAGGGTGCCTAGAATGGATCAAGGACTCCCGGCACTAGATTCTACTTTCTAGAAGTCGTGACTACACGGTGGTTGGAGTCTAATTTTTTTGTTGTGTTGTATAAGTGTCATTGATAATTGTTGTTTGTTTCATATACGTCACACCTTGATCGCTGAGTGTACCTATAACTTGTAAAATAAAGATTCACCTACAAAACCCACAATACCACATCAAATCAAAAAATAAAGATGCAATATGGGGAGTCAAACTGATCTTGGAAATCAATCGGCATAGTGAGCTTAGAATTAATCACTAGCACTACATCTTAGAATCCATGTAGTTCTTATGTGTGTGTGAAATAATTGTGCCCTAAGATTACCTTGTCTAAGCACACTTGATAGTAGGATGTAGCTAGATACAACAATGTAAATAGATGTTTAAATGGAATAATGAACTTCCCCTTCGTATGAAGTGCATGCAGAAAATGTAGTCCCTTTTCCCTTGTATGGATGCTAGATGGATGCCTTTATTTCACTTAGATTGCCTTTTGATGCAAACTTATGTGGTGATAGTATATACTTAGAGATTTGTCTCTTAGTTTGATCACATAGCTATGTATTTATATGATTCCCTTGGTTTAATTTCATAATTGACAACTAGAAGGACAAGCCATAAGAAAATAAGATTCCCAAAAGAAAAAAGAGGCCCAAAAAGAGTGAGTAATTTGAAAATAGGCCAGTGTCACCCGAGGGGATGAGGGCTCTTGGGTGATGGCATCTTGGTTGGTTGGTGGTGTTTCAAGCCATAAACAATAAGTAAGTAAAGTTATGGTTGGGTTGTAGGGTGTGTAAGACCAAATAAAAAATAAGAAACATAGACAAAAGGCCAAAGATAGATGTCAATTACTAGTATTCTCAACTAGGAATCATATGAATGATAGTATGTGTTTAGGACCTATAGATGTACCCAAGTGCATGATTTTGTGTCATAGAAACTTGTTATTTTGAAGTATATTTTTTTTTGTGTCATGTACTTCAAAACTTCCAAACTCTAGTACTTGCCTTCTCAACACAAAACATATGTTGTCAAAAAAATTAATCCACTCAAAACTATGCATTATAATCCTTATCACAATGATTGCATCACTAGATGGCTTATGTTCATGACTGAATTTGACCTAGAATTTATCTCTCAAAATTTTATTAAGGGACAAGTCATTTCCGATCAGCCCATAGAAGCTCCCTTCCTACTAATCAACTACCTTGTGAACACTTCCCTAACAAATCTATCAACACTCTCAAGCATAAAAATACCCCTCTTAAAATGACCTTGTTCTTTGATGGGTCCAAATGCAAATAAGGGGGTACCAGAATAGTCATAATTCCCCCTTGGGACACTCTATTCCATTATCCTTCAAACTCAATTTTGAATGCACTAATAACAAGGAAAAATATGAGGTGCTCATCATGGTAATTCAGACCATCACCTTTTTTGGTGTACAATTTCTTAACATCTATAGAGACTCAAAAATTTCATCAATCAAGTTAAATGGATCTATCAATGCAAAAATGAGATCCAACTATACCAAACCATCGTTAAATACCTAATAAAACTCTTTTACCATTAAAAAATCCAAACCACCCCTCAATCATCTAAAAATTTATAGACACCATGGCTTCACTTGCCTCTCTTATCCCATTATCACCAGAAAAATCCAAACTCTTTGTCTTCATACACACCCAATTATCCATATTACACCAACATTGATCTACCTACCATAAATCACGTAGAATATATCTCATCTAACACTTGGTATACTCGATATATGAATACCTTTCCACTAGAAAATTCCCACCATATCTATCTAGAAATGGGAAAATATATTTCAAATAACATGCATCCCACTACATCATCCTGGGGTATCTTTTATAAAAGAGGATTTGACACTGGTCCTCTAGCATCTTAAAACTCGGAGGTTTGTCTAGCTATCTAAGAAGTCCATGATACCATATGTGGTAGACCTTTCAACAGTTTATTTATTTATAAACAAATCCTATGCATGGGATACTATTGGCCCATTCTTAAGAAATACTATTGTGACTATATCAAGAATTGCATAAAATGTTAACAACATTCCAACCTCACCCACATCCCCAACCATGCTCTTCAACCCATGTAATACCTATGGAGTTTCTTACAATGGGGGCTTGAACTTATCAACCTTATGAACCCTCATTTGTCATAATAACACAATTCCATCATTACATAACTTGAATATGTTACAAAATGGGTGGAATTAATTTCCCTTATCTCTACTAAATCAGATAAAATTATCAACTTCATTCACCATAACATTATTTGTCTCTTTTTTATACCTCATAAAATCATCATGGATAATGGAAAATCATTCAAAATAAGAAATTTCATAAAATTTATGACACTTACAACATCAAGCTCATATTTTCCTCTCCTTATTATCCACAATCTAATGGCCAAGACAAATAATCCAATAAAAAACTCAACAAAATCCTCATGAAAATTATTGACCAAGCTAGTAGAAATTGGCATCTTCAAATCACATTTGCATTATGGGCATATCAGACCATCTTTCAAACACCTACGAGCACTAATCCCTTCTCCTTAGTATACGAAACCAAATTCTTTCTTCCTCTCAAAGTTTAGATCCCATCCTTATGTGTTTCTCTCAAAGATATCCTCCTAAATGAGGATTGTGGTCAATAATTCCTATGACAACTAGAATCATTAGATGAGAGTTGTCTCGAATAACCTTGAACATATCAACATTTATCAAAAATGGATCAAATGAGCTTATAAAAACATGTTAGACAACTTGAATTTAACATTGGTGATATTGTTCTCAAATAAAATCAACATGTCACTAACATGGAAAAGAGTAAACATGGGAATTTTACTCTTAACTAGATTAGACCATATATTATCACTCATAAATATGGGTTTGGGGCTTATCATTTATCCTCCCTTAATGGTAAAGATGAAAAGGAACCTCTTAACACCCTCCACTTACAGTCATTCTACTATTACAATATTGACTCACAATACCTTAGTCAGACTATGATCTCCATCCATCATCCCATGCACTATCTCATCCTTGTAATGATTTGGAACTATGTGGATTTTTGTCAACATACTTGTCATGACCTTGAATATGGGTACCATGGCTCTATTCATATCATATTCCACACAGACAAGTTCCCTACTCATAATTAGGGAACCCCACAATCATTACTTTCATTATCCCCTTATCTTATCCTATTTCATGACATGATAGCTTGAACATTTATTTTTCCTCTTCTAAAGTGGTTACCCAAGGTTTCCCTCAGCTCAAAAATTAAAATATCCATGGGATGGATCCAATCAAAATATAGACTGATCCCTCAAAGGATGACTATCAAAAATAAAATTATGTTAAATAAAGTTGTAGACCACTCCCTTAAAGGATGGCTACCATGAAATCAAAAATTCAATAAAATCATAGACCACTCCCTCGAAGGATGGCTACCTAATCAAAATATACAAAAAGGAATTCCCATATTGATCAATCCTCATATCAAAAAGGGATTCCCGCATCGATCAACCCTCATATCAAAATAAAAATCAACCATCCCAAGAAATATTCCTGCATTGATCAACTTTCCCATTAAACACATCCTTACCACATTGACCAACTTGTCCAATATAAATGGATGGGGAAAACTGGGAAATATCAAGAAGAACCTATTCCCCTATGCTTGTTACATATAAACCTTGACCATGTCAAAGAAAAGGATAAAAAAATTATACCACATCCAAATATTAACATTAATTATCCTAGTATGACTAACTATTTTGAGTCATATATTAACATTAATTACAAATATGCATGTGTAATATCATACATTTAAATCAGTTTACCATCATACACTATATATGCCAAGAATAGTAAGGAAGCAAACATCCCACATTTTTTTCTAATCCACTTGTATATTGAATAAATCAAAAATAAGATCATAATTTGTCACAAACATATCCAAAATCATCAAAATCACATCACACATCTCTAATTTAAAAATATACATACATAAATCATCATATCAAAATCATAACTAAACTCATTAACTAAATCATCATCAACTACATCTATATCCATCACATTGCAAACATTACAAAACTCAAAATCATGTGTATATATATTGAAAGTGTATGTACATCATCAAATAATTCAAGAGCCTAATGTATCAAGATATTTTTACATCGTCATCAAGGGCTTCAAAAAGAGCCTCCAACATCAAAAGTTTATACATCAAAATATGTCATCAAAATCTATCTAAAAAAACTACCTAGTGAATTGAATTTCCATCAATCGAGACTACCTTAGGAATTTCTCCCCGATAATCATATGGGCCTTTGACTGGTCCCTTTCCTAGACCCCTAGGTGGATGACCCATGCTCGTAGAACTACCTAATGGAACCTTCCATCCTTGAGCCAAGAACACAGGATAGTGAGGATGATATAAAATCCTTCACCTCATTATTTCCTCATAATAACGAATCTCATCACATAAGGCCAAGTAGTTATCCACACTCGCATCACCAGGTGGTCACATCTAGCCACTAGTTTCAGCTCAAGCTATCTCGTATCTCAGCCACTAAGATCGATGGTCTTGTCACTCTAAAATCCTTCTGCAAGGCCTCTCTATCTTTCCTATATTTTTATCTATCGGCTCCAGCATATGTAATCTTATCATATATAGTAGCGAGTTGTTATCTCAACTATAATGCTCAAATTTACAAGAGCTGGAAAATGAGGATTTTTTTTTAAAATGTAAAAACAAATTACACATCTACAATCGTACATATTAATTTAATCAAATTCATTAAATCAGATTTGTTATTTTGATCTATCTGACAACATCCATGTAAGCCATGTACGGCTGAGAAGGGTGTATCTAGATCTCCACGATCTCCCTTCATCACTACTTTGAGTGACAATGCTTACTAGCATTTCAGCTCAACCTTTATCAGGTCATGGGAACCATGTGAAATTCTTTGGGTCTACCAAGAAGCTAGTTTCCCAACTTCATATTCCGGTATCCGACCATTTCCTACCTCATATTCAGTGTTCAACTTCCCATGATCGAGTTACTAAAAAAAATTTTAATTGGAGGACTAGGTGATTAAACAATGCACAACCATCAATGCATTACTTTGGCCAAATTTATCCGTCATGAAGGTTATGGTTAATCTCAAGACAATAAAACTAGTCTTATGAGTTATAAGTCTTCCGCCACCTCAAAACTATCCCTTTCACTATTATCTATATCTTATAGTTTGTATTTACTTTATTTCCAATTAAGTTTATCTTACAACAGTTTATATCGAGATAGATGCCAAGCCAATTAGGGTCATTATGAGATGAGTACATTCGTTATGTTGAAATGTAACTATTTCAGCATTCTGCATGTACTCATCCCTTAATATGCCTAATGGATCTTTTCATCTAATTACCTTCCTATCTAGTTTCTCTTTTCCTGATGTTCGATTTTAAACCTTAAATTACCTTTTTATAATGATACTCTTTCATCCTCTAAATAAATTAGGATTTACAATCTTAACAAATTAATGTAAAGTTTACCTAAGGTCATTAAATATTTATAAATAAATATATATATATATATATATATATATATATATATATATATATATATCCTCCAATAAACTACACCACTAAATAACTATTTACTTTAGAAATTAAAATACAATTGAATGTTATAATAATTTTTCAGCTTCATACATTGGTAAATGTCATATAAATATATTTAACAATTTATGATAAGTAAGACTTCTTAATTCTAGTATTTATCATTTACTCATATTGAGATATTATTACATACAAAGTAATCATCTCTTTATTAAAAACATAAATTACATATGTCATTAAGGAAAAATATATAACTGATACAGTAACTCTCACATAGTGAGGTTTGAATATTAACAATGGGTCCAAGATCCCAATAAATTCAGTCAAAATTCTAGGATATCATCCTTCTACAAATTGAAATCCAAGTAACTCATTTAGATTCATGCTATGATAATTGTCCTACAAGACTGGAGTAGTGGCATGATGTTAGTTCAAAATGAACTCACATGAATATTTCCTTCATTTTCTGATGCAATTATTTAATAAAATATGAAAGATATAAATGTTGTTTTATTAACAAGCGCATGGTAATACAACTGAGAATGTATTACTACATATTTTCCATAAAGATACAGTTATGAATGCACACCAATAGGACAACAAATTTCTATTTCAATGATCATGTTTCCCTCTAATCACAAGGATCAAGACATCCTTATTTTAGCTTCAAAAAATAAATATTTGACATTTAAAATTATACATAAATCGTAGGAACAATATGATTAAGAAGAGTACATTTTTTTCTTATTTTTAATAAGTTACTATCAAAAAAAAAATCAAACCATAATCATTCAACATCCGAATTCAGATTATAACCACAAGAAAATCATGCTTTACATGGTACAAATTTAAATATTATTTTACTTACCCTCCAATCAATGAGCAACTTAACAAAACTGTCTGAAATCAACCTTTCCAAATACCAATTAAACATATTCTCTCTAAGTAATGAGCATCTCATCATATCATCCAAGAACATCATTAACAAAGAAAATAAAACATAATATTTTCAGTCAATGAGCAGCTCTATAAAATGTCAAAGAACATCATTAACAAGAGAAATAAATCATATTATTTCTAGTTAATGAGCAACTCTATAAAATGTATGATATATTCATTTCCAAACAATCAAAACACATTTTTCTTATATATATGAACAGCCCAACTAAACAATGTAAAAACACCATGATTACATCATTTAAACATACTCTTTCTAGTAAAAGAAAAGCTAATAATTTCTTTCATAAAATATCATTATATTAAACCCAATCATGCCACCAATTACCCTCGATACAACTTGGTCAAGTTGTCCTGGATTTCATGCCCTTACCTAGACAAGCAATTTCTTTTTCACAGCCATGCAAGAATCCAAGTCATATTGCCAAGCTGGAAGTTACAAGCTAAATGCCATTTTTTTGTTTTGTAGTTATTCACACATAACAACACATCCTCATTTATACATGAACCAATTTATATGCCTATAAAAAAATTGCTGGAAAATACAGCCCCATGCAAGAGCTTTGACATCCACAAATTTTCATTCAAAATATCTCAATAAATTAAAAATTAGACCTGCATATAACAACCAAGAAGGAAAAAAATACAAAACCCCAACCAGTTACATATCCATATCGATTTGGTTACCCAAATCGATTCATTTATGCAAATCGATTTGGGTATCAAATCGATTTGTTTACAAAAAAACACAATCAAATTTTTGTTAACAAAAATGAAAACCCACAAGCACAAATTGATTTGAAACACACAAATTCACAAAAATATTTTCCTTCTTCTAGTACAGGAAAAACCCAACTCTTTTCTTTTTGGGTACAATTTATTTTAATGCAGAGAAGGAATTTTAACTTACATTCTATTTTTATTTTTGCAGATCAAAACCCAAAACCCCATCTCGCATTTTTTTTTATGGGTTTAGCTAAAACCACACAAAGAAAACTTAAGAGAATATATAATCCATCAATTTCCTTTTCAAATTTCATCTCCAAAATTAAATCAAAAGTTGTCCACAAATTTCCTTTGATTGTCATTAAAACAGAATGTGTATTTCTTCATTTTTTTACAAATAATGTAGTAGATAAGGGAGAAGATATTCATGCCTGAAATAAACCTAATCAACAACCTCTTACTCTTCCAGCTCCAACAAGTTGAATCCTTCCTTCCTCCAAAACTCACGCAGGTATCCCAGAAGGGAAGAATGAAAATAGACAAGGAGAAATAAAAGAAAAAGAATATAATGAAAGAAACTATAGTTGGGCAACATATTCGAGAATTTTCGGCTTCCCAATGTTGGCACATGCATTAATGCATGCCACATACTTGTGCTATGTAAAGGTGTTTCACTTTACGAAACCCACAAATTTTAAGTATTAAAATTAATATATATTTTTTTAATATAACTTTTGACTTACATGCCAAATCCTTCTAGAATATACATTACTAATTTTACAAATTAATATTGCATTCTTTTTTTTAAATTTTATTTTAAGTTGTTATCCAACTTAATGGTTAAGTTAAAATTAATCATCATAATACAAGTCCACATATTACCAATAATATATTATAATAATAATTATTTGAATTTCCACGATTCCATACGAAACATTCCAATAAACGAAAATCACCAAGTCCGTAAATAATAATTCAAATATTCTCATAAAGTTGGCTTGACATAGCATCGTCAAATAAAACAGAGGTAGTTATTATTACAGTCATTGTAAAATTCAAACAAAACAAAAGATGACTAAACCAATTAAAATAAAGTAACTAAAATACAAATAACCGAAAGATTTGTTATCGTTTATGAACCGTTTTACCTACATCAAGGCCTAATCACGTTTAGGAAGGATCATCAAGGTGGGTGCGGGGTTACCCGTTCAACAGTGTCATGCCCCATTGCACAACAAGCTATGGGTCATGACACGACAAACCAAATGAATTCTTACACACAATGATGATCTCATCTAATCTTGATTAGACGTAACCATAGTTAATTTAACTTACTAGAAATTTGGGATGTTACATACTCCACCCCTTAGAATAATCATCGTCTCGATGATTTCAGGATAAATAGATAAACTAAACCCATCATTCATTTGCTTGCATAAATATATTTCTAATCAGCTTAGAATTTGTAACAATATCATTTCAGTTGAATCATAAAGGTCACAACAACCCTTATATAAATATCTAGAAAATCAGTCACATAATCTATAGACATAACACATTACTGCTTAAATGATAGATTTTCCAGGTTCATTAACAAAATCTTCAACAATAACTACTAATCAAAAAGTACCTTAGTCCCAATATTCAGTTGTAGGCTTATCTACAGGATTTTCTTATCTAAACTTTACAGAAAAACTGAATTTAACACTTTAACAAAAACATATTCTTAAAAATCAGTCAAACAGATGTAGAAAAGTAGTCTGGATATCTTCCAGATTCTCCCAAGTGGCACTTTCTTCAGAATATTGGTCCCACTAGACCTTGCATTATGAAACCTCATGGTTTCTCAAGTGTAACTTACGGGTTTCTAGTATCCTTATAGGCTCAACCGTGATTACCCCTAGATCCAGAACCTGCAATGAATCCCAATTAAGTACATGTGTTAAATCAGGTACATATTTCTTAAGCAAGGATACATGAAATACATTGTGTAACCTGGATAGAGCGGGAGGTAGTGCTAGCTTGTAGGCTACTGGTCCAACAACCTCTAGGACTTCAAATGGTCCTACAAACCTAGGTGATAGTTTGGCTGACTTGCCAAATGAAATGGAACTCTTTTTAGGTTTGACCCTAAGAAAACTTTATCTCCCACGTTAAACTTTCTATCAATTCTTTTTAAATTTGCATAACTTTTCTATCTATTTGTTGCCTCTTTCAATCTTTCTTGGATTAATTTAACTTGTTTTTCCATTTCCAAAAGCATTTATGGTCCAATCAATACTCTATCTTCAGGATTATCCCAAATTATAGGTGTTCTACACCTACGACCATATAAGGCCTCAAAAGGAGCCATCTGAATGGAAGAATGGTAAGTGTTATTATAGGCAAATTCAACCAAGGGAAGGTACTCTTCCCATTTGTATTGCTGATCCATGCAATACATTCTTAGTAAATATTCTAACACTTGATTTACTCTTTCGGTTTGACCATCAGTTTCAGGATGGTAGGTAGAACTTATGTTCATTTTTGTCCCTAAGGAAGCATACAAAGTCTGCCAAAATATGGAAGTCATCCTTGAGTCCCTGTCTAAAATTATTACTTGAACTCCATGTAATCGAAAACTTCTTGCACAAACCTTTTTCTAGTATGGGTGAATTATCCTTTAAATTACCTACTATAAAATGTGCCACTTTAGTTAATTTGTCTACAACTACAAGTATAACATCATGTTTATTTTGGGACATAGGTAGACCTTGGAAAAAATCCATACTTATAACTTGCCACTTATATTCTGGCACGTTGTGAGGATATAATAGTCCTACTGGATGTGAATGTTCAGCCTTTACTTGCTGACATTCCAGGCATTGTGAGATGTAAAGAATCACATCATTTTTCATCTTTTTCCAGAAGTATTGCTTTTTGATGTCCGCCATCATCTTTGTTACTCCTGGGTGTCCCGAGTAGGGAGCATCATGAAATTCTCTCATAACTTTATTTCTAAGCTCTTTACCTTCTGGTACATATATTCTACTATTATAACATAGAATCCCATCTATTTCCAGCTTGAAACCATCATACCTTTTGTCTCTCGATCTTTTTCTAGAGATGTTTTAACATGATTGTAGTAAGGGTCATTGGTTAACTCATTTTTGACTTCATCTTTGAACTGGGTTCTTAATGTAATTATAGCAACAATATGCTTTCTACGACTTAAGGCATCAGCCACCCTATTCTCTTTTCCTTTAATGTAATTTATATCAAAGTCATAATTTGCTAGGAACTCCAACCATCTTCACTTCCTTGCATTTAGATTTGGCTGTGTAAAGATGTACTTGAGCCCAAGATGATTTGTTTTGAGTTCAAAAGGTTTCCCAAGAAAATAGTTCCTCCATACCTATAGTGCATGAACAATCATAAAAAGCTCAAGATCATGTGGTGCATAATTTACTTCATGCACCCTCAACTTCCTACTTTCAAAAGCTACCACATGCCCATCTTATAGTAGTACTCTGCGCCCAAACCTTCCCCTGAAGCATCGGTTACCACCGAGAAGTTCCCATTTGGATCCGGAATTTTCAACACCGGAGCACTTGTGAGTCTACCTTTTAATTCCTTAAAGGCTTCTTCACACTTGTTGTCCCAAAAAAATTTCTTACCCTTCTTTTGCAAAGAAGTGATAGGTCCTACTAACCTAGAGAATCCTTTATGAACTTTTGATAGTAGCCTGCTAGACCCATAAAACTTCTCACTTGTGCACATCCTTCAGTGTTGGCCATTCCATGATGGCACTGATCTTCAAAGGGTCCACCGAGATTCCTTCTTTATTTATTATGTGGCCTAAGTATTGTACTTCATATTGATAAAAAGCACACTTAGATAATTTTCCAAATAACTTATGTTTTCTAAGAATTTCCAGCACAATCCTTAAATGTTCATCATGTTCTTCCTCATTCTTGGAGTATATTAATATATCATCGAGAAAGATAAGTACAAATTGGTCTAAGTATTCCCTAAACGATGTTCATCAAGTTCATGAAAGTGGCAGGTGCATTTGTTAGACCAAAGGGCAAAACTATAAACTCGTAATGCCCATACCTTGTTCTAAAAGTGGTTTTATGGATATCTTCATCCTTGATTCACAGTTGATGATAACCGGATCTGAGATCTATCTTGGAAAACACTTTTGTGCCCCCCATTTGATAAAAATATCATCGATTCGGGGCAAGCAGGTACCGATTCTTCACTGTTACCTTGTTGAGCATTCGATAATCAATACAAAGTCTGAGGGTCCCATCCTTCTTTTTCACAAAGATTACCGGTGCACCCCATGGTGATATACTTGGTCTAATCAGACCTAAGGACAACAACTCATGTAATTGAGCTTTCAACTCAACTAATTTAGTTGTTGTCATTTTGTACGGTGCCTTGGAGATTGGTTCCATTGCTGGTTTGACATCTATTATGAAGTCAAATTCATGCTTAGGTGGAAGTCCGGGAAACTTATTTGGAAACACATCTCTAAATTCCTTTAGGATGGGAAATGCTTCAATTTCAGGCTCATTTTCTTGTCCCGAATCTGTTATTTTACAACATATAGATGGCATCCCTTTCACTTTTCCTTTTTCAGCTGCATGGTAGAAATTTGCCTAGTGACAAACTCTCTTTTAACACCCTGAACACTTGTTGTTTTCTATTGATCATCGTAGCATGTTACACATTTTCCTAAGAATCCAAGGTTGCATTATGTTGACTTAACCAATTTATACCTATGACAACATCATAGGATCCAAGAGGTGCCACATATAGGTTTAATCTTGTCGTGAACTCAGGTAATTCTAGTGGTGCCTCAAACAAACACTGATTCACTCTATGTACAACATTATTTCCATATTGTATAGTCCAAGTGTGTTCCATGTACTCAACTCTTATTTTGATTTTATCAGCTACTTTAGATGAAACAAAACATTCTGTTGAACCGAATCAAATAAAACAGAAACAGTTCTCCAAAAATCTTACCTAAGGTTTCTATTGGAGTCGCTTGCTTTTCTACTTGCTTATTATGGACTGCAACATAAATCTTATGTTTTTTCCCCTCTTTATTTACTACAGTAGATCCCTTCTTTGGTTATTCCATTTTCCTCTTTGTGGATAGTTGTTAGTGAAATGATCACCACCGCATTTAAAACATCCACCCAGTGGTCCTTTTCTCTCAATCTTATTCTGGCTGAAACTTGTTCCTTGTTGCCCATTTTTTATTATTCACAATAGTTCTACCCGTTATTCCTCTTTTATTTCCATGCCTGAAATTTTTGTTTCCTTTTTCCATGTTGGTTTACTTGCGGTTGGTGTTTGAAAATTGCTATTTTTCCTTCTATTTTCCTCTTTAGAGGCATAAATACTTCGACAACTTTTGTTCTTGCTTGATAGCTTTTTCAAACACTGTTTCCATCGAGGTAGGTCCATGAACATCTACCTCACCACCAATGCTAGGATTCAATCCCATTATAAATTTTCTCACTCTAAACTTCTCATCCTTTTGATACATAGGAACATATTTCAACAATCAAGTGAAACATTCCCAATATTCTGTAACTGAGTACTTTCCTTGAATCATATTTTGGAATTTTTCCATCTTTTGGTCAAAGTATAGCTGAGGTAGCCATCTTTGATAGAAGTAGGCCTTGAACTTCTCCCACGTGATCATACCAGAATCAATTCCTAGTTCCATTTTCTAGTTATCCCACTAGGAAGATGCTTCACGGATAATTGGTAGGCTCCCCATACTACTTTTGTCTCCTCTGAAAAGTCCCTAATCTCAAAATACTTTTCCATTTTAGAGAGCCAATTTTTAGCACCATCCCCAAGAGTTGTACCATCAAATTTAGGTGGGGATATTCTTTTAATGTCCCTTGCTAACTCAGCAGCCAACCTTACTTTCTTATTTTCCCTTTCATTCAGGTGCTCGAGTTGATCATCATGTTGCTCATCACCCTAATTCTCATCCCCGAATCCTCATCTTCTTCACCACCCTGACCTTATTGTTCTATGGCAACAACTCAGTTTCGGGTGTCATTCAAAAGGTTGAGGATTTCTTCTAACTTAGTAGCCGTATTATCCGGCATGTCATCATTATTTACCCCACTATCACTTACGATATTAGCTCTTGCTATTGGCCTAGCCATAGTTTCATGTTTTATAAAAGAGGATACTTTTTATTAGAACATGTGTCCCATTAATGTCCAAGTGTCTGAGCCTCTGGCTCTGATACCAAAATGTAACACTCAAAATTACAAGAGCTGGAAAATGAGGATTTTTTTAAATGTAAAAACAAATTACATAGCTACAATCGTACATATTAATTTAATCAAATTCATTAAATCAGATTTGTTCTTTTGATCTATCTGAAAACATCCATGTAAGTCATGTGTGGCTGAGAAGGGTGTATCTAGATCTCCATGATCTCCCTTCATCACTACTTCGAGTGATAATGCTTACTAGCATTTCGGCTCAACCTTTATCAGGTCATGAGAACCATGTGAAAGTCCTTGGGTCTACCACAAAGCTAGTTTCCCGACTTTGTATTCCGGTATCCGACCATTTCCTACCTCATGTTCAGTGTTCAACTTCCCATGATCAAGTTACTAATAATTTTTTTAATTGAGGACTAGGTGATCAAACAATGCACAACCATCAATGCATTACTTTGGCCAAAGTTATCCATGCATGTTATAGCTAAACTCAAGACAACACACTAGTCTTATGAGTTTTAAGTCTTCCGCCACCTCACAACTATCCCTTTCACTGTTATCTAGATCTTATAGTTTGTATTTACTTTATTTCCAATTAAACTTATCTTGCAAGAGTTTATATTGAGATAGATGCCAAGGCCAATTAGGATCATTATGAGATGAGTACATTCATTATGCTGAAATGTAACTATTTCAACATTCCATGTACTTATCCCTTAATATGCCTAATGGATATTTTCATCTAATTACCTTCCTATCTAGTTTCTCTTTTCCTAATGTTCGATTTTAAACCTTAAATTACCTTTTTATAATGATACTCTTTCATCCTCTAAAAAAATTAGGCTTTAAAATCTTAACAAATTAATGTCAAGTTTACCGGAAGGCCAAATTAAATATATATATAATTATTCCTCCGATCAACTACGCCACTAAATAGCTATTTACTTTAGAAATTAAAAGACAATTGAATGTTATAATAATTGTCCAATTTTTGGCTTCATACATTGGTAAATATCATATAAATATATTTAACAATTTATGATAAGTAAGACTTCTTAATTATAGTATTTATCATTTACTCATATTGAGATATTATTACATACAAAGTAATCATCTCTTTATTAAAAACATAAATTACATATGTCATTAAGGAAAAATATATAACTGATACTGTAACTCTCACATAGTGAGGTTTGAATATTAACAATGGGTCCAAGATCCCAATAAATTTAGTCAAAATTCTAGGATATCATCCTTCTACAAATTGAAATCCAAGTAACTCATTTAGATCCATGCTACGATAAAACTTCTCAAGACATGAATTTCCGCATATCCGAATGTGATGGATAATTGTCCTGCAAGACTAGAGGAGTGGTATGATGTCAGTTCAAAATGAACTGCATGAATATTTCCTTCATTTTCTGATGCAATTATTTAATAAAATATGAAATATATAAATGTTGTTTTATCAACAAGCACAAGGTAATACAAATGAGAATGTATTACTACATATTTTCCATAAAGATACAAGCTTATGAATGCATGTCAATAGGATAACCACTTTCTATTTTAGCAATCATGTTTCCCTCTAATCACAAGGATCAAGACATCCTTATTTCAGCTTCAAACAATAAATATTTGACATTTAAAATTTTACATAAATCGTAGGAACAATATGATTAAGAAGAGTACATTTTTTCTTATTTTTAATAAGTTACCATCACAAAAAAGTAATCAAACCATAATCATTCAACATCCGAATTCATATTATAACCACAAGAAAATCATGCTTTACATGGTACATATTTAAATATTATTTTACTTACCCTCCAATCAACGAGCAACTTAACAAAACTATCTCGAAATCAACCTTTCCAAATACCAATTAAACATATTCTCTCTAGGTAATGAGCAGCTCATCATATCATCCAAGAACATCATTAACAAAGAAAATAAAACATAATATTTTCAGTCAATGAGTAGCTATATAAAACATCAAAGAACATCATTAACAAGAGAAATAAATCATATTATTTCCAGTTAATGAATAGCTCTATAAAACGTATGATATATTCCTTTCCAAACAATCAAAACATATTTTTCTTATATATATGAACAACCCAACTAAACAATGTAAAAACACCACGATTACATCATTTAAACATACTCTTTCTAGTAAAAGAATAGCTAATAATTTCTTTCATAAAATATCATTATATTAAACCCAATCACGCCACCAATTACCCCTTGGTACAACTCGGTCAAGTTGTCCTGGCTTTCATGCCCTTACCCAGATAAGCAATTTCTTTTTCACAACTATGTAAGAATCCAAGTTATATTGTCAAGCTAGAAGTTACAAGCTAAATGCCATTTTTTTGTTTTATAGTTATTCACACATAACAACACATCCTCATTTATACATGAACCGATTTAGATGCCCATAATAAAAATTTCTAAAAATGCAGCCCCATGCAAGAGCTTTGACATCCACAAATTTTCATTCAAAAGATCTCAATAAATTAAAAATCGATATAAAAAAAAAAAAAAAACTCCAATTTATTCATATATAACAAATCGATTCAAGAAGGAAATACCTAAATTAATTTGGGCATACAAATCGATTTGCAAAATGAATCGATTCCAACCAAATCGATATGGATATCAATTTGGTTAGGGTTTTGTATTTTTTTCCCAAATCTTGGCATTATATGTAAGTCGATTTTTAATTTATTGACTTTGAATGAAAATTTGTGGTTGTCAAATCTGCATGGGGCTGTATTTTCCAGCAATTTTTATTATGGGCATCTAAATTGATTCATGTATTGAGGATGTGTTGTTAAACACAATCAAATATTACGTAAAACACAATCAAATTTCTAAAAAAAATGAAAACCCACAAGCACAAATTGATTTGAAACACACAAATTCACAAAAACATTTTACTTCTTCCAGTACAGAAAAACCCAACTCTTTTCTTTTTGGGTACAATTTATTTTAATGCAGAGAAGGAATTTTAACTTACATTCTATTTTTATTTTTGCAGATCAAAACCCAAAACCCCATATGCATTTTTTTTTTCTGGGTTTAGCTAAAACCACACAAAGAAAATTTAAGAGAATATATAATCCATCAATTTCCTTTTCAAATTTCATCTCCAAGAAATTAAATCAAAATTTGTCCACAAATTCCTTTGATTGTCATTAAAATAGAATGTGTATTTCTTCATTTTTTTACAAATAATGTAGTAGAGAAGGGAGAAGATATTCATGCCTGAAGTAAACCTAGAATCAGCAACCTCTTACTCTTCTAGCTCCAACAAGTTGAATCCTTCCTTCCTCCAAAACTCACGCAAGTATCCCATAAGGGAAGAATGAAAATAGACAAGGAGAAATAAAAGAAAAAGAATATGATGAAAGAAAGTATAGTTGGGCAAAAAAATATTCGAGAATTTTTGGGCTTCCCAATGTTGGCACATGCATTAATGCATGCCACATGCTATGTAAAGCTATGTAAAAGTATTAAAATTAACATTTTTTTAATATAACTTTTGACTTACATGCCAAATCCTTCTAGAATATACATTACTAATTTTACAAATTAATATTGCATTTTTTAAAATTTTATTTAAGTTATTATCCAGCTTAATGGTTAAGTTAAAATTAATCATCATAATACAAGTCCACATATTACCAACAATATATTATATTAATAATTATTTGAATTTCCACGTTCCATATGAAACATTCCAATAAACGAAAATCACCAAGTTCATAAATAATAAGCCAAATATTCTCATAAAGTCAAGCTTGACATTCCATCATCAAATAAAAGAGAGGCATTTATTATTACAATCATTGCAAAAAGTAAAACAAAACAAAAGAAGACTAAATCGATTAAAATAAAGTAACTGAAATACAAATAACCAAATTAGTCATTATCTTTTGAATCATTTTACCTATGATCAAGGCCTAATCCCATTTAGGAAGGATCACCAAGGTGGGTACAGGGTTACCTGTTTAGCAACGTCATACCCCATAAAGCAGGTTTGTGGGTCATGAAAAAACTAACCAATGAATTCTTACATACAATGATGATCTCATCTAATCCCGATTAGACATAACTATAGTTAATTTAACTTACTAGAAATTTGGGATGTTACATCAACCCATCTCTCTCTTGATCACAATTTCCCTCTCACCAATCAATGGGGCCCATTCATCTAACCACAAGGCCTTCTCAACCTCTAAACTCATTAGAGTGGCCTCCAATAAATCCACCATATCATCCTTATCCCCTCTCTTAGCATCATTCTATAGTGCGAGACTCTACACGATCCCACACAAATCTCTCAAATCCATCTAGTTGTCCCTACCCCTAGGTCACATAAAGCCTCCATCACACATACATCATCATGACCCACCACTTTCCCTATACATCCACTCTCACCACTACCTCATCTTCATATGTTTTCTATAATTGGCTCTTATACGGTTGGTAGTGCCACATCTAGATCTCGCTTCATCTCATCTATAGGCCATTATTCCCTTCAACATATCCCGAATAAGTTCAAACTGTCACCTAATATAACCAAACCTGGTAATATCCCATTGTTCCTCCCTTTAACCCCACACCCACATATCCTATTACATGCCCCTAAACTCACCCTCTACACCTAGCCATCCCGAAAACCCGTATAAGGCATCTAAACCATGTCTCCACCCTATAATCTAGTTAGGATCTATTCATAGTAATCCTCACATGCTACAAGCATCATAGCTACATGATCTAATCACCACCTCATGAATCCCATTGGATAATCCAATTCAATCCATCTCATCCATGACATTCTCCTCATCTAAGCCACTGTAATGTGCTCATAATCCTAACACTCCAATAAAAATGATACATCAACTCCAAATATTCATCATGTCCTCCATAACTATAGCTCCATGTAAACATATACTAACTAAAGTATGGGACCAAATAAACTATATATGAAAATCCATCATATCAGCTACCACTCTAGTCAACATCCATGAAAATATACCTCTACATAAATCCAATAGGGCATAGTGGTTGATACCTAGCATCATCATCGTGACTAGGGCCCAAACCTCTTCATCATCACTATAAAATGATCCATAGGAAAACCCCCCAGAAGAGTAAAACCATTTCTAAAACATCATCACCATTTAATTGCTACATCGTAATACCTCTCTTCATCTCATCAATCACACACACTTTCTCACCCTAGACTAGTAAGTGCAGGATCATGTGTATATCCTCCAACATGATCGTTATCTCTCCAATAGGAAACTAGAATCTACATGTGACATGGTCTCATCTCTCAAGTTCGAGCTAATAGTAATCCCATATCCCTAGGAATACATTTGTAATGACACATTCCTCCTAATCTAACTTCCTCTAAGTAATCTCAATCCTCACCCAACAAACAATCATGAACACTATCCAACATCTTTAGGATCTTATCACATGTCATCAACCTCTCTCTAGCCTACACCCATACAAGAATCAAACACCATTAAAAATAATAAATCAAAACTAATCAAATAAAATTTCAAAATCACAATGTTTTATCAAAAACACATGAATCACCAGTGATTTCGTTGAATCGATGAAGACCTCTTATAATCTCTCACGATTTCCCAAAACACTGGTGATTTCATACTTTGAGTCATCATTTTCAAAAAAATCAATACAAAATTCAAAAACATCACCTACCTCGGTATAAGTGGGCCTCTATTTCCTTTTAACACTACAAACTACCTTCATTTTGCTAGAAATGTCATAAAATTCAAAATTAGGGTTTCTTAGTTGTCTTGGTCTCACGAAAACGATAGAAATAATGAAACCCAAGCACCCTTTTATATCATATTGTTTTCCACCCACCCAATCATCGAGATTAGGTTAATCACCAAGGACCTCGAGGTAATCACTAATGATTACCTCCATTTATCCAAAACACCATTATTTAGCCTCAAAACTTTATCAAATCATAATTTTTCATCATTCCTTTCTAAAATTTCACATTTCGGACTATGCTTCTTTCTTTTGGGCCCCAAGACCCTCTCAAAATTTCTAAATTAAATCAATACTTATAAATTTTTTCCTTATCAAATCCCCTTCAAATTTTGCAACCTTTTGGGAACATTTTCCCTAGCCATTGTTAAGACATGTGTCTATAGGTTGAGAACACTTTGGTTCCCCTATCATTTGACTTTCAGTCACATAATCCCACCTTTTTGGCAACATCCTTTATCTCGAGCCTACATTTCCTATTACACCATGGATACTATAATCCTTTTGGGAACCTTTTCCTGTAATTGCTTCCTTAAAATTCATATATTTATAGGTTGAGAACCCATTGGTTCCCCTATCAACCAACTTGTTGGTCGCAAGCACACATTTGTGGCAATGTACTTTCATGCCCGATCTTGAGGTAGCTTAAATTAAAACACACTCATCACATAAACCTATCCCATCCGAAACCTATTCAAATTGGTGATCATTGCATTTCATTGCAACTCCCCATTTGATGGGGAACCAACCATCTAGCACAAACCTTTCCATTTCACTTGTTTTTGTCTAGCGGCTTGACCATCACAAATCACTTGATAAAAGGGGAAAATGTAGACACCTATTTTTGTACCATGCATTTTTCAACCACATCCCTCACATTTTCACTCAAATAATTAAAACCTATCTAATTATCCTAAACCTTGTCCTCACCCCCATTAAATCACATCTTATCCCATAGTAAAAACCTATTCTACCCATCCTAAGTTACTAAAACCTCCCTAACCACCTAAAACTCATCCTAACCCATTTTAGCCCTAACCTTCTAACCTCTTAACTCCCTCAACACATTCCTAACCATCTTCACTCATTCACATAAATTAATCAAGGCATTTGGAAGTGGTTGAAACCAATTCCAAGTGGGTTTCCACACTTTTTTAGATCGCCAATGATTCTAATGAATCACCTGATTATATAAGCAACATCAAACCTCTATGAATGGGATCCTTAGGCATTACAGTGAAGCTCTTGTACTATGAAGATTTAGATGAGTGTATTACATACATCTTAGCACCTCCATCATCCCTATCACTTCCATGGAAGATTTGTAAACATTATAAGACTCCCACAGGATTATTCCTTGGAATTTTACATCAAAGGTAAGCTTCAGTCATCTATTTTGTATTCAATTCTTCCATACATCATATTAAATATCAAATCAATATGTAAATCATCTATTATATATCATATCTACATCTTATTTAAAATTCATCCTTTTTCATAGTAATCACCAAAGAATTACCCCTCATCGCTAGTAATTACCTCAAGTCGTCATCAACCATATTGAATTTCTAGTGATCATTTTCTGGTTTTCATTTTAATTATATTCCTCACATTTGCACTCAATATATCAATATTTTTTATCTAATAATTATGTTTCTAAGTTTTTTTACTCGTATATGACTGTATCGGATAACCACATCCGATCACTAGCATATACGATCTTTGATCGTCCAACATCCCTTTGTCATAGAGAAATTCAACATTGCACACATGTTAAGTCTATGTGTCATCTCATTATCACCAACATTCAAGAAATCAAAGATCAACTTGAATTCATATGAGAAGAACAAGACATTTCCAAACTAGCCTGAGATTAATACTTTAAGGAGTTCAAGCTTGATGTAGCCCTTTCTTGGGCTACTTATCATGTGGAACAAAATCTCTTTATACCTCTAGAGCACTAATCACCTCTTTATTATCAATTATATTTCTATCATTATCACTTTATTGTAAAACGGTTTGACACCCTTCAAGGAAGCCCTTTGGTTCTTAGGATTTTCCTTTGTCAAGAAACTCATCATATTTTATATAATATATATCTTGTTAAATTATTTATTTATTTGCATGTTCTCTCATGTCATGGAATGAGTCTTGCATTTGTATTTAATCCATTCATCCTCACATTGTATTATCGGCATAGTTATCATTAGACCTTATTTTCTCTAAGTTTTTGGTGTTTTTTTGCATAATTGACAAACCAAAATCCACCATAAACACAAGGATTTCCTAGTCTTCTTTGGGACAAAGGACCAAGCATGGCTCCTAAAGACTCCAAAAAGAGACATTGGGCTTAGTTTTGAATCAAGCCTCCTCTAGAGTAAAATTCTCAAGGGTTTTTGTGGTGTTAAATTCTAAATGTATTTATAATAATTAACTACTTATACCCAGATATAAGAGGTAAATATCTAGAATGCATCATGCAGGTCATTCGTTTTCTTCAAAGTTTGGTTCTTACTTTCTGCTAATCCATTTTTTGTGGAATATGAGGAATAAAATGCTGGTGAATAATGCCATGAGTTTCCAAAAACAATCTTTGCTAAAGTACTCCCCCATTATCGCTCACGAATGGTATTTATGAAACTAGAAGATTATTTCTCAACCAAATCCTTGAATACTTTTAAGTGTGAAAAAACATCACTTTCATACTTGAGAAAATAAACCCAAGTATGCCTTGATAAATTATCAATAAATGTAAGTGCATACTTAGCTCCATTGAAAGAGGGTGTAGGAAAAAAATTCAAGTCACTATGCACAAGCTCAAGTGGTGAAGAATCTCTCTTGGGCATACCCTTAGGAAATCGATCTTGATGTTCATTCCCGATGCAAAACTAGGAAAACTCCTCAAGACAAGAAACTCTAGAAATACCATCAACCATACCATGATTTCTCAGCTCCTTCAAATATTTTCAATTGAGAAGTCCAAATCATTCATGTTAAAGCTTACTATCTTAATTTGCATGAGAAACCAAGTGTGTCCATATTAACGAAGTGTCTTCAAAATCATCAAATTGATATAGTCTAGAAATATAATAAAAATACCTTGAGAAATAAGTGAATGAGGATCCAAAAAGATTCATACTTCTTCTCCTTGTGGTGTAAAATTCATTGTCTTTCCTTGACCAGAATGAAAAATTTGATATACATTAAGTAAATTTGTACTAAGGTTAGGAACATAGATTGCATCATGAATTATTACACCGTCGGGGTTTATGTCACCTTTTCCCTTAACAAAAATAAAAGAAGGATCTCCAACCTCAATTTTGGAAGTAGAACTCAAACCTAGAGATAAAAAGACTCCTTGAAAGAATTCATGTGATGAGAAGCACCGAAATCTATAACCCACATATATGTAGTTGTTGACTAAGATTTCCCAACAAAATTAAGTGTTTTTCCATTCTCACTAGAAGGAGGTGGAGTGGAGATATAGATATATTTTTTTACTTCATCCTCTAAGGATTTCATTCACTTCCAACACCTAGTTTCTACATGACCAGTGCCCCCACAAAAGAACATGAAAGGCTAGACTTATTCTTGGATTTAGAAGAATCCTTGGGTTTAGAGTTGTTTTCTTTAGGTTTAGGATAACTTTGAGATGGAGAAGGGGTGAACTTGGATTTACCTTTTGGTTTTCCTTTCCCTTAGTATTAGATTCTACTAATGCATTTTGAGAACTGGAAGATTTAAGGTTAGACAGGTTTGGATTCTTCCCTAGTAAGTTTTTCACAAAATATTTCTAAGTTAGGAATTTGAAATGTGTCACCTAATGCATCCATGCTAGAGAACAAGGTAGAAGAAAATATTTTGAATGGACCTATGACCTTAGATAGAATTAGGTAAACAAAATCTTCATCTTTATTATCTCTTATACCTCCCTTCAATTGTGTCAACAAATTCTATAACTTAATAACATAGTCTATAATTGATCCAAAATCTTCAAGACTAAGATAATTGATCTCAATTTCAAGTTAGATGGCTCTCATTTGATCCACCTTACTTGAATAATCCCTCTAGTTTCTCCCATATTTTAAATGATAGTCACATTTTTCTAAATGAAATAGAAAATTGTCACTTACATAAGTTCTATCAAACACATCCACTCATCAAATTTGCATCGGTACCAAACTTTCTTGTATTCTTAAGTGAACATAGGTTATTCTACAGAATTTAAAGCACATAACCCTTTGTGTTTAATTATTTTTTCTATTCTTAGTTTACATATGTGGTACTTATGTGTTTTTAATGGCTCAATTTTATCTAATGTAGAATAAGATAAAGATGTCATTCTCAAAATCACCAAAAAGAATGCAAAAATCAAGGAATGCAATAAAACCCCTAGATTTGGTAGTTTATAATTGTAACACCTGTGGAAAACTGTTAACTTTTCCTCTTTTGCATTGCAAGCGTTGACATGTGATTTTTCCTAAGAAGGTGTATTCTTTTAATGTTAGAAATCATGCTTGCCATGGATAATTTATTTCTATTCTTGGATTCATTTTGCTGAAATGTTGTTGCTTGCAAGGAATCCATTCTGTTTGAGATAAGAAAGGTTGTAAATTGGTAATGTTGTTTGCAAAATTATCTCTTTATAATAACCAAACCTTGATCAATTCCATTGATCTAAGGTATGTTTTAATTCTTCTTACCTAATCTGTATGGTAAACTGACATTCAGAGGTTGAAGGAAATAAAGGACTAAACTCTTGTATTTATACAATTTCATTGATCTTATTGGAAGTTCTTGCTTTGCATTCTGTTGTAAGTAGTGTGCTTGGATCTTCTTGCTAATTTCTCCAGGACGTTGAATGGCATAAAGAGGATGGAGGTCTACTTCAAGACTATTGAGGGTAATAACCTAAGTCCTAGATCTTTAAGATCTATCCTAATGGGATTCTAACCTAAGGTAAACTAGACCTACCTTATGTCTATGTTTACACTAATCTTGTTGCATCCTAACCTAAGTTGTATGTTTACAAAGTGGGGGATTTGGAAATAACCTAAGGTAACTATAAGTTTATTTCTAACCTATTACCTAATGCTAAATTGGTATGGGGTATGGTCTATCCTAAGATGGCAAATTTACCTAAGGAAATGTTTATAAACCTAAGGTAAATACTTTCTAAACTAACCTAAGGTTGGATCCTAAGCTAATGATATCTATCCTAAACTAATGCAAGGATGGAAAGGGACCTAAGGGGAGTTGCATGGAAAGTATGAGATGTGGTGATGGTTTCTAAGTCATTTATTTGATTTGATCTTGAATTTAAAACAATTCAAGATCACAATCGATAGAGGCATGTAAACTAGAGGTAATCCAAGTTAGCACCTTTACTAAAGTTAAGAAATGCATGTTCTCTTTGAATTTGGGCTTGCTAACTTTAGATGGCGGTGGTGTGGAGATATAGGAGAGAGATTGGAAATTAATGAAATTTATGGTCATCATTTTTGGTGAGAAAACCACCTTCGAAACCATGCGAATAGATTTTTTGGGAGTTGTTTGGTCTTTCATGCATTCCGATTTTTCTCTCTGCATGGAGCTATTTGGTTCTTCGAACCAGCAGTTCTATTTTTAGTTTGTTACTATTTTTAACTCCCTTGGACTATTTTCAATCCAATGGAAGTATTTGAGGCTTTTGAGAAGGAATTTTTTTGTTGTTGATTTTGTTTGGAGAAGGAGTTGTGAAGGCCCAGCTAGAAACCTTCTTTGAATCGATAGAAGCACTATTAGGAATGATAGGCTCTATCCATTAAGCTGCTCTGCTTTTCTCTAAATGTCTTCATTAAAACAAATTTTCTCTCATGAGATAAATGGGTTTTTATTTCTGTGATGGTTATTTGGTTTCCTTGCTTGAATATTTTTGTATTCTTTGATTGAGGAACCTTTGCTTGGAAAGGTAGTCATTGAGTTGTTTTCTTGTTTGGTATATGTTGAATCACACCATGAAACTACTTATGATTTGAGTAATGTTGAAATTGTGTGGATTTGGCTTGTCTTCCCAGGATGGGTTTATGGGATTATGTTGTAGCTTTTATAATCAAACTGGGTTGTCATTTTGGTTAGTAGAAGACATGAATATTATTTATATCTATTACTTCTCTAATTTTTTGAAGTAATGTAGCTTTTGTGTAACTACCAGTAAATGGATGCTTTGCTTCATGTTGGGTAAGTCAAGTTTGTATGGAAAATAGTAAATAAGTGTTTTCTTCTTGAACTTACTGTATAATCTAACAGTTCTTCAAATTCGGTATTTGATGGGAGCTGAGCAGTTATTGGGTGTTTGGAATCTCTATTTTTTTGGATTCACCTTGTATGGAAACAAGAGTGAATGTTTTATTATTCCTCTTATCTTTTCAGTTAAAAACTGAGTTTCTCGAATTAAGTTCTTTTAAGGAAACTATGTGTTAATTGTTTCTTGGACACTTTGATTTTGAGGCTATCTTGTTGGGGATACCTGTGTTTGAAGTCTTTCTTCTGATCTTATATTTATACTGTTTCTTCTTTAAGTTCTTGAGTACTGAACTAAAAGTTACATAGATGATGTCCTATTTGGTTGAGGGCATGTTGAGAGTCATATTTGTTTGAATCAATACATGGGTTACTCTCGTAGTTCTGTGTGAGCTTTCTAGAGGTCAATCATGTTGTCTACTACTCTACTGAGTTAGATGTTGTTGATTTAGAATACCGTTCCTGATTTGGGTTAACCTCTTAGGTAACCTGATAGGGTAAACTTGTTGATCCCTTCCCAATTTTTGTTTTTGTGAAGCTTTAAAGATGTTATTCAGACTTTTGATGATGTTTCTTGATCTAGAACTAACCAAATCGATTCTGAATAAGGGATTTCTGGACTCTCCCATTTCTTTGATCTCTGGGTAAGATTGGAGGGAATATTTTTGTTGATAGCTTGTGTGCCTGTAGCTAAGCTATGTCATTCTTGGGTTGCACCTTCTTTGGAATCGAATCGTGATGGAACCTTCTTTGTCCCTTCATAAGATGTATTTCTCTCACCTCTGTGGGGATTTGATTGAGAGTCTATCTCGTTGATTGTTGTACTTTCATCTTGAAGGAATGGTCAGTCTATGGATCCTTGACTGAAACTTTGACATTTTGAATGACTGTTGGAGACTGTAATTACCCCGTATGGTGATTAGAATTTTTTTCATTACATATCCTTTTAGATATGGGTAAAATATCACTGTCATTAGATGTCCATGATGGGAAACCTTGCTTAAATCTATTTCAAACACAATAGTCACACATTCTGTTTAATCTCTTCTTATATGTGTTTTCTTTTATAAAAGAGTTGAGGATGTTGGGATTGGGTCTACATCCATCCTTATGTGACCTTCTTCACATGTGATAGAATGTACAAATTCCCTTCTAGATCATGACATTTGACTCCTTCTCTTTCAGTCTCAAAGGTAAAGTCTAATCACTGCCCTTTGGAAATTATAAGAGGTTTTGTGTAGTGTTCTCTTTTTGTGTTGTGAATGGGGATTCCGGTTAGCTTAATTGTAAAGGAATTTCTAAACTATTTTATCACATTTGTTCTTCTTCTTTTGGGTAAATCTTGTCTTAGATTTAAATGGGTTCAGTTGCATTATTTTCTTTAATGCTCTTGGGTAGTTGTCATTACTACTTGCTTATCCTCTTGACTTGTATTAAAGGTTCTTAATAATTGTGATAGTAGATTAATATGGGATGTTGTGCATTGAGTAAATACTATCCTAATGTTAATGTTGGGCCTAACTTGAGAACTTAGGCTATGTCTTGGATTTGGAATTAGGACGTCACATCTGATATGTGAAACTCTTATTTACTTATATTGTTAGATGATTCATCCTAAATCTTTTATGAAGCTAGAATGAGCTTGTTGTAGTGTCTTTTATGAAATTTTGTAAACTAAGTTAGAAGGTTCCTACTCTTGAAAGTAACTCTATTTCAGTTAATAGTGAAGTTAATTTTTGTATTTCAAATTCAAATGAATTGTGAAGGAAATAATTATAAGGTACTTTTATTTGATATAGATAAGTTTTTGGTTGGAACATTATTTATCTGATATCATGTTGTAGATTGCTGATTTCATCATGATCTTTCCTTAAATGTTATTCAAATTGATTAATTATTCTTCTTTTATGGTTGTTACTTCTTATGATTTATTTGCTTGACCTCACTATTTCATAAAAGCAGATTTGGTTTAATGAAACAGTTAGTTGAAAGCACATCATTTTAATGCTTAGTGTTTATCATGCTCAGTTCAATGAACTAACCCATGCTAGCAATTTTTGTAGATGGACTTCATAAGTGATAAAGGAAGGCAATAAATTTTATGATGTATTGGTTGCTTAAAATTTTGGACCATTTATAGAGAATTTTGATTTATTATTGAGATGTATTGAAGGAAGGAAAGTTTTATTCTTAAATGATCTTGATGTTGTTGACATGACATATGTCAGTAATGCATAGTCTTATAAAATGTGTATTTATCATGATGAAATGAAAAGACTAAAGTTACTTAAGTTGATTATGTCAATTCTCTTGTTCATAATATGAAGGAAATTTGTAATCCTATCTTTGATGTTGTCATTCATATCTGATTGGATCCTTATTTTTGTTATCATTAAATAGGTTGGATAAATGGGAATTAGTACAATTTCCCTTACTTGAATGCAACTTACTAAGTTGCATGTATTGTTGTTCTTTACCTAATCTTGTATGGTATATTATGATGTTATGAACGTATAGTTAAAATATCAGGATGTGTGAATTGGATAAGGGTATAATAAATCCTAATTCTTAACCATAATGAGGAAGGTTCTCCTCCTCTCAAAAAGGATACAAAATAAACAAATGGTATATGTGTTCGATAACCATTTAGACTTCATATCTATGAATTCTATCATAACAGAACCTGTTTTGGTTCTTATACATTCCTTGAATGGTTGAGACACATTAATTAAATCTTATGATAGATGTTGTTTCTGTTTTCGATTAATTGCACGTTAAGAAAAAATTTAATGAACATAAAAGCAATCATAGGTTATGAGGTTTCATATTATTTAATCAACTCTAATAAGGATGGAAAACTTAAGGATTGTTGGGATTAGGGTTATGCAAGGTTGCTGTGATTTGAATCTTAATCCAATGGTAATTAAGTGGATATGACCTCTTGAGGTGTGTAAATCATGATGAAGTAGTTTTGTCAGATGTTGGCACACGCCAACTACAGAACTATACCTTCGTGAAGACTTGGGTCTTCACGAGGATACAGTGTTGCAGTTGACATGTTGCAACACCCTTTAACATTGGTTCATCTAGATCTACTCAAACATGGACTTGAACTTAGTTTCTCTCTAGATCAGGCTAAGGATATGATTTAGCATAGGAAGTGACTCTCAATGACTTAGGGTAACTTGGCACATTCAATTGACTTAGGTCAAATGAGTATGCCCATATACCCTAGGTCATCATGAGTGGTTCCCTATACCAAATTATATCAATAACCTGGGTTAGGGTCAAACCTTGGACAAGTGGACTAACAAAAGTCAGTAAAGACCATTTTAGATAACAGATGAGTGGGGTGAAGGATGTATTCTGATTAGACGAGTATGTCATCTAGGAATAGTAACATGAACAATATGTTGGAAATCTTTGGCCAAAGTATCGCAAGCTGCTGGTTGCGTTGTCCTATGTCACCTAGTTTGAGAAATGTGATTTCAGATGAATATGGTAACAAATATTCAGATAGATTTCTTAAACAGAACACTCAATACCTAGAACAGGGTAAGAGAACCAAGTATACATATTATACCCATAGTATTCAATACTTAAGTTAACATGAGAGATCAGTTGGTAACTGAGTCATGAAATGAGAGATCGATAGCTCACCGAGTCATTTATAGCTACATATGGTTATGTGTTATGAGATTGATTGGCAGGGAATGTGTGTTCTAAATTATGATTATTTAGAATAGAGAACATTATGTAAAAAAATTCCATTATTTCTAAAGTCTTAAAATGGTAATGTTACAATAATTGAGTGCATTTAGAAAGGAATGAAAAGAATATTGTTCCAAGCCTCGATCTTAGATTATAATAGCACACCACATTAGATTTGTAAAAATAGAAGAGCTAAAATACCATATATGGAAATATATTATAATCCATAATGCTTAATACATTACAATAGAATGACTTGAATTATTAATTAAGAAATATGTACATATAGGAGGAGGGAAGTGCAACTACTACCTAAATCAGTGGTGAAGAACTCCCACTAACTAATATTGGTAGTTAAGTTAACTCCAAAAGACTAGTAAGCTAACTCCACACAACTAGTACACCTAAGAAAGCTAACCCAACAAGTGTAGGGCTAACACAAGTGTAAGAATTATCCTAATAAATAAATAAAAGGATAAATAATAACCTACACTAACACCCTCTCGTAAGCATAGCTTAAGTGGATAGAAAATAAGGTGGGTCTCAACAACAAGGCCTGATGAGGTACCCACGTATAGTAACTAGAAAAATTGGATATTGCAAGGTACCCAAAACTAGTAATAACAAAGTAGAGAGAGAAAAATCCTACTACATGATATCCTCATAATCTCAGCTCTAAAAAATTGTACAATGCTGAAGAAGTATGGTACGCACTATGGTCTGAATCCACTGCTCGATCATATAACTCAAAAACAATCGACACTGAAGCTTCACTGCATAGCTCCATGCAAGGAGACTATCAATGGAGTGATGTCAAAAATGAAAAACAAACACCAAACATAATTTGATCAACTACTATAAATAGGTGTGCCACAATCCAATAACAACCAAGACAACAAGGCAAGGACATGAGATCTAAATAAATAGGAGTACCACGATCTAAGAAAAGCCAAGGTAACAAGGCAATGACATGAAACCTGAAGAATTAGTATCAACACCACACCCTCCCATACTACTAAATGAGTAGAGTGATACCACAAATCTGTATGAGTTGTCAAAATCAACTACTCAAACACTGACAAACTAACACTGGCTTCACCAGAATAGCTCCCCCACAAGAGAGACTATCAACATGCCAAAAAAGTGTTGAAAATATAGATCCAAAATATCTCAACAAACAAGAGAGATATAAATGTATACACTCATAGATATAAGAATGCAATACCCAAAAGTTTAGGACATCGGGCTCAACTAAAATTACATCCACAAGTGATCACAACACCCTCCCGAATTTGGCACTTTATAATTGAGTACATGTAAATATTACAATGATTAATATCACCTGTCACCAATGCATAGATCTCGAAAAAATACACAGTTTCAAAAAATACATCACCTTAATTCGAACTACAGATCAAAAGTTATGAGCTCTACAAGGTTTTGCTATTAAAATAATATTTTAATGTTGATCTTTTTAAAAGGTACACGTGACACCCAAATGTCCAAAGGGTAAAAGATTGCATCCATGTGATACATGCTTGTGACCAAAGGATAAAATCCCGCATCCAAAACCTAAAATGTCCAAAGGGTAAATCATTGCGTCCAGAGGGTACATGCCAATATCCAATGGATAAAAGAATGCACCCAGAGTGTACCGATCTGTGTCCAGTGGATACAAGATTGCATCCAAAATAGAAATATCCAGAGGGTAAAATAATGCATCCAAAATGTACATGCTTATATCCAATGGATAAAAGAATGCACCCATAGGGTATAGATCTGTGTCTAGTGGATAAAAGACTGCATCCAAAACCAAAATATCTAGAGGGTAAAAGAATGCATTTGAAAGGTACACACTTATATCCAATGGATAAAATAATGCACCCAGAGGGTACAGATCTACATCCAGTGGATAAAAGACTACATCCAAAACCAAAATACCCAGAGGGTAAAAGAATGCATCCGGAAGGTACACACTTATATCCAATGGATAAAAGAATACACCCATAGGGTACAAATCTGCATCCATATTTGAATGTCTCAAAACATGGTCGATTTTACAGTTAATTCTAGGGTTTTGGAACCTTCCAAATCCAATGCCACACTCCATTTTGCATAAAAATGCATGTTGTAGAAAATTACTAACAAATTCCAAATACATGAAAATAATAAACCCTTGTTTGCAAATAAAAACATACAGATGGATGTCTACATCATCTATCACTCTGATATCATGAAAGGAACAATAATAAGATTTTTCCAAGCCTTGATCTTAGATGATAATATAACACCAAATTATATTTACAAAAATAGAAGAGCTAAAATACCATATATGGAAATCCATCATAATCCATAATTCTTAATACATTACAATAGAATGACTTGAATTATTCAATAAGAAAGATGTACATATAGGAGGAGAGAAGTGCAACTACTACCTAAATAAGTGGTGAATAAATCCCACTAACTGATATTGGTAGTTAAGTTAACTCCAAAAGACTAGTAAGCTAACTCCACATAACTGAGAAGCTAACTCAACACAACTAGTAAGCTAACTCCACACAACTAGTACACCTAAGCAAGCTAACCCAACAAGTTTAGGGCTAACAAAAGTGTAAGAATTATCCTGATAAATAAATAAAAGGATAAATAATAACCTACACTAACACATTTTACAAAAGAACAATTTATAATTGTATTTTTTTTTCTCAAAACAAATAGTTCCAATATAACAAACATGGAAAAATAATCACTTTTGAAACAAAATATGGAACTCAAATCTAAGTTACTAATCAAAATATATAAGCTTATTAATTTTCCAATCTATTTTTTTATTTTACACTACAAAAATTACTTTTTCTTTTCACTCACCCAAAAAAATAAACTACACTTAAGCACCCACTATTAGGAATCCCAACATTTAAGCCCTCATATGACCATACCATATGAACAAGGGCTAAGTAATTTTTAGGTGTAGGAATCTATGTGTACATATAAATAAGTAAATTTTCCCAATCCATAAATCCCTAGAACCTCACCAAATAGGAACTTTGCAAAATGGAAGAAAAAAATAGTACCGAACAAAAAAACCAAGAAATAATTTTCCTAGATCTTTTGTCTTGTCGGCTTGTGGATTTTCAAGTGGATCTATACATTTGTTTATACTTGTGTCCACCTTTGTAAAACCAAAATGAAATCAAAAAAACCTATCTCCATCAATGGCCTAGTTTACAGTCATTTTTGGAGTTTTTCTCGCCTTCGGATCTAATAGAGCCCTCTATTTTATGTAAAAATGCACACTGATAAATACTAAGAAATTATGAAAATAAAATTAAAAAACCCTCTTTTTACAAAAAAACTTACAAATGGATGTCAACATCATCTACTTCTCTAGTACCATAAAATTAATAATAATAATATTGTTTCAAGCCATAAATATCTCAGATGTTAATAGATCATCACATTCAATAAGCTGAAATCAATTCCACATAATAACTTTACAAAAAACTTTACAAAAAAACAAAAACAATATCATATATTCTATCTCATAGAACTCTATATAGTAAAATGAGAAGGGGAATTTGTTAACTAGGAAAGGAATATCAATATAAGAACTATTCAGGTCATAGGTCAATCCATAAATCAAGAAAAGAACTATATAAGAAAAAATTAGTTAAGACCATAGATCAAGGAAAGAAATATACCTAACAACTATATAATATCCTCCTAATATCTAAATAAGATAAAAGATATATCCATGCATAAGAGGGAAAGAATAAATAAAATAAAACGAAAATTAATTACCTAGGTGGACATGAGATAATGTAATGTTTTCATGGAAAATGTCTAGCATGAAAAAATGAAACTTTTGAGCATGACAACCAAGCCCATAATTGAAAATTATGTTTCATGGTCACTGTGCATCCTTCCTTTGGCCAGCCTACCCTCAATTTAACCCTCACCCAGGCTCAAAGGAAAGTGCTAACAATATTATTAAGTGTGTTTCAGTGTGCAGGGAAGAGTGCCTAATGTGATTGATGAATTCATTATGACTTGATGAAAGACAACTTCCTTCATAGGTCTAAAAAGGCCATTTTTAGCCATTATGAAACTAGTAAACACCCTCCAAAATCAAACCGGGAAAATTTAAATCATCTGAGGGTGATTTTTGAGAGAATTTAAATTTTCTAAGGTATTTTAGGAAAGTTTGGGGGATAAAATTTGATTTAGAAATAATCTATTCAACGGGTAATTCAGGTGTAGGAATGAACGCTTAAATAATGTAAGATACCTTCTATGGATGATTATGAGAGTTATAAAAGGATTTAAGAAGAAAAAAATAGGAATAGGAAATCTATTAGAATCCTATACAAGGTGAAAACATAAAATTTTCTCCAAGGCTCAAAATTTTCTCTAATTAGTTCAAAACTCTATAGTTTCCCTTCTCAACTCAAGATGGAATAGGTCCTAAATTAGGAATTTCATGAATAGTTGGGTCTAAATAAAGGTTCCATTGACCTCATTAGTTTTTTTGGAGTCAAAATCATATAATGTTTGACCCCAAAACACTTTCTCATACTCATGTGGCAATAATTTTCACTCCCGTTGTCCCGATTTAGCCATGACATATAAAAACAACTTTTCTAAAGTGGTAAGTCACAATTTTTAACTCTAACTATCCAAAATTTTACCTAAGTGGAAAATGGGATAGAGGGGACAAAAATTAACCCCTTTCTCATGCAAACTTGATGCAAGAGCATATGCTCGTGACCAAGCAAGTGACCTTAAGAGGTGGAAAATAGGACATTTTCATGTTTTCAAAGTGGTCTTGCAAGTCAAGACATCCATTCAGGTCATTTGGATAAGGGTTTCCCATTTTCCCGCCAAAATGGACTATTTGAAAATTTGAATTACATAAGGACTTTTGGAGACCTCAAACATCAACATGAAAGGAGTCAAGAGATTGTAATGACCTTGAAGGTCTCATGGAACCTATTTATATTCTTTTATATTGTAAAACCACCTTGACATGTTGTCAAAGGTGAATGAGTGCTTGTAAAAGAGTTGTAGGGGTAATTTTGACTTGGTAAAGGAATATTATAGGCTAAATAAGGGCCTTAGAGCCATGTCATCATGTGGAAGTGTCAATGTAAGAGCTAATAGGTAGGATAAAGTGATATTTATCACTATTCCATGTTTAGTTGATGGTTGAATCTTTATAGAGATGTTGGAGAGCATCTAGGAGCTCATATAGGAGTGCTCCAAATAGGAAAACCTGGTCTTAATATAGATATTCAAGCTCAAGAAGATCAAGTAGTGTGTATTTGATGTAATGGAAGGTGTATCAAGTTTTAATACAACCATGTTTTGTATGGGTTTGGTGTGTATTTTGCATGTTCAGAGGACTATGATGAATGCTTGTGACATGACAACAAGCTTAAAATTGATAGTCAGCTATAATGGAATATTTTCACCACTATGATCATTCGTACACCTGGGGAAGACAATTACAAGGTAAACAAAATTTATTTGAAGTCTTAATGATAAAAATTGAGGGTTTGGAAGCTAATTTTGTACTCTCTAGCCCTAACTAGGGCAAGGAATATCAAATTTTCTAACCATCAGAAAATCATTAAATTTTGTGATCATCTCTTCCTAGGTGAAGTCTATAAGTGTACAAAATCTTAAGTCTCAAATTGCAAATGTGAATGAGATCCATAAGGATTTGTACCTTGGAGACCGTAAAAGTGCCCGGTTAATAGAAAAAAGGGTGCATGAGGGTTAAAATCTTCAAATCAAGGTCTGAAATTCATTGTGGAGCATCATGGAGGAAATACAAAGATAAATCAAACCATATAAAGGTTATTATAAATTGCCAAGTGTGTATTGTCATGTTTAGGAGCCAAAAATAGACCTAATTAGCTTTATACAATCCAAAGGAGGTGTGATTCCTTGCAAAGGAGTAGGGCACAAGATTTTGGTGTGTATGATAACTTCATAAAGGTTCTTTATATTACCCACTATATGGTATGGTTATTTCAGGAAAAAGTGAGATACAATAGAGTTTGTATGATGAAGGACTAGTAGGTCAATAAGGCATAATTAGGAAACTAGCATGAGATGTAAAGGTATGCCTGTATGAAAGGTATAAACATTTGGGTTGAAGTTAGATGAGATGTTGTTAGAGCCTTAGAAGTTACTTAGGGCCTATATCAATTTTTGGACATATTGATCCTAGTGACCTAATTGGACAAAAGTGAAGCAAGTAGAAGTACTACAAGGAAAAGTTAAGACATGAGATATATGGAAGAAATATTAAGAGGCTTAAGAAGGTTAAGGGAACATATTAGGGAGTGAATATGATGATTCAGGAGTTGAGGACTCTTTTACAAGTTACACAAGTACCCTCCTTCATGTTGCATCCATAAAATGGTCTATTGACTTATGATATTTTAAGGAAAAGTTGATGGCTAACCTTGTGAGTACAAGTGTGATGAATGTACAGGGAATGTGTGTCATGAAGATCCTTAGAGAAAGGGATGGTAATGAAGAAACACTAATAATTGTAGTCTAAAGAATGCATTTAAGAGGTAAGTTTCAAAACCATCAAGTATAGAAGATTTTTGTATATGAGAGAAGAGATTGTTGTATATCTCTTTCACCAAAACTTTTCGTCACTTACCTATCACAACTTTTACCCCTAGGTTATACAATTTCACTCCACCACTTACCCCCTTTCATAACCACTCACCCCTAGGTCACACTTTTTGACCATGATTGTCCTAAAATTGCATAGGGGAAAGAGGGTATATAGGGGACATAAAATTTTGATCCCTCTTCTCCCACTCAGCCCCCGATCACACCAAACACTCTCTTATCCCCTAAAAACTACATTTCAACCCCTCATATCTCATTTTGAGCCCCCTCTCCCTCCTAAGTCACACTTTTTCACCCCAATTTTCCCACATGTGACAATCACATAATTCATCGACTCACATAGACACATGTAGACAACATCGACACGTTGATGCCACACTTTTCCCAATGAATGAATACTAGCAATAACACGACCACAAAAAAAAGGAACTTAAGGATTGACAACCCACCACACAACATTACCATGGTTACATCTAGTGTACGTTAAACATCCAATAACATTATTATGTAAGAAAAATTTTCTTCCTTTTTCCACCTACCTGTTCTAAAAATTCGTTTCACCTTTCACTTTTTGTTCAACCATTTGATTTTTCTCCTTACCCTTATGCCAATTTTCATAACTTGCCTAAGTATTTTCCATATTCCAAATTTTATACAAAATTCTAACTCTCTAATTCTTATGTTAAGATTATGCTTCCCAAAACGCTTATTCAAAGTTTGGAATTTAACCTTGCTACACAAGTGAACCTAATGTGATGTCAAGATGAAATCTTGGGATTAAGAAAGACATCGATTTGAAATAGATTTTTCCCCAAGAACATCCATCGATCGTGGATTAGTTATTTCGCTACCATAGTTAATAAAGTCCAATAACTTATGGACTCCCATTTTTATTTATATATCTTTTGCTTTCTTGAAGTTTGGTCACACCAAGGCAATTTATATTCTTTGCAACGCAAGAAAATGTTTAATTACGTTATAAGGACTCCAAGATTGACCTTAATCCTAATCTCCAATCTCATTTTCATTTTATATGATATGCCCTTACATCGCACTATGGCCTCATTCTTAGCATCGTCCTTAAACAAAAGAGTTACGAAAACACTTGTCTGACATTTTAAGGAAGTACATGACTAGGAGCATTATAAACTACACATGAACTCGAGTGATCTAAGTTCACGAAGATCCCATATCCTTGCATTGCATGATTCCACATAAGAAATATTCTTTATTCCTTAATGCCATAAAATGACATAACAAGGGATTAAGGGACAAGATTACAATTTCTAGGGTTCTCTAAAATCAATATCTTTCAACTCAACTTCGTATGCAAGGAGTTAAATTATAGATTTCTTCCCACAAGTTAACATCCTAATCCACTAGGGTTTAGTTTAAATCCAATTTGTTTTTCACTCAAGGCTTTAATCCCTATTATAGATTTGATTTAGGTTGAAAAGTATTAACCCTATAAACCCTCCACAAAAGATCAACGCACTATAATGTCACTAGCCAAAGATAGTACATATAGCTAAGAGGAGCTATTCCTTAACAAAATTTACAATGATAGAACCACTATTCCACTAGCCCCATGATGTCATTTGGATCTCATAAGAAATTCATTTGATGCGGAAGATTTATTTGACTGTGTTGCTCTTATATGTCTGGTTTGTGTCGATGTCACTAAACGTACCTACTAAGACGATAAACCCCTTTTCTTGGGATCTTATTTGCCTAAACCAAGATGCTCCATCGAGTGTAAAGGTTCGTTTGAAGGTCACAGTTTTCTACGCTAAGGGATTAACATAGGCAGGTTAGTTATATACAAATTTTGAACTACGGCTAACTGTTGTGGTTAGGTTCCTTTATTACATTTTCAAGGAAGAAAAACAACACCAATTATTAAACAAATAACTACACAATGAAATTTCACTACAAGTATTAATTTCATCTTCTTTTGACATTTGTATTTCACCTTTACCATAACAAATTTTGGGATCAAAATAACATCCATGAAAGAAGTACCAATTTCTCAAGCACTTAATAATCTAACGAATTTTACATACTACTAATTTCCAATAATATTTCCTTCAATATAATACCAAAATAAACAATGAATTAATCAACGCCTTTATGTCATCATTCTGTCCTCCTGCAAAAACCACGTGAGCAAGATATCAGCGATAAATCGCTGGCATGGCATCCACCCTAATCAGACATAATTATCATTTTTCAGTTTTCTCCTTTACATATAATAATAATTAAAATTTGCAAGCGAGAAAGAGTTTAGAGACATGTATTCAATGCATTTCATTTCACTTCACTTTGTAACCCAGGAGAGAGAAAGAGAATGGAAGAGAGAGAAAACATCGTTTTGTCAAAAGCTCTAATACACACAACAAGTTTCATTATAGTATTTTAAACAGTTATCTACGTGTGTTAAAAGTTTCCAGGGTGATTTGGCAACCCTACGAGGGTCCTGCAGCTTTCTATTTTTACATTTTCTCACTAGTTACAAAACGTTCAAAACGGGCTCAGAGGCTAAGAAAATGCTTCCAAAAGTTATCTTCTGATGAGAACACACACTACAATTAACTTTCCATGTGTCCCCAGATATACCAAGAATTCATAGCAGCTGACGGAATTGAAAAAGAGTGAACGGTTTATGTTTGGTGGTTAGTTTTCTGGGGCCACTGGTCATAGTTCACCCAGTTGTAAAATGACAAAAGTTAGCTTGAGTTCCCAGAAAACCGCATCCATAACTGAAGTTTTTGGAGAAGCACGCAATTAGACATCTCTTACTAGTTCCTCTATATGGGGAGGATTCATCAGAGTCAACGGGACTAAGAACTAGTAAACCATTTTCAAATGGTGACAAGTTTTCTAGAGCGACAAGATGAAACTGGACCAGTTTGACCTCGTCAAACTGCGACCGAGGCCTACAAAATGGCTTCGCCAAACTATCCTGAAAAGTTATCTTTCCTATAATGAATGCTCCATGCTTTTGTCCAATATAATCGTTGGAGATTTTTGAAGATGGGAAGTGATTTCTCTTTCTAGGTTTCAAATGGCGATCCAAAACGAAAGCCAACTTTCTAGTTTTAACAACTTTCTACTGTTGTAAACTAGTGTAATAGGGCTCCTATAAGAGCGTCAAAAGGATGTCATATGTTTGTTTCGGGTCAAACCAAGGGTCAAGGTGACTCCTCATATATCAAGGTACACGAATGAAACTTCACATCTTGTTTCCAGAGTTACAAAAGGGTACTTAGTGAGTCTCCGAAAATGCAAAATTTAACTATTTAAAACAAGGAGAATGTCAACTTTATCAATGGGCAGTCAATTTGTCTGGTCGATAAAACGACATTGGAACGATCAAGAAGGGTAAGAGTTTTCTAGATCATCTTGAACCGAGGGTGATAGTTCATGGTTTAAATTAGGTGAGTTATAATGGCTTCAAGAGTTGCGACACGACACTTTATTGTTTTGCAATGAGTTGAAGGAACATTTTACTATATTACAAAAAATCCCATAATTTTAAAATTCTATTTAGTTGCAAAAGAGAACTAAAACACAAAAATTATGAGAGGTAAGGGAAGAAGAACCATGCCTAGAGAACGAATTCAGTCGAAGCCGCAGGCTTGGGTTTAGTCTCTTGCTTGGCACTTTGTCAACTAGACCACGAGCATCCCCAACTCCACCATTTAACATACATGTCTTCTGGATTCGACCCACCACTTGCTGAGCATGATCAAAGGGTTTCTTATTGTTGTTGTTTGGATAGGATGAGATCTTCCTCCTTTTGTGTGTAGCCTCAAATCTTGCAACCATTAGACCAATATTTTTGAAGGCATTTAGTCAAACACTTCACATGCCTTAAGCATGCCTCCACATTTTGCACATTCTCATGTGCTCATCAAAACCAGAAACATAATGATTAATTTTTGGCATGATTCTACAAGAGGCACTCATGCCAACGAAGTATTTACAACCCTCATGCACTGAACATGCATGGCTGAAAGCCAATTAAACAAAAATGAAGCTTACATGGTCAGGGTATGTTCCATAAGACCACATCTCTTTGAGGCATTCTATCAAACAGATCATAGGCCATTTTACACATCCATCTTGTGCATATGTTGCCATCATGGCATTCCATGAGACAACATTTCTTTGAGGAATTTTATCAAACAGTTCAATGCCTTCTTGACAAACCCATTTTTTTATTCTCGTTATCATTGTAGTCCGGGAGACCGCATATCTTCCAAGTATTTTGTCAAATATAACTCATCCTCCCACATTTTTACATACACATCTACTAGGGCACACATGACTGCAACATTTGGAAAAGTTCCTCTCTTTTTTATTTGATTTTTGGGAGCCCACACAGTGCAGGCGCGGTTAGGAGGACGCTGGCAAAGTGGCAGACCAAACACACAATAATACTCCTCCTTGCTTGATCATCCCACGCAGGTGTGGTGCGGCCTAGGAGGATGTCGAATATAGTTGTTGAGTCTAGTTGTACATGCATTAAAATGCATTCCTTCCATGCATTTAGTCGAATGGTTCACGTGCCCTATTTCGAAGCTCCTATTTTTATACACAGGCTGGAGATTTGTTTGTTGCAAGGGGAAACAGTGTGATTGTTATGAGGAGACCACGCCTCCTACAAACTATCATCCCCCAAGCCCATGAGGAGTTGGCTCGTTCTATCCTTTGATTAAACCAAAAAAATGGCACCTCCTAAGAAACTTGCCACAACAACATATGACGAAATTTACCTATCTCTCAAGCATTGAAACAAAAAAAAAAAAAAAAACCCACGTTTGAACAGTCTGGCGCGGCTGGAAGGATGTTGAACTAGGATGGAGTCTGCCATGCCGCCGCCCTCCCCAAACTCACCCCTTCCAAGATCCAAAAGGATAAAACCCTAACGCCCCCACAATCACGGATATTTTAAATTTTAGTTCTTTTATTTTATTATTATTATTATTATTTTTTAAATTTTCCTTTTTACAAATGTAATTAATAATATTCCTTTGCGTATAACAACCAACACAACGAGACGAACCAGACTCCCCTTCTATCCCAGAGATGTTTAAAACTCGAACGCAAGACACGTAATGACCATGGCGTCATAAAGCAAGAGACTGTCTTCTTGCGCGAACGAGGCGACCAAACCACACGAATAAAATCGCTTATCGATAATCAACAATAAAATTGGTAACACATCGACGATCAACTGAAGGAGTTATCATCCATCGATAATTAAAATACTAATATTGTTATCATCATCATTATTATTATTATTTACTTATTATTATTATTATCACTTAAAATAATTATTAATCATACTACAAGACTGACATGCCCGCTCGACAAAAAGGGTAAACAATAATACTATCAAATAGAGGCCAATCGTCAATTAAATTAAAATAACATTATTATCATTATATATTATAAATATATAAATGTAATTACTATTCACATTGATAATGACTATCGGCCCAGCTTTACCAGGCGACAACAAGGTCCTCCTTCAAATAGGTCAACGAACAGGACATTACACAGTCCCCACACAAAGGTGTCGATAACAACTCGAGAGAGCAAGGAGAGGAAAGGTGCTAACACATCACTAAGACAAGGACAAGGTCAACAATGGTCAATGAGAGCCCACACACACAAGTCTCCCAGGATTAGTAACAGGGTCGGTAGGTCAGGGACTAGGAAACATTGAATGGGGCATTACATTCTCCTCCCCTTAAGAAAGCATCGTCCTCGATGCGACATAACACAGAGGGAAGAAATGGTACGCAACCAATAACAAGTAAAGGGAAAAGTACACCCTATGGTTTAAAATTTTAGCTACTTAAAGCACGGCCACAGGGTAGTCTTAGAAACATTTAGTAGAAATTTTAACTTTCAAGGTTCTGTGAAGATTGGCAGTTCTCTCTTATTTGTTATTTCATTAATCTCTTTCCATTAACATTATTCTTAATTCAAGTCCTTTAAAATTTCACAAGCATACTTTTACATACTTACATGACCATATCACATAACAAGGGTTTCACCAAACCATGGAATGACAACAAGTAGACCACATAACAATTAATTTCCAACAATACGTCCTAGACATAGATCTAGTACACACATATGACTGACAAACCGGGTCAACATGCTGATACATAAACAATAGGTATCACATGACCCAAAACAATCCATGACTGCACCAACATAGTGCCAAGACAATACCCAATAGTCCATACCAACCAAGAGGAGAGTCAAGCCTCATACATAACAAGGTATCAAAAAGACTCATACAAGTACACATAACTCACTATACCAATCTCCACACATCACAAGGCATCACGAAACAACTCCAGATATCTCCAGCAGTAATAGAATACAACTCCATATACCTCCCCAAAGCATCACCAGATAAGCTCCATATACCTCCCAAGAGGAAGAAACATAGTGTCAAAACCAAGTCGGGTCACTCAACCATAGAGCCCCATCAAGAATATCAGGTCACTCAACCATAGAGCACCATAAAGCATAACAGGTCACTCAACCATAGAGGCCCATCTCCTTTCTCCTTTTAAATGAGGTCGGGTCACCCTATTGCCCTGGGCACATAGAGCCCCGTCACCCCCAAACCCAAGTGACATAATAACTCGTGGTTCAACAACCCGCTAGTTATTTGTAACTCCTTGGGGCGTACCCCCATACAATCAAGCGGGTCCATAGGTTCAACCACTCCATGGTGAATCCCATGACCCTATTCCAACACAAGATATACATTAAAACCAGCATAACAATCCATCCAAATGCCAAGTGGCAAAATCAAAAGCCTTGGGCTAGGCTAAAAATCTTTCAAATATGAAAAGAAAATTTTGAAACCAAGAAAACAAATGGATAATTAGCCTTGGTTAGTAAAAATCCAAATGTTAATAAAACAATCAAATAATGCCCAAAATATAAAAACATGTCAATCAAGAAAACGACTAGTTCTAACAAAAAGGAGAAAGATTAATTTACAAATAAAATATGTAATGAGAAAATAGCACATCACAATCACTATGTGGCCCCATACCACCACCAAAGGGGTACTCATCGAGTTGCTGGCACTTAGACATCAAGCCTCAGCTCGTGAAAATATACATGTAACCAGAAATGAGTAAATCAAATAATGTAACTGTCATCATCTCTTCCTGAACCATTCCTCCATACTCCCACAAGGATCAACATAGTCAAAATCACATAGGATTATTCAATGAACAATCCAATAGGAAAGAGCAGGGGACACAAGGTTGCATAAGTTGAGCCTAAGGTGGTGCGCATCCACAATATACTGAGCAAGCTCGAAGTATACTAAACAGATAGAAGTGGATTTTTAGTCTATATAAGACTCCACTTCCTCACTCGTACTCAGCTCAAGATTACGAAAACCTGGTCCACACCTCCTCTCTCCACACATACACTCTTGATAGTTCATCCCCTTAGGGTCGTCTAGTGTAAGGTTTCACAACATACACATAACTACATCACAAACACAATGGTAATTCACACACAACAACCATAACACCTTGCGCATGGTATAAATATACAGGGTACAACACAATCATTACCTTCACGGGTTACGATACATCACATTACCACATCCTGCATCCAAGGTGCAATCACTGTACGCTAGGGATCATACTCCCATATGCCCCTAAATCATGACATGAACTATCACATATTACATGAATTACACATATGAGGAACACAATGTCTAACATTACGACATATAGTCAATTGTAATACAACACGACGATGCACACAACAAATCACAATACGGTGTCGACATCACGGTAAACTTCCATTCACTTTACATAAATTTTTTCATGCAATACATCACTACATCTTCACATCACATAAGGTCAAAATGTTCCAACACTCTGTAATTCACAATATTATCCCATTCACACAAAACAAGGTGGTACATCACACACGGATTCCTCATTGGATCCATGAAAAGGAGAGTCAATACTCTCATCACAAGCAATAATTCACACATGAATTCTTCATAGAATCCATATGGAGGAGAGAGAATACTCCCATCCCCAGCACATCAACATGATAACAAATGCATATTAAGTGACATACACATCATGTGCGTTCACATTATCACAATTACGACATAGATCACATCACTCTTAAAACACATTACTCTTCCAATGTTTATCACCATCATGAAACACCATTACCATCATGCAACCCATCATGTAACACCATCACCATCATGCAGAATCATCACAACTCCAATCCATCCCAGAGGTTCGAGAGCATGAACCTCACTCTGATACCATATGTAGTGCCCACATTTTACACACCCAAATACAACAAAAAATACCGGATAAAAATTTTTGACTTACAATACACGCTACACACAACACAACAAGGGCTCCAAGTACAGGACTCAACGCACATGACAATCACATAAGTCATCAACTCACATAGACACATGCAGACGACATCAGCACGTCGATGCCACACTTTTCCCAACGAACAAATACTAGCAATAACACGACCACAACAAAAGGGACTTAAGGATTGACAACCCACCACACAACATTACCATGGTTACATCTAGCGTACGTTAAACATCCAATAACATTATTATGTAAGAAAAAATTTCTTCCTTTTTCCACCTACCTGTTCTAAAAATTCGTTTCACCTTTCACTTTTTGTTCAACCATTTGATTTTGCTCCTTACCCTTATGCCAATTTTCATAACTTGCCTAAGTATTTTCCATATTCCAAATTTTATACAAAATTCTAACTCTCTAATTCTTATGTTAAGATTATGCTTCCCAAAATGCTTATTCAAAGTTTGGAATTTAACCTTGCTACACAAGTGAACCTAATGTGATGTCAAGATGAAATATTGGGATTAAGAAAGACATCGATTTGAAATAGCTTTTTCCCCAAGAACATCCATCGATCACGGATTAGTTATTTCGCTACCATAGTTAATAAAGTCCAAAACCTTATGGACTCCCATTTTTATTTATATATCTTTTGCTTTCTTCAAGTTTGGTCACACCAAGGTAATTTATATTCTTTGCAATGCAAGAAAATGTTTAATTACATTATAAGGACTCCAAGATTGACCTTAATCCTAATCTCCAATCTCATTTTAATTTTATATGATATGCCCTTACATCGCACTATGGCCTCGTTCTTAGCATAGTCCTTAAACAAAAGAGTTACGAAAACACTTGTCTAACATTTTAAGGAAGTACATGACTAGGAGCATTATAAACTACACATGAACTTGAGTGATCTAAGTTCACGAAGATCCCATATCCTTGCATTGCATGATTCCACATAAGAAATATTCTTTATCCCTTAATGCCATAAAATGAAATAATAAGGGATTAATGGACAAGATTACAGTTTCTAGGGTTCTCTAAAATCAATATCTTTCATATCAACTTCGTATGCAAGGAATTAAATTATAGATTTCTTCCCACAAGTTAACATCCTAATCCACTAGGGTTTAGTTTAAATCCAATTTGTTTTTCACTCAGGGCTTTAATCCCTATTATAGATTTGATTTAGGTTGAAAAGTATTAACCCTATAAACCCTCCGCAAAAGATCAACGCACTATAATGTCACTAGCCAAAGATAGTACATATAGCTAAGAGGAGCTATTCCTTAACAAAATTTACAGTGATAGAACCACTATTCCACTAGCCCCATGATGTCATCTGGATCTCACAAGAAATTCATTTGATGCAGAAGATTTATTTGACTGTGTTGCTCTTATATGTCTGGTTTGTGTCGATGTCACTAAACGTACCTACTAAGACGATAAACCCCTTTTTCTTGGGATCTTATTTGCCTAAACCAAGATGCTCCATCGAGTGTAAGGGTTCGTTTGAAGGTCACAATTTTCTACGCTAAGGGATTAACATAGGCAAGTTAGTTATATACAAATTTTGAACTACGGCTAACTATTGTGGTTAGGTTCCTTTATTACATTTTCAAGGAAGAAAAACAACACCAATTATTAAACAAATAACTACACAACGAAAGTTCACTACAAGGTATTAATTTCAACTTCTTTTGACATTTGTATTTCACCTTTACCATAACAAATTTTGGGATCAAAATAACATCCATGAAAGAAGTACCAATTTCTCAAGCACTTAATAATCTAACGAATTTTACATACTACCAATTTCCAATAATAAGTCCTTCAATATAATACCAAAATAAACAATGAATTACTCAACGCCTTTATGTCATCATTCTGTCCTCCTGCAAAAACCACGTGAGCAAGATATCAGCGATAAATCGCTGGCATGGCATCCACCCTAATCAGACATAATTATCATTTTTCAGTTTTCTCCTTTACATATAATAATAATTAAAATTTTCAAGTGAGAGAAAGAGTTTAGAGACATGTATTCAATGCATTTCATTTCACTTCACTTTGTAACCCAGGAGAGAAAGAGAATGGAAGAGAGAGAAAACATTGTTTTGTCAAAAGCTCTAATACACACAACAAGTTTCATTATAGTATTTTAAATAGTTATCTACATGTGATAAAAGTTTCCAGGGTGATTTGGCAACCCTACGAGGGTCCTGTAGCTTTCTATTTTTACATTTTCTCACTAGTTACAAAACGTTCAAAACGGGCTCGGAGGCTAAGAAACTACTTCCAAAAGTTATCTTCTGATGAGAATGCACACTACGATTAACTTTCCATGTGTCCCCAGATATACCAAGAATTCATAGCAACTGACGGAATTGAAAAAGAGCGAATGGTTTGCGTTTGGCGGTTAGTTTTCCAGGGCCACTGGTCATAGTTCACCCAGTTGTAAAATGACAAAAGTTAGCTCGAGTGCCCAGAAAACTGCATCCATAACTGATGTTTGTTGGAGAAGCATGCAACGAGACATCTCCTACTAGTTCCTCTATATGGGGAGAATTCATCAGAGTCGACGGGACTGAGAACTAGTAAACCATTTTCAAATGGCGACAAGTTTTCTGGAGTGACAAGACAAAACTGGAGCCAAACACTTCACATGCCTTAAGCATGCCTCCACATTTTACACATTCTCATGTGCTCATCAAAACCAGAAACATAATGATTAATTTTCGGCATGATTCTACAAGAGGCACTCATGCCAACAAAGTATTTACAACCCTCATGCACTGAACATGCATGGTTGAAAGCCAATTAAACAAAAATGAAGCTTACATGGTCAGGGTATGTTCCATAAGACCACATCTCTTTGATGCATTCTCAAAAATAGATCATAGGACATCCATCTTATGCATATGTTGCCATCATGGCATTCCATGAGACAACATTTCTTTGAGGCATTTTATCAAACAGTTCAATGCCTTCTTGATAGACCCATTTTTTGTTTATCCTGCTATCATTGTAGTCCGGGAGACCGCATATCTTTCAGGTATTTTGTCAAATAGAATGCATGCTCCCACATTTTTACATACGCATCTACTAGGGCACGCGTGACTGCAACATCTGGAAAAGTTCCTCTATTTTTTCTTTGTTTGTTGGGAGCCCACGCAGCTTCCGGGCGCGGCCGGGAGGATCTTGGCAAAGTGGCAGACCAAACACACAATAATACTCCTCCTTGTTGCTTGATCTTCCCACGCAGGTGTGGCACGGCCTGGGAGGATGCCAAATATAGTTGTGGAGTCTAGTTGTAGGTGCATTAAAATGCATTCCTTCCATGCATTTCGTCGAATGGCTCACGCACCCTATTTTGAAGCTCCTATTTTTATACACAGGCTGGAGATTTGTTTGTTGCAAGGGAAAACAGTGTGACTGTTATGAGGAGACCACGCCTCCTAAAAACTGTCATCCCCCAAGCCCATGAGGAGTTGGCTCATTTTATCCTTTGATTAAACAAAAAAAATGGCACCTCCAAAGAAACTTGCCACAACAGCATATGACGAAATTTTCCTATCTCTCAAGCATTGAAACAAAAAAAAACACCCACGTTTGAACAGTCTGGTGTGGCGGGAAGGATGTTGAACCAGGTTAGAGTCTGCCATGCCACCACCCTCCCCAAACTCACCCCTTCCAAGAGCTAAAAGGATAAAACCCTAACGCCCCATAATCATGAATATTTTAAATTTTAGTTCTTTTATTTTATTTTTATTATTATTATTATTATTTTTTTTTTAAATTTTCCTTTTTACAAATATAATTAATAATATTCCTTTGTGTACAACAACCAACACAACGAGATGAACAAGACTCCCCTTCTATCCCAGAGGCGTTTGAAACTGAACGCAAGACACGGACCGACCGCGGTGTCACAACAAGAGACTGTCTTCTTGCGTGAACAAGGTGACCAATCCACACGAATAAAATTGCTTATCGATAATTTACAATAAAATTAGTAACACATCGATGATCAACTGAAGGATTTATCATCCATCGATAATTAAAATACTAATATTGTTATCATCATTATTATTATTATCACTTAAAATAATTATTAATCATACTACAAGACTGACATGCCCACTCGACAAAAAGGGTAAACAATAATACTATCAAATAGAGGCCAATCGTCAATTAAATTAAAATAACATTATTATCATTATATATTATAAATATATAAATGTAATTACTATTCACATTGATAATGACTATCGGCCCAGCTTTACCAGGCGACAACAAGGTCCTCCTTCAAATAGGTCAACGAACAGGACATTACACAGTCCCCACACAAAGGTGTCGATAATGACTCGAGAGAGCAAGGAGAGGAAAGGTGCTAACACATCACTAAGACAAGGACAAGGTCAACAATGGTCAACGAGAGCCCATGCACACAAGTCTCCCAGGATTAGTAACAGGGTTGGTAGGTCAGGGACTAGGAAACATTGAATGGGGCATTACAAGGACCATCAAGTTTATCTAATCAATAATTCATTTATTCCCATGAGAATCATATGAGAAATAAGGTGTATGAGCTCCTAAATTTGATTCCATTTAAGGAGGATTTTTGAGCCAATAAGGGTAAATGGATGACTTCCATGTGAAGTACCATGTTTGTAAGAATGGGAAATCATCTCAATTTCACTTGTTGCAATTCACTTAGTAGTGTTCTTAAACACTCATCCAACACCTTGTAGTGTGTTCACACCCCAAAGGAGGAAGCACATGCAATCACCTCATTTCATTTTAATGAATGGCCATAGGTCAATAACTTCATTTAGGAAGTAATCCTTCTATCTGTGAAATGAATACATGTTTCAATGAGTAACAAACAAGCATAACAAGGTTTGAGCATCATGGATTTGATTTTTAGTCATGAAGGTAAATTTTTAGGGCCTAGAGGAGTAAGGAGGTAATCCCCATACCCTAACTCTTACCTTATGATAAAAAAAGATCATCATGTTCCCATCACAATGAGGACTTCATATCAGTGTTTTTAAACACTTATTCAATGCCCTAGAATGTTTTCATATCTCAAAAATAAGGAAATTATGATCACAATGCTTTAAGTTAGCAAGTTATTCATCAAGAGGAAATTTCCCATATCCAGTTTTCCATCTCTATCTCTCTTCTCCTCTCTCTCCTCCCTCACTCTCTCTCTAACATTTTATTCCTTCATTGAGAGTGTAATTTTTCACTCTTTCATCTTATTCACTTAAGTGACTTAATGTTGCATTGTAAAAGTCCCTTTTTAAAAATAAGAAAAGGACTTAGTTTCATTCTTAGGGAATTTGAAAATTCACATGGTGGTGAGATGAAAATTCATATGAGGGAAGAGGAAGAGACATTTTTTTATGCTATAAATTGGAATGGCTTCTCCATTCCAAAGGGTTGAAAATTGTTGATTGTTGTATGTTGTTGAGATTTGTATCACTACTACATCAAGAAATAAAAGATACATTTCCTCTATGTCTTTATCTATATTCCTCTATCCTCTCTACTCTCCAAATTTGCAAGCATGGTGATCTTGTATAACTAATAAGGAACTTTGTGTCTCTAGTTTGTTATTCTTATTGATTTATTTAATTTTTTGTGTTCTTATAATTGAATGTGGACCTACTCTAGTTACTTTTTGTGAGAATTTGATAGTTCTTACTCACAAAATTAACCCTCTCTCATTATTTCCACTACTCCCTTTTACCTTCATTCACGAAAATTTCCCCCTTGTACACTATACAAGAAAGGTTTAGTGGAGTATTCATATGTGATCCCTGACCTAATAGTCACCCCAAAATTTTAGGTAGTTTATATTTAATAATTAAATCTTCCCTATACCCAAGAAGTAGGGGCTTAACCTCAGTAATCAGTTGGTGAAAACCAATAATCTACACTATAAAAAAATTATTTCACCATCCATTTTTGGTGACTTCATTGGGGAAGATCTTATCTTTTTGCACCTCTAAAATATCTCTGAAAATATAAAAAAATCATATATTTGAAAATCCATAAAAAAAAATTAAAATACCAAAAATACTATCTCGAATTTTCAAGAGCCTGGTTGTAATCCTACTTGAGAAATTTACATTTTTATTGTCTCATTCCCATCTAATGCTCTAAACAAATCGGTGAAAATAATATACACTCAAGCTAATTATGTAAGTGGCATAATTTACTCTAGCATTCAAACAAAACAAAAAGATTATTTTTGTCTTCCCATTGTTCAAATAACAAGATAAACCGATAAAGATTACTTTCTTAAATTTGATCCTAAATTACCTCTTGAAGATCACATTACAAAAGTAGTTGTAGAACCACTAGACCTCATTCCTCCGAGAAGAAGAAAGAGAAGAAGAACCAGAGGAAGAAGAAGAATGAATGGCTACAACTCAAAAGCCATAAGAATAAAATACTAGTCCATTGGCATTGGCTTTATAACTACATGAATTTCCAAAAGGATTAAGAAAAAAATTTCCCAAATTATATGGATATGGAAAGCAACACCGATAATCATATTACGCTTTTATCACATCCTATGGCATTATTGGAGTGAAACATGAATATTTTTGATTCGATTATTCATAGATATTTAATGCCTCCATTTTTAAAAAAAAATAATAATAATAAAAAATAAAATAAAAGAACTAAAAATTAAAAAAACCCGTGATTCTTGTGGGGAGAATTAGGGCAGAAATGGGGTTTCCTTCCATCATTTTGGCTATGTAGAGAGGGAGAGTGCATCTGCCACCGCCATGGGCAGGGGGGGAGAACTCCAATCTATTCTACGCAAATGCCTGAAAGAAAGGTGGTTTGCAGTCCTTTTTACTCAAATCAATGCTCTTTGGGCGTTTTCTTGTTTCCTTCAAGGAGATGCCTCACCAAATGTCACCCCATGGATTTTCCATGTTCTCATTTTGTGCCTGTGCCAGTATCCTCTAAGTCTGCATTAAATAAAAGAGCTCTGGGACCCGTGTGGACAACTACCAAGATCAGGAACTGGAGAGGTTTTTTTGTCAGACTTTGTAGTTCTTCACGCCCGGTAGATAGGTATGCGCATAACAAATGTGTAGAAGAGGCGTATGAATTGTTGATAGAATGCCTCAAATAGATGCGGCTCTTGGAATGCCATGAGGGTAGGATATGCACAAAGGTGTTTGTTGAAAGGCCCTTGAAACTTCCAAGCAAATGTTTTAGTGCCCAGTTTGGCACGTAGGCAAAATGTGAAGGCATACACAACCCAGGTGAACTGTTTGACAAAATACCTGAAAGATATGTGGCCTCCTGGGCTACAATGATAGCAGGATAAACAAAAAAAAATGGGTCTGTTAAGAAGGCATTGAACTGTTTGATAAAATTCCTCAAAGAAATGTTGTCTCATGGAATGCCATGATGGCAACATATGCACAAGATGGATGTGTAAAATGGCCTGTGATCTGTTTGATAGAATTCCTCAAAGAGATGTGGTCTTATGGAACATACCCTGACCATGTAAGCTTCATTTTTGTTTAATTGGCTTTCAGCCATGCATGTTCAGTGCATGAGGGTTGTAAATACTTTGTTGGCATGAGTGCCTCTTGTAGAATCATGCCGAAAATTAATCATTATGTTGCTGGTTTTGATGAGCACATGAGAATGTGCAAAATGTGGAGGAATGATTAAGGCATGTGAAGTTTTTGGCTAAACACGTTCAAAAATCTTGGTCTAATGGTTGCAATATTTGAGGCTACACACAAAAGGAGGAAGATCTCATCCTATCTAGACAAAAACAATCACAAACCCTTTGATCATGCTCAACAAGTGGTGGGTCGAATCCAGAAGACATGTATGTTAAATGGTGGAGTTGGGGATGCTCGTGGTCTAGTTGATGAAGTGCCAAGCAAGAGACTGAACCCAAGCCTGTAGCTTTGACCGAATTTGTTCTCCATGCATGGTTCTTCTTCCCTTACCTCTCATAATTTTCCTATTTTAGTTCTCTTTGCAACTAAATAGAATTTTAAAATTATGGGATTTTTTGTAATACAGTTAAATGTTCCTTCAACTCATTGCAAAACAATAAAGTTTCATGTCGCAACTCTCGAAGCCATTATAACTCGCCTACTTTAAACCATGAACTATCACCCTCGCTTCGAGATGATTTAGAAAACTCTTACCCTTCTTGATCACTCCAATATCATTTTGTTGACTAGACAAATTTGACTTTCCATTGATTAAGTTGACCTTCTTCCTGCTTAAAATAGTTAAATTTTGCATTTTTTGGAGACTCACTAAGTACCCTTCGCAACTCTGGAAACAAGATGTGAAGTTTCATTCATGTACCTTGGTATACGAGGAGTCTCCTTGATTTTTGGTTTGACCCAAAATGATCATATGACATCCTTTTGACACTCTTATAGGATCCCTGTTACACTCGGTTTACAACAGTAGAGAGTTGTTAAAACTAGAAAGTTGGTTTTCATTTGGGACCACCATTTGAAACCCGGAAAGAGAAATCATGTTCCGTCTTTGCAAACCTCTAGCATTTATACTAGACAAATGCATGGAACATTCAACATAGGAAAGAGCACTTTTTGGGATAGTTTGGCGAAGCCATTTTGTAGGCCCTTGGTAGAAGTTCGATGAGGTCAAACAGACCAATTTCTTCTTCGCTCCGTAAAAATGTGTCGCCATTTGAAAATAGTTTACTAGTTCTCGATCCCCGCTGACTCGATGATCTCTCCTTATATAGGGAACTAGTAGGAGATGTCTCGTTGCGTGCTTCTCCATCGAATGTTGTCTTTAGACATGGTTTTACGGGCCCTCGAGCTAACTTTTGTCATTTTACAACTTGGTCAACTACGACCAGTAGCCCCGGAAGATTAGCTGCCAGACGCAAACCGTTCGCTCTTTTTCAATTCCGTCAGTTGCTATGAACTCCTGGTATATCTAGGGACACGTAGAAAGATAGTTTTGGTGTGCGTGTTCATTGGGAGATAACCTTTGGAAGCAGTTTCTTAGCCTCCGACCTCATTTTGTAAGTTTTGTAGCTAGTGAGAAAATGTAAAAATAAAAAACTGGACCCTCGTAGGGTTTCCAAATCACCCTGAAAACTTTTAACACATGGAAATAACTGTTTAAAACCCTTAGTGTATCTGTTGTGTGAAATAGAACTTTTGAAAAAATGGTGTTTTCTCTCTCTTCCCTTCTCTTTCACTCCCCTGGGTTACAAAATGAAGAAGAAAAATGAAATGCAATGAATACATGTTTCTAGACTTTTTATTTCGATTGGAAAATTGTAATTATTGTTCGATGTAAATGAGAAATTGAAAAATGACAATTATGATTGATTAGGTTGGATGCCATGCTAGCGAATTATCATTGATATCATGTTCACATGGGTTTTGCAGGATGGAAGAATGACGACGAAAAAGGTGATGTGTAATATAATTATTATTATTGTAATTTTTATAGGTTATTGCAAAATGAATAACCTGTCTAATGTAGTCTCTTGTTACGAAAAGTTATAATTGAAATTTGTTAATATGCATGAGATGCTAGTTTTAGGGATAACTTAGGAAATGTGCTTCTAATCATTGGTTCAATTTGTTCTTAGTTGTGTATGGCAAAAAAAGGGGTTTGATTTATACATAGTAAATTGAAATTGAAGATAATATCTTGTAGTACCTTCTCAGTATTCAATAAACGACTAAATTAATTACTGGGTCATCTTCTTACCTTGTAAACTTAATAAAGAGCTTTAATGGGAACACTCAACATTAATAAATTATTCGTGCATAACTTGCCTGCATGTGTGATTCTTTTTTTTACCATATAAGGAATTAAATCGTAGAACGACCTTAAACTTGCGCTCGATGCGACCTTCTAGGTTAGGTAAATACAACCCCTAGCTGGAGTTTACCGTCTGAGTCTTTATGTCTAGCGACATTGTCGTGAACCCATGTTTAGGAATGTCCTGGTCCCACCTACCCAGAGTATGCGGTTTCCTTCTAGATTTGGTAATCGCGAGAAGAATTTTCTCTCTTTAGGTCCGACACCAGGCTAAGTGGTGAAGATCACCTTGGAAGTCACCTTATGAGTCCTTGTTAGAAGGAATGACTAAGCGGTGTAACCTTCCCATCTGTGGAGTAGGTAGAGATATTACTCCCTTGTATCCTATTGGATTTCCGGGCCTTACAAAATTAGATCTAGAAATTAACTTCATCAGTGAATGAAATCCCTGTTGGATCCAAACGACCTAAATGAATATTGCGATATAGTTGTTCTTTGTCTTGCATTCTCATTAGTGAACCCTTTTGTCCTCGTAGATAAATTTAGTACCTTGATCTTTCACGAAAGGATTATAGGGTAAATACATTTTAACCTTAACCACACCTATAATAGAGATTGAAGCCCTGGGAGAAACTGGAATTAAACTTAACCATGTGCTTCTTTAATATGTCAGATAAGTACTTTTGTAACTCTTGTGTTTAAAATGATAGTAATAATGAGATCCTAGTGCGACGTGAAAGTAAATCATATGAGAGTAAAACCAAAATTTTGAGGTTAGGAATAATGTCACTGGGAGTCCTTAAGACTTATTTTAAACATCTTCATGTGTTACAAAGAATATAAATTGCCTTGGTGCGACCAAATGTTGAGAAAACAAAAGATATACATATAAAAATCAAATTTGGAATTCAACAAATTATTGAACTATAATAATAATGGTAGCGAAATAACTATTCCGTGATCGATGGATGTTCTTGGGGAAAAATCTATTTCAATCTATGTCTTCCTTAATCCCAAGATTTCATCCTGACATCACGTTAGGTTCACTTGTGTAACAAGGTTAAATTCTAAACTTTGAATAAGCATTTTGGGAAGCCTAATCTTAACATAAGAATGAGAGAGTTAGAATTTTGTATAAAATTTGAAATATGGAAAATACTTATGTAAGTTATGAAGATTTGTCATAAGGGTAAAGAGCAAATTAAATGGTTGAACAATAAGTGAACTGTGAAATGAATTTTCAGAGCATGTAAGTGGAAAAAGGAGAAAATCATGCTTACTAATAATGATCTTGGAAAGTTAGCCATAACTAAAATACATTTAAAGTAACGATATGTCGTGGGTTCGCCATTCCTAAAGTCACGTTTCTTGTGGTTGGGTCTTTGCTAGTATTCGTTCATCGGGAAAAGTGTGGCATCGACGTGCCGATGTCATCTGCATGTGTCTATGTGAGTCGATGACTTATGTGATTGTCGCATGTGCGTTGAGTCCTGTACTTGGAGCCCTTGCTGTGTTGTGTGTAGCGTGTATTGTAAGTCAAAAAAATTTATCCTGGTATTTTACTGTTGTATTTGGGTGTGTAAAATGTGGGCACTACATATGGTATCAGAGCATAGTTTTATGATCTCGAACCTTTGGGATGGATTGGAGTTGTGATGATTTTGCAGGATAGTGATGTTGTTTCATGATTTGTTGCATGATGGTGATAAAAAACTAGAAGAGTAATGTGTTTTAAGAGTGATGTGATCTATGTCGTAATTGTGATAGTGTGAATGCACATGAGGTGTATGTCACTTAGTGTGCTTTTGTTATCATGTTGATGTGTTGGGGATGGGAGTATTCTCTCTCCTTCGTGTGGATTCTATGAAGAGTCCACGTGTGAATTACTTGCTTGGAATGTGTAAAAAGAATTCTAATGTGGATGACGGGGTGTTGGAGCATTGTGGCATATTGTGATATGTGGGTGTGTCGATATGTTGTATGACTGGATTGATGTAAAGTGAATTGAATTGTATCATGATGTTTTACCATGTTTTGAAGAAATGTGTGTATCACTTTGTATGTAGCAAATGAATGTTATGTTGTGATGTTACTATGTCCATTGTATGTATGATTTGTGTAATATGTGATGGTTCATGTTGTGATATAGGGGCATACAGTGATCCTATGAACCCTATTGTGTAGTGATTGCACCTTGGGTGCATAATGTGGTAAAGTGATGTAGTACACCCGGTGAATGTAAGATTGTGATCTACCCTGTATATAAACCATGTGTAATACGTTATGGTTGTTGTGTGTGAATTACCATTGTGTTAGTGACATAGTTATGTGTATGTCGTGGACCCTACACTCGACGACCCTAAGGGGATGAACTGTCAAGAGTGTATGTGTGGAGAGAGGAGGCGTGGACCAGGTTTTCATAATCTTGAGCCGAGTACGAGTGAGGAAGTGGAGTCTTATATAGACTGAAAATCCACTTCTATCTATTTAGTATACTTTGAGCTTGCTTAGTATATTGTGGGTGTGCACCACCTTAGGCTAAACTTATGCAACCTTGTGTCCCTCTTGCTCTTTCCTATTATATTGTTCATTGAATAATCCTATGTGATTTTGACTATGTTGATCCTTGTGGGAGTATGGAGGAATGGTTCGGGCATAGATGATGACAGATTACATTATTTGATTTACTCATTTCTGGTTACATGTATATTATCACGAGTGAGGCTCAATGTCCAAGTACCAAAGAACTCGATGAGTACCCCTTTAGTGGTGGTATGAGGCCACATAGTGATTGTGATGTGCTATGTTCTCATTACGTATTTTATTCGTAAATTAATCTTTCCTTTTCGCTAGAACTAGCCGTTTTCTTAATTGACATGTTCTTATATTTTGGGCATTTATTGATCATTGCATTAACATTTGGATTTTGCACTAACAAAGGCTAATTATCCATTTTTTTTTCTTGGTTTTAAAACTTTATTTTCATATTTGAGAGTTTTTGTAGCCTAGCCCAAGGCTTTTGATTTTTCCACTTGGCATTTGATTGGATTGTTATGTTGGTTATAATGTCGTAATGTGTTGGAACAGGGTCATGGGATTCACCATGGAGTGGTTGAACCTATGGACCCACTTCATTGTATAGGGGTACGCCCCAAGGAGTTACAGATAACTAGCGGGTTGTTGAACCACGAGTTATTATGTCACTTGGGTTGGGGGTGACGGGGCTCTATGTGCCTAGGGCCATAGGGTGACCCGGCCTCATTTAAAAGGAGAAAGGAGATGGGCCTCTATGGTTGAGTGACCTGTTATTCTTTATGGCGCTCTATGGTTGAGTGACCTGATATTCTTGATGGGGCTCTATGGTTGAGTGACCCGACTTGGTTTTGGCACTATGTTTCTTCCTCTTGGGAGGTATATGGAGATTATCTGGTGATGCTTTGGGGAGGTATATGGAGTTGTATTCTATTGCTTTTGGATATATCTGGAGTTGTTTCGTGATGCCTTGTGATGTGTGGAGATTGGTATAGTGAGTTATGTGTACTTGTATGAGTTTTTTTGATACCTTGTTATGTATGAGACTTGACTCTCCTCTTGCTCAGTATGGACTATTGGGTATTTTCTTGGCACTTTGTTGGTGCAGTCATGGATTTTTGGGGCTTGTGATACCCATTGTATATGTATCAACGTGTTGATTCTGTTGTCAGTCATATGTGTGTACTAGATCTAGGTCTAGGGCGTAATTGTTGGAAATTGATTGTTATGTGGTCTACTTGTTGTCACTCCATGGTTGGTGAAACCCTTGTGAGGTGTTACGGTCATGAAAGTATGCTTGTGAAAATCAGGTGTTGTGTATAACCCTGGTAGGGTGTTGTGACTGTAGTTCATGATGGGAACCCACAGGAATGAATAAACTAAAATTCTAGAAAAATGAAATTTTAAAAGAACTTGAATTAAGAATAATGTTATAAGAGAGAATTGCCAATCTTCATAGAACCTTGAAAGTTAAAATTTCTACCTGATGTTCCTAGGGCCACCCCATGGCCGTTATCTTGTGTTTGAAATCGTAACCTTAGAGCATACCTTCACCCATATTTGTTCCTTGTTGTTTACCATTTCTCCTTCTTCATTGTATGTCACATCGAGGACGATGCTTTCTTAAGGGGAGGAGAATGTAATGCCTCCATTTTTATATAATAATAATAATAACAATAAATATAAAATAAAAGAACTAAAAATTTTTAAAAAAAAACCCATGATTCTTGTGGGGGTGAATTAGGGCAGAAATGGGGTTTCCTTCCATCATTTGGGCTGTGTAGAGAGGGAGAGGACATCTTCCACCGCCATGGTGGGGAACTCCAATGTATTCTGTAAATGCCTCGAAAGAAAGGTGGTTTGTATTCCTTTTACTCAAATCAATGCTCTTTGGGTGTGTTATTGTTTCCTTCAAGGAGATGCCCCACCAAATGTCACACCATGGATTTTCCATGTTCTCCTTTTGCGGCCTATGCCAGTATCCTCTCAGTCTGCATTAAAAAAATGAGCTCTGGGACCCGTGTGGACAGCTGCCAAGATCAGGAACTAGAGAGGTGTTTTTGTCAGACGTTGTAGTTGCTACTGCCTTGGTAGATAGGTATGCGCAGAACAAATGTGTAGAAGAGGCGTATGAATTGTTGACAGAATGCCTCAAATAGATGCGGCTCTTGGAATGACATGAGGATAGGATATGCACAAAGGCATTTGTTGAAAGGCCCTTGAAACTTCCAAGAAAATGTTTTAGTGCCCAGTTTGGCACATAGGCAAAATGTGAAGGCATACACAACCCAGGTGAACTGTTTGACAAAATACTTGAAAGATATGTGGCCTCTTGGGCTGCAATGATAGCAGGATAAACAAAAAAATGGGTCTATTAAGAAGGCATTGAACTGTTTGATAAAATGCCTCAAAGAAATGTTGTCTCATGGAATGCCATGATGGCAACATATGCACAAGATGGATGTGTAAAATGGCATGTGATCTATTTGATGAATGCCTCAAAGAGATGTGGTCTTATAGGACATACCCTGACCATGTAAGCTTCATTTTTGTTTAATTGGCTTTTAGCCATGCATATTCAGTGCATGAGGGTTATAAATAACTCATTGGCATGAGTGCCTCTTGTAGAATCATGCCAAAAATTAATCATTATGTTGTTGTTTTTGATGAGCACATGAGAATGTGCAAAATGTGGAGGCATGCTTAAGGCATGTGAAGTGTTTGACTAAACACGTTCAAAAATCTTGGTCTAATGGTTGCAAGATTTGAGGCTACACACAAAAGGAGGAAGATCTCATCCTATCCAAACAAAAACAATAAGAAACCCTTTGATCATGCTCAGCAAGTGGTGGGTTGAATCCAGAAGACATGTATGTTAAATGGTGGAGTTAGGACGCTCGTGGTCTAGTTGACGAAGTGCCAAGCAAGAGACTGAACCCAAGCCTGCGGCTTCGACCGACTTCGTTCTCCAGGCATGGTTCTTCTTCCCTTACCTCTCATAATTTTCATGTTTTAGTTCTCGTTTGCAACTAAATAGAATTTTAAAATTATGGGATTTTTTGTAATACAGTTAAATGTTCCTTCAACTCATTGCAAAACAATAAAGTGTCATGTCGCAACTCTCAAAGCCATTATAACTTGCCTACTTTAAACCATGAACTATCACCCTCACTTCGAGATGATTTAGAAAACTCTTACCCTTCTTGATCGCTCCAATATCATTTTGTTGACAAGACAAATTTGACTCTCCATTGATTAAGTTGACCTTCTTCCTGCTTAAAATAGTTAAATTTTGCATTTTTCGAGACTCACTAAGTACCCTTCACAACTCTAGAAATGAGATGTGAAGTTTCATTCATGTACCTTGGTATACGAGGAGTCACCTTGATTTTTGGTTTGACCCAAAACGATCATATGACATCCTTTTGACGCTCTTATAGGAGCCCTGTTACACCGGTTTACAATAGTAGAGAGTTGTTAAAACTAGAAATTGAAACCCGGAAAGAGAAATCACGTTCCGTCTTCGCAAACCTCTAGCATGTCTACTAGAAAATGCATGGAACATTCAACATAGGAAAGAGAACTTTTCGGATAGTTTAGCGAAGCCATTTTGTAGGCTCGCGGTCGCAGGTTTGACGAGGTCAAACTGGACCAATTTCTTCTTATCGCTCCGAAAACGTGTCATCATTTGAAACTAGTTTACTAGTTCTCGATCCCGTCGAATAATATGATGATCTCAAATTATATAGGGAAACTAGTAGGAGATGTCCCGTTGTGTGCTCCTCCATCGAATGTCATCTTTGGATGTGGTTTTCTTGGCCCTTGAGCTAACTTTTGTCATTTTATAACTGGGTCAACTACAACTAGTAGGCCCTAAGCTTAGCTGCCAGATGCAAACCGTTCGCTCTTTTTCAATTTCGTCAGTTGCTATGAACTCCTGGTATATCTGGAGACATGTAGAAAGATAGTTATGGTGTGCATGTTCATTGGGAGATAACCTTTGGAAGTATTTTCTAAGCCTTCGAGCTTGTTTTGTACGTTTTGTAGCTAGTGAGAAAATGTAAAAATAGAAAACTTTGATCGTAGGGTTTCCAAATCACCCTGAAAACTTTTAACACATGCAAATAACTGTTTAAAACCCTTAGTGTATCTATTGTGTGAAATATAACTTTTGACAAAATGGTGTTTTCTCTCTCTTCCCTTCTCTTTCTCTCTCCTGGGTTACAAAATGAAGAAGAAAAATGAAATGCAATGAATACATGTTTCTAGACTTTTTATTTCGATTGGAAAATTGTAATTATTGTCTGATGTAAATGGGAAACTGAAAAATGACAATTATGATTGATTAGGTTGGATGCCATGCTAGCGAATTATCATTGATATCATGCTCACGTGGGTTTTGCAGGATGGAAGAATGATGACGAAAAAGGTGATGTGTAATTTAATTATTATTATTGTAATTTTTATAGGTTATTGTAAAATGAATAACTGTCTAATGTAGTCTCTTGTTACAGAAAAGTTATAATTGAAATTTGTTAATATGCATGAGATGCTAGTTTTAGGGATAACTTAGGAAATGTACATCTAATCACCGGTTCAGTTTGATTCTTAATTGTGTATGGAAAAAAAAAGGGATTTGATTTATACATAGTAAATTGAAATTGAAGATAATATCTTGTAGTACCTTCTCAGTATTCAATAAATGAATAAATTAATTACTGGGTCATCTTCTTACCTTGTAAACTTAATAAAGAGCTTTAATGGGAACACTCAACATTAATAAATTATTCGTGCATAACTTGCCTGCATGTGTGATTCTTTTTTACCATATAAGGAATTAAATAGTAGAATGATCTTAAACTTGCGCTTGATGCGACCTTCTAGGTTAGGTAAATACAACCCCTAGCTGGAGTTTACCATCATAGTCTTTATGTCTAGCGACATTTTCGTGAACCCATGTTTAGGAATGTCCTGGTCCTACCTACCCAGAGTATGCGGTTTCCTTCTAGATTTGGTAATCGCAAGAAGAATTTTCTCTCTTTAGGTCCGACACCAAGCTAAGTGGTGAAGATCACCTTGGAAGTCACCTTATGATTCCTTGTTAGAAGGAATGTCTAAGCGGTGTAACCTTCCCATCTGTGGAGTAGGTAGAGATATTACTCCCTTGTATCCTATTGGATTTCCAAGCCTTACAAAATTAGATCTAGAAATTAACTTCATCATTGAATGAAATCCATGTTGGATCCAAGCGACCTAAATGAATATTGCGATATAGTTGTTCTATGTCTTGCATTCTCATTAGTGAACCCTTTTGTCCCTCGTAGATAAATTTCTTTTCTTGGGCTTGTGAAAATTTAGTACCTTGATCTTTCACGAAAGGATTATAGGGTAAATACATTTTAACCTTAACCACACTTATAATAGAGATTGAAGCCCTGGAGAAACTGGAATTAAACTTAACCATGTGCTTCTTTAATATGTCCAGATAAGTACTTTTGTAACTCTTGTGTTTAAAATGATAGTAATAATGAGATCCTAGTGCGACGTGAAAGTAACTCATATGAGAGTAAAACCAAAATTTTGAGGTTAGGAATAATGTCACTGGGAGTCCTTAAGACTTATTTTAAACATCTTCATGTGTTACAAAGAATATAAATTGCCTTGGTGCGACCAAACGTTGAGAAAACAAAAGATATACATATAAAAATCAAATTTGGAATTCAACAAATTATTGAACTATAATAATGGTAGCGAAATAACTATTTCGTGATCGATGGATGTTCTTGGGAAAAATCTATTTCAATCTATGTCTTCCTTAATACCAATATTCCATCCTAACATCACGTTATGTTCACTTGTGTAACAAGGTTAAATTCTAAACTTTGAATAAGCATTTTGGGAAGCCTAATCTTAACATAAGAATGAGAGAGTTAGAATTTTGTATAAAATTTGAAATATGGAAAATACTTATGTAAGTTATGAAGATTTGTCATAAGGGTAAAGAGCAAATTAAATGGTTGAACAATAAGTGAACTGTGAAACGAATTTTCAGAACATGTAGGTGGAAAAAGGGAGAAAATCATGCTTACCTAATAATGATCTTGGAAAGTTAGCCATAACTAAAATACATTTAAAGTAATGATATGTCATGGGTTCGCCATTCCTAAAGTCACGTTTCTTGTGGTTGGGTCTTTGCTAGTATTCTTTCATTGGGAAAAGTGTGGCATCGACATGCCGATGTCATCTGCATGTGTCTATGTGAGTCGATGACTTATGTGATTGTCGCATGTGCGTCGAGTCCTGTACTTGGAGCCCTTGTTGTGTTGTTTGTAACATGTATTGTAAGTCAAAAAAATATCCTGGTATTTTACTGTTGTATTTGGGTGTGTAAAATGTGGGCACTACATATGGTATCAGAGCAAGGTTCATGCTCTCGAACCTCTGGGATGGATTGGAGTTGTGATGATTTTGCAGGATAGTGATGGTGTTTCATGATGGGTTGCATGATGGTGATGGTGTTTCATGATGGTGATAAAAACTAGAAGAGTAATGTGTTTTAAGAGTGATGTGATCTATGTCGTAATTGTGATAGTGTGAACACACATGAGGTGTATGTCACTTAGTGCACTTTTGTTATCATGTTGATGTGTTGGGGATGGGAGTATTCTCTCTCCTTCGTGTGGATTCTATGAAGATTCCACGTTTGAATTACTGCTTAGAATGTGTAAAAAGAATTCTAATGTGGATGACGGCGTATTGGAGCATTGTGGCATATTGTGATATGTGGGTGTGTCGATATGTGGTATAACTGGATTGATGTAAAGTGAATTGAATTGTATCATGATGTTTTACCATGTTTTGAAGAAATGTGTGTATCACTTTGTATGTAGCAAATGAATGTTATGTTGTGATGTTACTATGTCCATTATATGTATGATTTGTGTAATATGTGATGGTTTGTGTTGTGATATAGGGTCATATAGTGATCCTATGAAACCTATTGTGTAGTGATTGCACATTGGGTGCATAATGTGGTAAAGTGATGTAGTACACCCAGTGAATGTAAGATTGTGATCTACCCTATATATAAACCATGTGTAATACGTTATGGTTGTTGTGTGTGAATTACCATTGTGTTAGTGACGTAGTTATGTGTATGTCGTGGACCCTACACTAGACGACCCTAAGGGGATGAACTGTCAAGAGTGTATGTGTGGAGAGAGGAGGCGTGGACCAGGTTTTCATAATCTTGAGCCGAGTACGAGTGAGGAAGTGGAGTCTTATATAGACTGAAAATCCACTTCTATCTATTTAGTATACTTTGAGCTTGCTTAGTATATTATGGGTGTGCACCACCTTAGGCTCAACTTATGCAACCTTGTGTCCCCTACTCTTTCCTATTGGATTGTTCATTGAATAATCCTATGTGATTTTGACTATGTTGATCCTTGTGGGAGTATGGAGGAATGGTTCAGGCAGAGATGATGATAGTTACATTATTTGATTTACTCATTTCTAGTTACATGTATATTTTCACGAGTGAGGCTTGATGTCCAAGTGCCAGAAACTCGATGAGTACCCCTTTAGTGGCGGTATGAGGCCACATAGTGATTGTGATGTGCTATTTTCTCATTACGTATTTTATTCGTAAATTAATCTTTCCCTTTTTGCTAGAACCAACCATTTTCTTAATTGACATGTTCTTATATTTTGGGCATTATTCGATCGTTGCATTAACATTTGGATTTTGCACTAACAAAGGCTAATTAGCCATTTGTTTTTCTTGGTTTTAAAACTTTCTTTTCATATTTGAGAGTTTTTGTAGCCTAGCCCAAGGATTTTGATTTTTCCACTTGGCATTTGATTGGATTGTTATGTTGGTTATAATGTCGTAATGTGTTGGAATAGGGTCATGGGATTCACCATGGAGTGGTTGAACCTATGGACCCACTTCATTGTATAGGGTACGCCCCAATGAGTTACAGATAACTAGCGGGTTATTGAACCATGAGTTATTATGTCACTTGGGTTGGGGGTGACGGGGATCTATGTGCCTAGGGCCATAGGGTGACCCGGCCTCATTTAAAAGGAGAAAGGAGATGGGCCTCTATGGTTGAGTGACCTGTTATTCTTTATGGTGCTCTATGGTTGAGTGACCTAATATTCTTGATGGGGCTCTATGGTTGAGTGACCCGACTTGGTTTTGGCACTATGTTTCTTCCTCTTGGGAGGTATATGGAGATTATCTGGTGATGCTTTGGGGAGGTATATGGAGTTTTATTTTGTTGCTTTTGGATATATCTGGAGTTGTTTCGTGATGCCTTGTGATGTGTGGAGATTGGTATAGTGAGTTATGTGTACTTGTATGAGTTTTTTTATACCTTGTTATGTATGAGACTTGACTCTCCTCTTGCTCGGTATGGGACTATTGGGTATTGTCTTGGCACTTTGTTGGTGCAAATCATGGATTTTGGGGCTTGTGATACCCGTTGTATATGTATCAACGTGTTGATTCTCGTTGTCATATATATGTGTGTACTAGAGCTAGGTCTAGGCGTAATTGTTGGAAATTGATTGTTATGTGGTCTACTTGTTGTCACTCCATGGTTGGTGAAACCCTTATGAGGTGTTACGGTCATGAAAGTATGCTTGTGAAAATCGGGTGTTGTGTATAACCCTAGTAGGGTGTTGTGACTAACCCTAGTAGGGTGTTGTGACTATAGTTCATGATGGAAACCCACATGAATGAATAAACGAAAATTCTACAAAAATGAAATTTTAAAAGAACTTGAATTAAGAATAATGTTATAAGAGAGAATTGCCAATCTTCACGTAACCTTGAAAGTTAAAATTTCTACCGATGTTCCTAGGGCCACCCAGTGGCCGTTATCTTTTGTTTGAAATCGTAACCTTAGAGCATACCTTTTCCCATATTTGTTCCTTGTTGTTTACCATTTCTCCTTTTTCATTGTATGTCGCATCGAGGATGATGCTTTCTTACGGGGAGGAGAATGTAATGCCTCCATTTTTATATAATAATAATAATAACAATAAAAATAAAATAAAAGAACTAAAAATTTAAAAAAAAAACCCATGATTCTTGTGGGGGCAAATTAGGGTAGAAATGGGGTTTCCTTCCATCGTCTGGCAGCATGTGTAGAGAGGGAGAGTACATCTTCCGCCACCATGGTGGGGGAACTCCAATGTATTCTGTGTAAATTCTGAAAGAAAAATGTGGTTTTCATTCCTTTTTACTCAAATCAATGCTCTTTGGGTGTTTTCTTGTTTCCTTCAAGGAGATGCCTCGCCAAATGTCATCCCATGGATTTTCCATGTTTTCCTTTACGGCTGTGCAGTGCGCATCCTCTCAGTCTGCGTAAAAAAAATGAGCTCTGGGACCCGTGTGGACAGCTGCCAAGATCAGGAACTGGAGAGGTGTTTTTGTTAGACGTTGTAGTTGCTACTGCCCTAGTAGATAGGTATGCAGAACAACCGTGTAGTAGAAGAGGCGTATGAATTGTTGATAGAATGCCTCAAATAGATGCGGCTCTTGGAATGCCACGAGGGTGGGACATGCACAAAGGCATTTGTTAAAAGGCCCTTGAAACTTACAAGAAAATGTTTTAGTGCCCAGTTTTGCATGTAGGAAAAATGTGAAGGCATACACAACCCAGGTGAACTATTTGACAAAATATCTAAAAGATATGTGGCCTCCTGGGCTACAATGATAGCAGGATAAACAAAAAAAAGGGTCTGTTAGGAGGCATTGAACTGTTTGACAAAATGCCTCAAAGAAATGTTGTCTCATGGAATGCCATGATGGTAACATATGCACAAGATGGATGTGTAAAATGGCCTGTGATCTATTTGACAGAATGCCTCAAAGAGATGTGGTCTTATGGAACATACCCTGACCATGTAAGCTTCATTTTTGTTTAATTGGCTTTCAACCATGCATGTTCAGTGCATGAGGGTTGTAAATACTTCGTTGGCATGAGTGCCTCTTGTAGAATCATGCCAAAAATTAATCATTATGTTGCTGGTTTTGATGAGCACATGAGAATGTGCAAAATGTGGAGGCATGCTTAAGGCATGTGAAGTGTTTGACTAAACACCTTCAAAAATCTTGGTCTAATGGTTGCAAGATTTGAGGCTACACACAAAAGGAGGAAGATCTCATCCTATCCAAAAACAACAATCGACACCCTTTGATCATGCTCAGCAAGTGGTGGGTCGAATCCAGAAGACATGTATGTTAAATGGTGGAGCTGGGGACGCTCGTGGTCTAGTTGACGAAGTGCTAAGCAAGAGACTAAACCCAAGCTTGCGGCTTCGACCAAATTTGTTCTCCAAGCATGGTTCTTATTCCCTTACCTCTCATAATTCACGTGTTTTATTTCTCGTTTGTAACTAAATAGAATTTAAAAATAATGGGATTTTTTGTAATACGCTTAAATGTTCCTTCAACTCATTACAAAATAATAAAGTGTCATGTCGTAACTCTCAGCCATTATAATTTGCCTACTTTAAACCATGAACTATCACCCTTGCTTTGAGATGATTTAGAAAAATCTTACCCTTCTTGATCGCTCCAATATCATTTTGTTGACTAGAAAAATTTGACTCTCCATTGATTAAGTTGACCTTCTTCCTGCTTAAAATAGTTAAATTTTGCATTTTTCGAGACTCACTAAGTACCCTTCGCAACTCTGGAAACAAGATGTGAAGTTTCATTCATGTACCTTGGTATACGAGGAGTCACCTTGATTTTTGGTTTGACCCGAAATGATCATATGACATCCTTTTGACGCTCTTATAGGAGCCCTGTTACACTGGTTTACAACAGTAGAGAGTTGTTAAAACTAGAAAGTTGGCTTTCATTTGGGACCACCATTTGAAACCCGGAAAGAGAAATCACGTTCCGTCTTCGCAAACCTCTAGCATTTATACTAGACAAATGCATGGAACATTCAACATAGGAAAGAGAACTTTTCGGGATAGTTTGGCGAAGCCATTTTGTAGGCCTCTCGCTTCGGTTTGACGAGGTCAAACTGGACCAATTTCTTCTTATCGCTCCAGAAAACGTGTCGCCATTTGAAAATAGTTTACTAGTTCTCAGTCCTGTCGACTCTGATGAACTCTCCTTATATAGGGGAACTAGTAGGAGATGTCTCGTTGCATGCTCCTCCATCGAACGTCATCTTTGGACGTGGTTTTCTGGGCCCTCGAGCTAACTTTTGTCATTTTACAACTGGGTCAACTACGACCAATAGGCCCGAAGCTTAGCCACCGATGCAAACCGTTCACTCTTTTTTCAATTTCGTACGGTTGCTTTATGAACTCCTGGTATATCTGGGGACACGTAGAAAGATAGTTGTGGTGTGCGTGTTCATTGGGAGATAACCTTTGGAAGTAGTTTCTTAGCCTCCGAGCTCATTTTGTACGTTTTGTAGCTAGTGAGAAAATGTAAAAATAGAAAACTGTGGACCCTCGTAGGGTTTCCAAATCACCCTGAAAACTTTTAACACATGCAAATAACTGTTTAAAACCCTTAGTGTATCTGATCATTGTGTGTGAAATAGAACTTTTGACAAAATGGTGTTTTCTCTCTCTTCCCTTCTCTTTCTCTCTCCTAGGTTACAAAATGAAGAAGAAAAATGAAATGCAATGAATACATGTTTCTAGACTTTTTATTTCGATTGGAAAATTGTAATTATTGTCTGATGTAAATGGGAAACTGAAAAATGACAATTATGATTGATTAGGTTGGATGCCATGCCAGCGAATTATCATTGATATCATGCTCACGTGGGTTTTGTAGGATGGAAGAATGATGACGAAAAAGGCGATGTGTAATATAATTATTATTATTGTAATTTTTATAGGTTATTGTAAAATGGATAACTGTCTAATGTAGTCTCTTGTTACAGAAAAGTTATAATTGAAATTTGTTAATATGCATGAGATGCTAGTTTTAGGAATAACTTAGGAAATGTACATCTAATCACCGGTTCATTTTGATTCTTAATTGTGTATGGCAAAAAAATGGATATTATTTATACATAGTAAATTGAAATTGAAGATAATATCTTGTAGTACCTTCTCAGTATTCAATAAACGGCTAAATTAATTATTGGGTCATCTTCTTACCTTGTAACCTTAATAAAGAGCTTTAATGGGAACACTCAACATTAATAAATTATTCGTGCATAACTTTCCTACATGTGTGATTCTTTTTTACAATATAAGGAATTAAATCGTAGAATGACCTTAAACTTGGGCTCGATACGACCTTCTAGGTTAGGTAAATACAACCCCTAGCTGGAGTTTACCATCTAAGTCTTTATGTCTAGCGACATTGTCGTGAACCCATGTTTAGGAATGTCCTGGTCCCACCTACCCAGAGTATGTGGTTTCCTTCTAGATTTGGTAATCGCGAGAAGAATTTTCTCTCTTTAGGTCCGACACCAAGCTGAGTGGTGAAGATCACCTTGGAAGTCACCTTATGAGTCCTTGTTAGAAGGAATGTCTAAGCGGTGTAACCTTCCCATCTGTGGAGTAGGTAGAGATATTACTCCCTTGTATCCTATTGGATTTTCGGGCCTTACGAAATTAGATCTAGAAATTAACTTCATCAGTTAATGAAATCCCTATTGGATCCAAACGACCTAAATGAAGATCGTGATATAGTTTTTCTATGTCTTTCATTCTCGTTAGTGAACCCTTTTGTCCCTCGTAGATAAATGTCTTGTTTTGGGCTTGTGAAAATTTAGTGCCTTGATCTTTCATGAAAGGATTATAGGGTAAATACATTTTAACCTTAATCACACCTATAATAGAGATTGAAGCCCTGGGAGAAACTAGAATTAAACTTAACCATGTGCTTCTTTAATATGTCAGATAAGTACTTTTGTAACTCTTGTGTTTAAAACGATAGTAATAATGAGATCCTAGTGTGACGCGAAAGTAACTCATATGAGAGTAAAACCAAAAATTTGAGGTTAGGAATAATGTCACTGGGAGTCCTTAAGACTTATTTAAACATCTTCATGTGTTACAAAGAATATAAATTGCCTTGGTGCGACCAAACGTCGAGAAAACAAAAGATATACATATAAAAATCAAATTTGGAATTCAACAAATTATTGAACTATAATAATAATGGTAGCGAAATAACTATTCCGTGATCGATGGATGTTCTTGGGGAAAAAGCTATTTCAATCTATGTCTTCCTTAATCCCAAGATTCCATCCTAACATCACGTTAGGTTCACTTGTGTAACAAGGTTAAATTCTAAACTTTGAATAAGCGTTTTGGGAAGCCTAATCTTAACATAAGAATGAGAGAGTTAGAATTTTGTATAAAATTTGAAGTATGGAAAATACTTATGTAAGTTATGAAGATTTGTCATAAGGGTAAAGAGAAAATTAAATGGTTGAACAATAAGTGAACTGTGAAACGAATTTTTAGAACATGTAGGTGGAAAAAGGGAGAAAATCATGCTTACCTAATAATGATCTTGGAAAGTTAGCCGTAACTAAAATACATTTAAAGTAACGATATGTCATGGGTTCATCGTTCCTAAAGTCACGTTTCTTGTGGTTGGGTCTTTGCTAGTATCCGTTCGTCGGGAAGAGCGTGACATCGATGTGCCGATGTCATCTGCATGTGTCTATGTGATTCAATGACTTATGTGATTGTCGCATGTGCGTCGAGTCCTGTACTTGGAGCCCTTGTTGTGTTGTGTGTAGCGTGTATTATAAGTGAAAAAAATTACCCTGGTATTTTACTTTTGTATTTGGGTGTGTAAAATGTGGACACTACAAGATACATTGTAATATGTCATTTTGGAATGGTTTTACTACTTAATATCACATTCAATTACTGATTGGGGTGACATAAAACCAAGTTTGAAGAAAGATTCAAGACTATCGAAGATTATCATGCCCTCCTTGCTCAACTATCTTAGATGAAGAAAGAACCACAAGAGCCCATGAGATAATTTGTATTGAAGTTCAATAAGTTTATCAACAAGATTCCTGCTGGTTTTTTCATACTTTGGATAATTAGAAAAGGTTCTTTATGAATTATCAGTTGCATAAAAAAATTCATGTTATGGAGAGCTCAACCAAATACTCTAGACAACACTCAATAACTTAATATTGAAGTGGAATGTGACCTTATCATGTTAAGGAATATTAAGAACCATTCAATGAAGGATAAGGCCCATATTTTCAAATACAAAAGATCTAAATCCATTCATATAATATTTGGTCAATTATTCTATTGTATTGAAGGAATTTTCCCAACATGCCTCATACCAAAACCAAAATATAAATCAGATTATAGGAGCATCCAAAAATATTGCCTTGGAAGCTCCACTTGGTTAATCTAATATATAGAACCTATGAAGATGAAGGAAAATAAATTTGTGAAGCTAAAATTGAAGAAGAAGAAGAAAAATCTGAATATGCCAAGATTGGGTATTTTGAATACTCACTTGATGAAGATTTTGAAGAATCCATGGATATCTACTCTTGTGTATTATTCACTCTATCACAAAAAGAGAAATAGTTATCTTCTTCTTTTTCCCAAGAAAATAGTTTAAATCCTCAAATATTGACCCTATGAAAAATAATAAGGAAAGGAGGTTTATCTATGTTTACTTCCACAGGGTCAGCCAAGAAGAATCCCGAGACTACCTTAGTCAAGACTTTATCTACCTCTTTGAGTAATTCTCTTTCATCTCCTCTTGAAAAATTAGTTTCAACTTATATTGATCCTAAAAATGTAAATCATACTCTTATCAAGGCTACCATTTTTCCCAATGTGCTTACCACTTTTACACCTTTTGACATCATTTACCATTGTGAGAAATCCAAAATCTAAATTTCAGTAGTCCGAGTACTTGAGAAATAATCCCAAGAAATTTGAAAGTTTGGTCCATCTTATCAAAGGAAGTAATTCATATCCATGTTCTGAAAATTCCACTACCAAAAAACTACCCCTCACTCGCATACCACTCCTTAGAACATTATTTCTTCCACACCCTCTACCTCTGGGAAAGTAGAACCTTTCTATCTAGCCTTACTGGTCAATGGATATAAACTAACTAATTACATTATTGACTCTATGCCTCTGAAAATTTCATGCCGGAAAAAGTTTCTAAATATCTTAATATCTCTCTCACTCCTGCTACTACCCATTCCTACTCCATGGAAATCAAATAAGTACTTCATGTTGGCCATTCAAGGATGCTCAAGCAGCATTTGTAGATTTTCCTAACAAGAATATCATGATGAAAATATTTTTAGTGGGCATGCCATCCTCGTATGGTATGTTATTGAGTTGAAGATTTTGTAGGGATGTTAGTGGAGATATACAGATGGAATGGTCACATGCCACCATTTTGGTCAATGGTAAGATGAAAAATATCCTTCCTATTAGGAAAATTAAATACATCATTAAAATGCCAGATGACCTAAGGGTAGATATCATTTTTCCATATTCAAGGTATTACAAATTTTTCATGGCTTCATAGGAAAATAATGAGCTACCATGTTGATGGAGGAGTACCCAAGTATGACGGAGCCGGTTGGAAAGCATCATGATGATCTGATGGAACTAGAACTTGATAGTGGATTCTTCCCATTGATTATAGATGTGGATTCTATTTTTGATAGTGATGGAGGTCATGAAAGTCTTGAATTAAAACAAAACAATCCTAATGTGATGAGTGGTTCAGGTCATGAATGCAAAATGATATCAAGTAACATTTTGGTAGGTGATTCCAATGTTTCTAATCATGTTCTCAATGTTCAGCATGAAGCCCTATTCAATGAGTATGATTATGGATACAAATCTTTCTCTTTCCCATTTTGAGAGGATGAATATTTCAAGAATGAATGATTGAATGAAAAGATTATTTAATCTCTTGAAGTTGACTCTACTCAAGAATAAGATGAATTCATTATGGAGATGAATTCCCAAGTTTATAATGGTCAAGATTGGGAAAATGATGATCTTGATGTTTCAGCCCTAATCTTGTGCTTGTTCTCCTTTCATGAAGATGAATACCTTCTTAGTAAAAAAAAATTTAATGAGATGGTGTTTGAGTACACCAAGACTAATTTAATTCAAAATTAATACCCTCTCAACAAGTAATGTGTGAATAATAATATACTTGGATCTTTTAAGGTTGATCCACTCAAAGAAAAGGTGTTGTCATCATGAAGCAAAAGTTTTAGGCTCAAAATGGAAAAGATGGAGAAGATGATGATTTCCATATTGAATACCCAACCTTGTGATCATTATCCTTCCAATATAATGAAGAAAATTTCATCTCATATCATAGAGAGAATCAAATAAAAAATGAGCAAATTTGTATAAGGGATAGCTTCCCATAGCAATTGAGAAACATGGAGCATCAAAAGGCTTGTGATAGTATTGAAACTATTAAAACACCTTCCGAGAACCAACTCATGGAAAAAATGGTCATGAAGTAGATGAAAAATCAAATTCAAATTCCTATCAAAGATCATAAGCCTCGGTATGAAAATAACAAGCCTAGTGTGATCAAGACTCATTCTCATAGCAATGAAGGAAAATCAGCAATTGGAATGAACTTGGAAATAAATGAGAAGATGGAAAGAAGATGTCAAAGAAAAAAAGGAAATAAACTAACTAAGTGGAACCTCAATTTCAAAAACAATCATGTAAAATTTCTCAAGAAATTGAGAAAGGGGTCATATTACAGTGATCTCGTCAATGGATTTGCAGAATAAAGGCATTCGGTGATACCCGTATGAGTAAACATTTAGTAAGAATTAGTGCTACAGTGAAAAAAATGTTTTCCCCACTTGTAACATAGGTGATTTAGGATTTTTATCATGGTTTCCCTTTTTATCTTACCATTTTGTGTTTCCTTTCCCTATCGTGTGTTGGTTATGTTCATTTCTTGGTTGTGTTTGTAGCTTTTCTAGTTTTTTAGTGTGGTGACTCTATAACCCAATGAACAAAGTTTTGGTCTACTACCTCATGAGATACCTGAGGGCCTCTATTTCCCCTTATAGTAAAATTTCCTAAGCTAGAGCTATTTCTTGTCTTTTTTTGTCATGTAAATGCGTAATAGGAAAATTTCCAATTTTCAAGCATGACAACGATACCCTTGTGTCAAATTTTTTAAATTTTACCTTTCTAAAACACCCCAAGTATACCCATCCTTAGCACCAAGCCTTACTCATTCCATATAATTTTCCTTGATTAGATGTCCATAAAATCCCCTATGTGATTTAGGAAATAAAATTCAATCCCCTAGGTGATTTTAGGAGTTCTTGGAGAATGCTAATTTTGGGTAGTTTTGGGAAGGGCTACCACTGGCCTTCTCGAGACTAATGCACCCCCAAGTAGAATGGAGGATAAAAATTCAACATGGAGATGAAATAAAGGTCTAATAACATCAAGGAAAATATTTTGGAAGATTCGGGAAGATTTGGAAGTTTTGGGCGTGTTCTCGGGCCTAGGCAAAGACAAAGTGTTTAAAAAAGCACTTGAGCTTCAAGAACCAATTATGGGAGTTATATAAGGAGTTAGGATCTAAAAAATACATCATCGGAAAGGTAATTCAGATATCTACAAGATGGTGGAATCATATTTTTCACAAAACCTAGGTACAATATGTTTATATCCAGTTTTTATCATGTTTAGTCATGGAGCTAGAACAAAAATTCAATTTTTTAGGGCTCAAATGGAAAATAAATATATGATACCCCATCCATTGATTCATAATTCCTTTTTCAATAAAATTAATATAAAATTTCACCTTGAAACTCCATTGAGAACTCCAGATACGGCCTTCACAAGTTCACTCTCAAGTCCTCATACTTAGTCATTTTTTGAAGAGGACACGTGCCAGTCCAGAGTCTAGCACATTTTATGTCCCTTTCATCCATTTATAAAATGGAAATAGGGGACACTAAAATTTTCCTAGACATTTTTATCCCCCGATCACTCATACGACCCTCTGCATTACCATTTTAGCCCCCAGGATCTTGTTGAAGCCTATCCTCATAGTGCATGGGTGATCGCTGTATCACAACCTATCGCGATGTGAAAATTCATGTTATTTTTTTCCCTTTAGGTAAAGGTTCATAGGGTAAATTAAAATTCACCAAGCCCCATTTGTGCCTCGTTGTCGTCCATATGCCCAAAATTCAGCCCCTAGGTGCTTCTCTCAAGCTTTGTAGCTCTAATGCTCAGTCGATCGGATCTTGCCAAGTGTCACAATTAGGTGCGATGTGCAAATTGATGTCCCTTTCATCCCTTTAGATAAAGGGACATAAGATACAAAAACATGTTCCTAGCCCCATGCCTTCATGTTTTTGGATGAAATTACATCACTTAGCCATTTTGTTCTTGCTTCTTCCCCCCACATCTGCACACCCCGCCAAAACTTTGGAAAAATTCTCCCAAACATCCAAACCACCATTGATACACTCTCGAAGCTCCACCAAGTCCTTATCACCTTGAAAAATAGTGATTTTAGAAGAAAATAGATCAAAAAGTTGAAGAACGAAGGAAGAGATGAAGAACTTCAATAAAAACCCTCATTGCCTCATAACGAAGAAATTATCGTAACTTGGAAAGCAAAGCACGATCAAAGAACCATTTTTATTTCTTAATTATTTTTGAGGCCATAAACACCTCACCAACAGATCTCTCATATGTAGTGAGGATTATTTGCAGTGAAGAAACTCTCCATTCTTTGAACCAAAGATAAAAACTTCGTTTCCTTGCAAAACCAAAGTTGATCACTTGCAAAGAAAATTCACCGGTGAAATAAGAAGAAAAATCCACATTGAAAATATAATTTTCATCATGATCTAAGGTGGAAAAGGAGACCTAAAATTTTCAAGCTCCATTAATGGTTGTTGTGTCTGTAGCTATCGCTAGGTGAAAAATTTTAAGTTTAAAAATATCCCGAACCGTGAATCGGGTAATCCCAAAATTTCACAGGGGTGATATTGGGAAAAAACCCATATCAAAAAACTTTTTCCACTATGATCTAATATCCGTAAGCATACATACTAAAAATAGCAGGCATTTCTACATGGGAGACTATTATTTCGAGTAAGCCACCATCTGAAGAAGCTACGAAGGAGGTTGTGAACACAAAGGAAGTATCGCAAGTGAAAATCATCAAAAAGGTCACCTCGGCCTGAAATTAACACTTACTAAAAATAGAAAGTGGTCCCATAAGCACCTACTAAAAATAGAAAAATGGTCAAGAAGGTGGGAGGAACACAGTGAGAATAATTAATCCAAGTTTTCATATCCGATTGAGGTTTGAAGAAGCTGAATTTTCATACTTACTAAAAATAGTAAGTGGTCCCATAGGTACTTACTAAAAATAGTAAGTTGTTCCTGAGGGTAGATTTCACAAAGGGAACATACTGGGAGTTGAACATCCAAGTTGACATCACCATTTGGGGACCAAAGAGGAAAAATATTAACACTTACCAAAAATAATTTCCTTTTCCAAATATAGTAAGTGTCAAGAAATAATGAAGTTCAGATTCACAAGGGGGAAACCTCGTGCAGTATTTATCATCAGAGTATGTAGGAGTAGGTGATAGTGATGTCACTTACATGGATCTCAGTAGTGTATTTTGACACTCATTTCATGTTTCAATCAGTATGTGTGAGTGTTACAGGGAGTCAAGGTGATATTTTTCTAAAGCTTCACCTCTTTAGGGGATCTTCATGAGCAACACCCACGGTCACCAAAGGTTCCATTTAAAAGTGTTTCTAAACACTTATTTCATTTTGTTATGGGTCATTTGGAGGCATTTTCTCACCTGAAGCCAAATAAATTTCTCGCAAAACCCATCTCGCAATATAAGAAAATCATTCACCGCAAAGGGTTCAAAGATATCAGGGTCAATACGGAAGAGCTTTCTAGGATTCAAAAGAGAAGATTATTCATCGACATGATTCCTTTTCTCTCTCTCTCCTCTCACCCCCAACTTTCTCTCTCCTCAATGTTCTAATTTCACATTGGGGTTACACTTTTTCGTATGTCTTAATGTTTTTAATGTAATAAGTCACCTTTATGTTATAAAAATTGACTTAATGTTTTCTTAGGAAGGCAAAGAGTCATAAGACATGTCGAGACATATGAAGAGTCATTGGGGGATATATTAAGAGTTTCTCCTATTATATAAATTGTAATGAGCTCCTCATTTGAGCTACTTCTAAAATTTCTTAGTTGCTGGTCATTTTTTGAATTCATGAGAGAAAGATCCTTGTGAAAAGATAAAGAGATAGCAAAATCTTCTATTTTCCCACTCTTGCATTCTTCTATTATTTCTATGTACAATTTATTCTTGAGAATAAATACAAGAATAAGAATTTTATAGCCTTTTTACTAAGGTATTTACTTGATTATTTGTAGGGTTGTTTCTTCTTAAATTTAATGCATGTGATGAAATCTCTAACTGGTGTATGCAAGAATATGATTTTCTACTTGTAGCATTAGTTCCCCTACCTTATATTCTCACTCCCCTTTCCCACTCTCTTGAAAAAGTCCTCTCTAGAAAGAAATTTCTAGCTTTGTCACAGGGTCAGTGGAGTGCCCCTATTGGATCCCCTCGCCGCAAGGCCAACTCGATAAAACTCACTTTACTCACACATGAAAATATGGAAGCTACACCATTTAAGTAGAGGGACTTTGAATCCCAATAATTGGCAAGAAACCCACAAATTTATCCACTTGAAAAATTTTCTCCCCAACATCTTGAAAAATGTCTAACATGAAAAATTGAAACTTTTGATCAAGAAAACTAAGCCCATAATTAAAAATTATGTTTCTTTGCCACTGTGAATCCTTCCTCTGGCCATCCATCCCTTAGTTCAACCCTAAACCTATCCCATAGGAAATTTCCAAAAATATTATTAAGTGTGTTTCAAAGGTGTAAGGAAGAGGGCCTAATGTAATTGATGAATTCATTATGACTTGATGAAAGACTTCCTTCATGGGCTTGAAAAGGCCATTTTTGGCCATTCTGCAACTAGTAAACAACCTATGGAAGTGTACTGGGAAAATATAAAGCATTTAAGGGTGGTGTTAGAGAAAATTTAAGTTTTCCAAGGAAATTTAGGAAATTTTGAGGTTGAAAATATGATTCAAGAACAATTTGTTCAACAACGTAATTCATGGTGTAGGGAATGAAAGCTCAAACGGTGTAAGCTACCTTCTCTGGATGATTCTCATAGTTCCAGAAGGATTTAAGAAGAAAAAAATATGCATTATAAATCTCTTAGAATCTTATATAATGTGGAAACATAAACTTTTCTCCAAGGCTCAAATATTTCCTAAGATAGTTCAGAACTCCGCAGCTTTGCCCCTCTCAGTTCAAGATCTAATAGGTCCTAAATTTAGAATTAAAATAATAAGTGGGTCTCAATAATGGTTCCATTTATCTCATAAAGTTTTTTGGAGTCAAAATCATATAAGATTTGACCCCAAAACACTTTCCCATGCTCCCGAGGTGGAATTTTCACTCTCGGTGTCCCGATTTGGACACGGTGTATAAAAACAACTTTCCTAAAGTGGAAAGTCATACTTTTTCACTATTACTATCCCAATTTTCCCTTAGGGAAAATATGGGGAAATGGGACAAAAATCATCACCCCTTTCTCATGCAAACTTTTCATCACTTACCCATCATAACTTTTGCCCCTAGGTTGTATAATTTTTCACTCCAAAGACTTACCCCCTTCATGATTGCTCACCCCCAAGTCATAGTTTTTAACCATCATCCCAACTATCCCTCAGAGAATATAGGGAACAAAGAGGACTTAAAATTGTGATCTCCCTTCTCCCACTCATCCCCGGTCACACCAAACAGTCTTTTGGTCCCTAAAACCACCTTTCATCCCCTCATATCTCCTTTTCATCCCCTCTCCCTCCCAAGTCACATTTTTTTCACCCCATTTTTCCTAAATTTCATCTAGGGGACAAATGGGACACAAAAGTATGACCTCACCCATCCTAAGTAAATTTTTCCAACCTTGATTAAGTTTTTAGGGTTAAATATGAGTTAAATAACACATGGAAATCGATTAACTCCATCCCTCATTAAACCTAAACATGTTAAACATTAAAAGTGATTTCAAAACCTATCCTAACCTCCATTAAATTCAAAACATATTTTTCATTATTTCAATAGACTTCCTTGGCCAAAAAAATAGAATTTTCCACATCTCTCAATTCGTGCACCCAATCTCCACGAAACTTCACCAATACACTCCGTACAAAAACACCATCAAGATGATTATGAGAGAAACCCCATATATGTCCTATATAATTTATAGTATAAAGTTAAAAATTATAGCTTAGAAAAATTTATTTTCAAATATACAAAGATCTAATGGATGAAAAACCCTAAAAATTAGAGCAGAGATACTTAGAGAAAATCCCGAATTTTGAGACCAATTTCTTTGCAACCCAACACCTATAAGTCACATTTCTAAAAATATCCAGTATACATTATTTGGTATGTCTAAAAATAGTAAGTATTTCAAGATAGTGAATTCTTAGTACCCACAAAGACTCTAAATGGGAAAGAAACATTCAAATGAGAAAATTGTGGAAACTTCCTAAAAATAGCAATCCTAGATAGGACCTGCAAAAAATAGTAATTCTTGTAATTGAGGTCAAAAAGATGTGGAAAATCCCATTCTCAATATCTCATTACTTTTTCCACCATTGTGAGGCTAATAATTTTTCTTTTGGTTAAGACAGAAGAGAAAACCTCCATAGGATCCCAAAGCATCAGTCTAGAGGTAATTTTTACATGGCATAGTTTTATGTATGAATTTGGATGGTTCAACTTATTCCAATTATGGTAGAAGGGATTCATCCTGCTGAACTCACTCAAGAAAGATATTTCTTCATTACTTAGGTAAATTGGGGAGCTTCAACCACATTTTGGATGGAATCTTCCAACATCCATTAAACATGTTTGAGTCCCTAATGTTGATTCTATGTCATATAAGTGCTTTTAAAAACTTAACCAATGTTTTGTAATATGCTCACATCTTACAAATCAAAGAAGTGGCATTTATGGTGTTTCAATGTAGTTTGGAGGTCAAGAATATGGAACTCATTCTCATACATTCCTCCAAGTTCCATTATGTCATCAATCCTTCTACCTGGAGGAGGAAACATATTTCAATGAGGAATTGAGAAAAAGGGTGTTATCATGTTGTGAGATGAAAATTCATATAAGGGGAAGAGGAAGAGGCATTTTTCTATGCTATAAAATGAAATGAATTCTCCATTCTAAAGGGTTGGAAATTGTTGATTGTTGTATGTTGTTGATCTTTATATCACTAATAAATTGAAAATAAAATATTTATTTCCTCTATGTCTTTGTCTATGTTCCTATATCCTATCTACTCTCCAAATTTATAAGCATGGTGATCTTGTATAAACAAGAATGAACTTTGTATCTTTTATTAATGAATATGCAAACCTTTTTGTCTCTAGTTTGTTAGTATTGTTGATTGTTTGAATTTTTGTGTTATTCTAATTTAATTTGGACCTATTATAGTTATTTTTTGTGAGAATCTAATAGTTCCTAATCAAAACATTAACCCTCTCTCCTTATTTCTCCAACTCCCTTTTACCTCCCTTCACAAAAAATTCATCCCTTATACATTGTACAAGAATTTTACCATAGGTTTAGTGGAATATTCCTTTGTGATCCCGACATAATGGCCACCCCATAGTTTTAGGTATTTTAAATTCAATAATGAGAGCCTTTCCATACCCAAAAAAATTTTAGTGGTGAATATTCGTTAATTCACGAATATTCCATTTTTTAAAATTTTAAATTAGTGAATTTTTTGGGAAAGGAGTAGGCCTGGGTCGCCAAAATTTTTTGGGTACAAGTTAATTTTAAGGGTTATTCTTCATCCCCGTGAAAGATAAATTTATAATAATTTTAGCTGGTAGCATATTTTATGCTATCGGCTGACAAAAGATAATGTATGATGTTGGGATAGCATAAAATATGCTATCGATCGATAAAATATGCTATCGATCAATAGCATATTTTATGCTACCGGCCGATAGTATAAATATATGATGTCGAATGGTAGCATATTTTTATGCTACTGCATTTGACAAACATATATTTATGTTGTTGGATGGTAGCATAAAATATACTAAAGGTCAAGAAGATGCAAAAAGCTATTGTCTAGTCAATGACGCTTTTAACAAAAAGTATGGGATTTTTTTCTTGCGCCATATTTTGGGAGGAAATATTTATCATTGAGATGATCATTTTAACTGCTAACATCAAAAAAAAATTAAAAAATTCCCATACAAAATTAGCAAAATTTGTATTTTTTCACAAAAATCACTTTTTTATTTTTTTGTTTGCACCATATTTTAGTGAGGACATATTTCTCATTGAGCCAATCATTTTAACTAATATTTTCAAAAAAATAAAAAAATTAAAATTACATATATTTTTGGCCGACATCATATACTATCACCAACAACATAATATATGTTGTCGGTCGGTAGCATAAAAAATGCTACCAATTGACAACATATTAGTGCGAAAGTCAATTTTCCCAGATTCACCAATGAATTTCTATGAATTTTTTTGGGGTGTATTAAAATTTTCTCAGCTCCATACCCAAGAATTAGGGGCTTAGCCCCATGACCCTTGGTGAAAATCAATAATATACACTTGTGAAAATTATTTCACAAATAGGTAACTCACCTACTTTAACATCGTGATGTGTACTCAAGTACAAGTTACTATCGAGATAGAACAACAAAAAAGTAAAGTAGCAAGTTACATTATTTAACTAATGGAACTAATTAATCTACTTTCTCGTGATCAAATAAGGAATGAAACCTAGGGCATATGTAGGATATCGATGTGACTAGAATGATGTGTCACCCGTGACCATTTTATATTGGGTTTGTGACCATCTATAGTGGCACTTATTCGTAAGTAAACATTAAAGGTTAGAGAGAAAATCCTACATCTCTCCCAATATTATTCACTTGGTGAAATGATTCCTAAATCCTTAGTATAGCAATAGGACGTGTAAATCCACAGCTTAACAATAATATGCCTAAATATTCAATAATATTTCAACCATCTCCAAGGCAAAAACACACAAGAACAATTATTTCTCTTCTCTCATGGAATTGAGGTGTAATATATCCTTGATTTAGTTGTTTTTCAATACAAATTTACTAAGTTAAAGTTTAAATTTCATTTATTATGAGAATTGACTACACTTATCTTTTGTTGCGTGTCCGAACTTACTCAGACAAAATGAAAAAAATGTAACAAGGACCAATCTCAAGAACAAGACACTCAATAAAAGTAAATATTAAAGGAAAAAATGTAGGCATCATTTCCACTATGCACATAATGTCATCCCTAAGATCCTTATCCTTGATTAATAAATTTGTAGAACTTTATGTCTCTAGTTTGTTAGTCTTGTCGATTTATTGCATTATGTTTTTCTAATTGAATTTGGACCTGCTCTTGTTAATTTTGGTGAGAATATGATAGTTCCTACTCAAAACATTAACCCTCTCTCCTTATTTCTCCTACTCCCTTTTACCTCCATTCATAGAAAAATTCCCCTTTGTATATTCTATAATTTTGCCACAATTTTAGTAGAGTATTCATATGTGATCCCGGCTAATAGCCACCCATATTTTTAGGTAGTTTATATTTAATAATGGGAACCTCCTATACCCAAGAAGGAGGGGCTTATCCCTATGACCGTTGATGAAACCAATAATCTCCACAAGTGATAAATTATTTCATCAACAATTTTTGGCAATTCCACTGGGGAAGATCTTCCCTTTGTGAACCCTTAAAATATCTCTCAAAATAAAATAAAAAATAGATATTTTAAAATCCATAAATACTAAAAACTAAAAAAATAAAAAAAATACTATCTAAATGTTCAAGATACTTGTTGTAATCCTATTGAAAAAACTACATTTTTCTTGTCTCATTCTCATATAATGCTCTAAACAAATTGGCAAAAAGAAGATGCACTTGAGATAATCGTGCAAGTGGCACAATTGACCTAGAATTTGAAAAGAAACAACAATCTAGTTTTAGGCTTTCCATTGTTCAAATGGTAAGGCAAACCACCAAGATTACTTTCCTAAATTTGATGCTAACTTGCCTCTTAAAGCTCACATTGCAAAAGTAGTTGTAGAACCACTAGACCTCATTCATCTAGAAGAAGTAAGAGAAGAAGAACCAAAGGAAGAAGAATATTGAATGACAACAATTGTGGTATGGGGATAGAATATTGGTCCATTTTCTTTGGCTCCACCACTGCATTAATTTCTAAATGGATCAAGAAAGAACTTTCCCAAATTCTATGGAGATGGAAAACAACATCCAAAGAATCATATTACAACTTTTATCACATCATGTGGCATTCTTGGAGTGGTACATGAAGATGTTGTTGTTTGATTATTCATGGATTCATTACAATATGCCATTGCGGAATGGTTTTACTACTTTCCATCACGTTCAATTACTGATTGGGATGACATGAAAACCAAGTTTGAAGAAATATTTAAGACTACAAAATATTATCAAGCCTTCATTTCTCAACTATCTAAGATTAAGAAATAATAAAAGAGACCATGAGATATTTTTAGTAAAGTTTAAAATTTTGATCAACAATTTTCCTACTAGTGTTCATCCTACTATGGATAATTATAAAAGGTTCTTCATGAATTCTTAGTTTCCTGAATTTGGTTTCATGCTACAGATAGATCAACCAAATACTCTAGACAACGCTCAATAACTTGATATTGAAGTAGAAGATGACCTTATCAAGTCAAGGAAGATCAAGATTTATTCAATGAAGGATAAGACCCATAATTTCAAAAATGAAATATTCAATCCATTCCTAAAAAATTTGGTAAATTGTTTTATTGTATTGAAGAAGAAATTTTCCTAGTATGCCTTGTACTAAAAGTGAAATATAAATTAGATTTCAGGAGCATCCCAAAATATCTCCTTGAAATATCCACCTATTAATCAAATATATGGAACCTATCTAGATGAAGGAAAATAAATCTTGAAACTAAAAATTAAGAATAAGAAGAATATGAATATGCCAGATTGGGTATTTTGAATAATAACCATATGAAGATTTTGAAGAAATCATGGATAAATAGTCTTGTGTACTATTCACCCAATCACAAATAGAGAAAGAAGCCTCTTCTTCTACTGCCCAAGAAAATAATTTGAAACCTAAATATTGACTCTATGAAAAATAATAATGAAAGGAGGATCATCAATGTTTTCTTCCATGGGGTAAGCTAAGAAGAATCCTGAGACTACCTTAGTCAAAACTTCATCTAGCTCATTGATTAAGTATCTTTCATCTCCTCTTGACAAATCGCCAACTTATATTGATCCTAACAATGAAAATCCTACTCTTGTCAAGGATACCACCAATATTATACCTTTTACATCATAGACCATTGCAAGAAATCCAAAATCCAAATGTCTAAGTTTGAGTACTTGAGAACTAATCCCAAGTAATTTGATAGGTTGGTCTATTTTATCAAAGGAAGTAATTCAAATCCATGTTCTGAAAATGCCACTTCCAAATAATTGCCCCTCACTCCACATACCATTCCTTAGAACCTTATTGCTTCCACACCCTCCACCTCTGCAAAATTATAACCTTTCTAGCTATCCTTACTGGTCAATGGATATAAACTAACTAATTACATTATTGATCGTGGTGCCTCCGAAAATTTCATGCCGGAAAAATTTGCTAAAACTCTTTATCTCTCTCACTCCTATTACTTCCCATTGCTTCTCCATGGAAACCAAATAAGTACTTCTTGTTGGCTTGTTAAGGATTCTCAAGTAGCATTTGAATATTTTCTTGACAAGAAGTCATGGTCAAAATACTTATAGTAGACATGATCAATTACGATATATTTTTGGGAAACCAACTTGAGTTTCCTCCTTTGTTTCTTGTCTAAGTGCATAGGAAAATTAAAATTTATCAAATAATAAACTATATCCCTATACCAAACTGAAGTGCTTACCTTTTCATGAGGGCATGGCCCATATTTTTCAACATTGTGTATTTCAACCACCTACAAATTGTTCTCTTCCATCAACCTTGCAAGCATAATCCTTGAAACATTTTTGTGGTTTGAATTTCTTTGTCATATTCCTACACCTTTTTGACCCACACCTTTTACTAGGAATTTCCATTTGAGACAAAATTTATTTCACTATTGTATTGGGAACATAAGCTATAACTTTGGAGCTTAGAATATAGGGTCTGAAAATTTAGTGGCTTTTACTATGGCAAAATCTTTCTTTTCCATAATGGAGTATTTCAACTCAGTTCCCTACAAATTATTACTAAAAATCAATGTATTTTTCATGCCCCTCTTCATCCTTCTACAATAACAAAGAAGAAATTGTATTATCAAAGGAAAAATAAAACATTTGGAATGCTTTTTTTAATCAAGACTAGTTAAGATGGGGCAGTCTTAAGTGCTTCCATTATTCCTTTGAACACTTGAACAACCCCTTCTTCCCGCTTGATGACTTGATCCTTTTTCAACATTCTTTTGATGGCTATAGTAATTTTAAAAAATTGGAGATGAATCTTCTCACAAAGTTTACCTACCCAAAAAAGGATTGGATACCCTTTCTAGACATAGGGATTGGGACTTTATCAATTTCCTCCACCCTTTTAAGATCTATCATAACTCCTTGAGACACTATATGTCCCAATAATTTTTCCTTTTGCACTCCAAAGTGACATTTATTAGGATTTAATTAAATCCCATACTCTCTGCATTTGATTAATACCTTCTTAAGGTGCCCCAAATGGTCATCTCTTTTCTTCAAGAAACAGTATTTCATCCTGATATACTTGGTATGAAATCATTTATGAAACCAGAGAAGGCCAAATTCATGTCTCTTTGGAAGGTTTCACCAGCATTCATCAATCTAAAAGGATCCCAATATAGATATATTTAACCTAAAGGGTAGTGAAAGTAGTTTTGAACCTGCTCGATTGTTTCACCACAAATTGGTTATATCCTCGAATATATCCAATATAGATAGCAACTCGATCATGTTACTTTTTGTGACATATTTTCCATATTAGGTAGTGGGTAATTATCTTTAAGTGATGCATTTTTAGATTCTTGAAATCCCCAAAAATTCTTATGTCCCCATTTTTCTTTCTCGATCGGCACTTAGTTGGCCACCCATGAAGAGTGTCCAAAGGGTTGTATTTACCCACCATCTCTAAGATTTGTCGATTTATCTTGCATTTTTCTTGCAAATATGGGGTTAATATGCCTTTTCTTATGTCTTAAGGGCTTGGAGTCAGGCACCAACGGTATCTCAAGTTGGAAAATGTCTTCCACGTAAGCTTTCAATTCTAAATAAGACCATGCCAAGATAATCCTGATATTTCTTTAATAACGTGGTATAAGCCTAGTTTTTTTTTTACTCATGCTACATCCTAGCCAAACCTTTCTTGGGTCCTGAGAAGTTCCCAAGTTACATTCTTCAATATCCCTAGGTGTAAATATAGGTTTATTCACAACTTGGTTTGTACTATCAAAATTTAATTCCAGTTGACAAGTCCCCTAGGAATAATATTTTTCTTTAATTGTATTACATCTTTCCCAAAGAGGGTTTATTTTCCATCACACAATACAACCATTGGCTTGAGATCAATGAGTTGATTGGTGAACTCACCTTTACAACCTAAGAACCTCTAAATCTAGGCATTATCCTCAAAAACCTTCTAGTGTTGAATGTTTTCAGGAACTGAAGGTCTAACTAGCACTTATACTTCATAGTTGCAATAGGGAGATACAAATTCATTGTCATAATGGGATGCCATAACATCTAGCTTGTTAGTTATTGCATTATGATCTCTCTCATGATAAAGGATATTAAAATAATCAAACATCTCGATGAGATTCCAGACTGCATGCTTATATTGTTTCAATCTTTTGTTTTTAGTTACATAAAATTATCTAACTTGCTTTACAATTAGTTCTGAATATCCTTTAACAATGATATCATTTATCTTATGCTTCCATGCAACTGTTAATCTAAGGATCAATGCTTCATATTCAACAATGTTATTGGTACATTCAAATTTTAATTTGAAAGAGAAGTTGAAGGTACCTTGATTTAGAGAAGTTAGAACCACTCCAGCTCCATTTCCAACATTGGAACATGCTCCATCAAAATTCATGGTCCAAGGGACATTGACATCTTCAAGGTGTGCATTAACATCCATACAATGATCTTCAGAATCTACACATCCTATGAAATTACCCAAATCAGTATCAACAAAAAATACCTCATAAGAGGCATTCATGGGATCCTCAATAAGATGGATAATTTTTTCTTCTCTATGCAACTTGAATAATTTCCCTTCCAATGGTATAGAAGCAAAGGACATATCCATTTGAACACTTCCTCCCACACTAGCATCCCATTTTCTTGATAGCAACATACCCCATTTAGCAGGGTAATCAACTATAAACATGTTCATAGTCAAATATTTTCCAAGATAGGCATAAATTTTTACTACTAGAACTCGACATTCCCAATAAAAAGTACTTCTCTTGAATCCATCACATAGAATTTCCCAAAAGATACTAATATTTTTGTGTTTAATTCATTCATTATCTCCAAAGTTATGATATTACATAAAGCTCCTGAATCAAACATACAATTATGAAGCAATATTTTGTTAAGAATCAAACTAGTAAATAAAGGATCCACATTTGGTTATTATTCAACAAAATAAGTGCCCATATATACCTATAGGGGTTCCTTTGCAATCTCTTGATCCTCTTTTATTTCAAGTTCGGAGATATGGTAGGAGGAATCACAACATTATTTGCATCCTTTTCCTTAACAATTACATCCTCCTTCAATCCTAAATACTCAAATTCCCTTCTTAGTATGTTCAAGAATTCTAATTAATTCCATAATTGGGACATTGATCTTTATCTGACTCAAGAAATTTTCCATATCGCATGTTGCATATTTGGGAAAAGCGGTATTAGGGAAAGGGTGATAGTGTTTTTGATGGGATGTTATCCTTTATTGCTTGAGAAGAAGCAGAAGTGCTTGGATTTGAAGAAGTAATAAGACCTTTGTTGGGTATACTCTTTATGGGAGCATCTTTGGGGATGTTAGTTAGGAGGGGAATTTTGGTTTGGAATTTGGGGCATGTCTCTTAACTTTCCTACAAAAATGATATGATCTCTTTCTTGGGAAACTACTGCACTCATCAATAGTTTCCTATCCTCTTCTGATGGAACTCTTCCATCATATTTTTTATCATTAATGCCTTTAGATATTCAAAATCATGGTTAGGAAGTTCAAATGATTGTTCCATAACTATATCAACATTAGTTATAGGAGGAAGATAGAATACTTGATTAGTGAAGGCCCAAAATTCCTCTATAATTGTTGACAAGAAATTTTTTTGGGGAAACTTTGGTGGACTTCTTAACAATGCTATGGGAATCTAAGTCCCTCTACTTAACTGGTGCAGTTGTCGTATATGCATGCATGAGTAAAAAAGATGTATTTTCCTGGTGGCCTTTCGGCCGGGTATCCAACAGGGCACTCCACCGACCCTACTAGAAAAATTTTACGGATATGTACAAGGGAGGAATTTTCTAGGAGAGAAGAAAAGTGAGTGAGAATGTTAAACAAGGGAAACTAATGCTACAAGTAGAAAAATGGAGACTTGAATACACAAGATAGAAGTTTCATCACACGCACTTATAACTGGGAAGAAAAATATTGCAAACAACAACAAGACCAAATAGCATTTAATGAGAAAAAAGTATCACTAAACTCCTTAGTCAAAAAGGATAAAATTCCTTATTCTTGTATTGATGCTCAAGTAGAAATTTTACATAACATAAGAATGTAAGACATTTTAGATTAGGGAAAAATGGAAAAAAAAAAATTAATCTTTTTTTCCTCTTCACAAGTATATCTCTCTCATGAATTCACAAAAAAAAATCATAAGTCTCGGAAGATCTAAGAATACCATAAAATGAGGAGCTCATTAAAATTTATAGAAAAGACTTGACTCCTCATCTTCCTAAAGACCGTTCACATGCCCCATTTTCAACTTTAGACAGTTCATATTCCTATCAAATATTAAGTCCCTTTTATAAAAACAAGGTGAATTAAATTTTACATCATGTTTCTAAAGTCACTTAAAGACATATCAAAAAGTGCAAACCCCAATGCTAAATTAGAACATTGAAGAGAGAGAATGTTGGGGGTAAGAAGAAAGAGAGAGAGAGAGAAAGAGAGAGAGAGAAATAAATAAGAGGAGATGTCATTCCTAATGAAATCTTGTGGTCCATGTGTCGATGGAAATCTCCAAATGTAGTGAAACTCTAAATCTTTGAACTCCTTGCACCCTAAGAAACTCTTTCACATTGGCCCATAGATGCTTTGGATTGAGTGTTAAGAAATGTTGTTGAATGTTTCTGCCAATGACCACAAATTTCACCTTGTGTATGATATACTTGTGACCCAAACCATGTAATGAGTGTCAAAAGACACTGTCAGGGTCTCTCGAGATGAGTTCTGAAAGATCCATGAGAGACACCAAAGATGCTTCTTGTGAAAATGTTACGACCCACTAATGAAGATAGTACCCACTAATGAAGATAGTACATTGAGGAGACAAGCATTGAATCTTAGTGAAGGAAATATTCAGTGGAAATGCCCATTCTATAAACTTGAGTCTCGTCATCTCTTGACACTTACTATTTCTAGAAAAAAAAACTTACTATTTTTAGTAAGTGTGAAAATTCTTCTCCAGAACTCCAACTACAGCTACCAATTTGAATATTCAACTCTCAAAATGCTCCTTTTGTGAAATTCACCCTCTAGAATGACTTACTATTTTTAGTAAGTGTCTAGGAGACAACTTACTATTTTTAGTAAGTGTGAAAATTTGACTCTTTCGAACCTTGACTGGATATGGAAATTTGAATTCTTTCTTCTCCCTATGTTCCTCTCGCCTTTTGAATCAGTTTTGCTATTTTTAGTAGGTGCTCATGAGACCACTTACTATTTTTAATAAGTGTCAATTCTAGACCAAGATGAACTTTTTAATATTTTTTCCCGTGACACCGCTTCTATGTTCACCGCCCTTTAGCATCTTCTTCAATTGGTGACTTATTTGAAATAGCAGAGTTTCTCATGTAGAAGACCTGTTATTTTTAGAAAGTGTGCTTCTGGTGGTTAGATCATGGTGGAATGAAGTTTTTCAATATGGGTTTTTTCCCAATATCACCCTCTAAAATCTTGGACTTACCCAATCAGTGGTTTGGGAGATTTTAAAGTTTCAAAAATTTGACCTGGTGCCACCTCTAAAAATGATAGCCATTAATGCACCTTGGAAGTTGTAGGTCTGGTTTTATTCTCCGTTTGTGAAAAAAATTATATTTTTGTTGTGGGTTTTTTCTTCTTATTCCACCGGTGAAATTTTTCTTCAAACCAACAACCGATTTGACAGAAATCGATTTTTTTCCTTCATAGAGCCGAAGGGAGGTTTCTTTGCTGTGAGTGATTCATGATGCAACTAGGGGATTTGAAGGTGAGGTTTTAATGGCCTTAGAGAGTGAAGAACATAGCAGCAAACAGTTCTTCATTTCATGCTTCGGTTAGCAAGATATGTTCAGATCTTTGTCTTACGAAGAATGGAGGTTTCTAGGTGAATTTATTCGTTCTTCTCCTTTTGTTCTTCAATCCTTCGACTCTCTTGATCAATATTTCTTTTGAGACCTATGTATCTTTACGGAGTGGGAGGTTTGGCTTCCATGGCATAGCTGGTTTAGAGCAACAATGGTGGATTGAGGTGTTCTCTGTAACTTTCTTTTGCAATGGAGAAGTAGTAAGAAGTGGAAAAGGAGATAGAAATTTTCAAAAATTGAGTTGAAGTTAGGCACAATTTTATGTCCCTAATGTCCCTTAAGCATTAAGGGACAAAAAGGACATCAATTTGCATGTCATTCCTCCATGTGACACTTGGCGAAAATCTAATGGCTAAGCACTTTGGCTAAAAAGCTTGTTGGAAGCACCTGGGGGCTAGAAAATGGTTACATGAGAAACCAGGATGCATTCCTTGGGTTGGGCACATTTTCATGTCCCTTAAGCATTGAGGGACATCAATTTGTATGTCGTGCCTCATCACAAAACTTGGAAAAGATCCTACAAGTGTCCATTTGGCTCCACTAGCTCCCAAGGGATGAGAAATTATAGTAGAGGGGGTCACATGAATGACTTGAAGGCTTCTTGGGCTGGACGCATGTCTTCACTGAAAATTGACTAACTCTCAAACTCGTTCCTTGAGGGAAACTTCAAATGGCAATATCTCAAGCTCTTGATGGAATTTTTGGAAAAATTGTATATGAAATTGACTGAAAATGGCCCTCTGAATCCAATGGTGGGGGTATTAGATCATTATTCCTCCATTTAATCCATGAAAAAGAAGATTTTTGATCCGGTACCTTACCCGTGCATGGAAATAACCAGATTAGAAACCTATTGCACTAAATTTTTGTGAAAAAATTGATTTCACCATATTGTAGAGATCTTAATTCCATTTTTGATGATGTCTTGTTTGACTATTAACTCCATCTAGATATCTTGAAGTTTGGAAACTCTTTTGGCCCCGTGCATGCGTTACTAAGCTTCGTGAACCTGTTTTTGTGAAATTATCCCAACTTCTCCAAATCTTTCTTCAACCTTGTAAAATAACTTCCATGATGTTTATAAACCTTAAATTCACCTCCATGTTATATTTTAATCCTCCATTCCACTCCAGGGGGTTGCTCAGCCTTGGGAAGGTCGGTGATAGCCCTTCCCATATCTTCCCGAAAATTGCATTTTTTAAGAACTCCTAAAATCAGCTAGGGGTTGCCTTGACTTTCATAAATCACCTAGGGGACTGAGTTAACATCATCTGAGAGGTCATTGGACTGACTGAGTAGACCTAGGGTTCCTTGAAAGGGGTAGGAATTGAAAATTTTAGCACAAGGGTATCGTTGTCATGCCCAAAAATTATCAATTTTCATGTTGCACATTTTCATGACAACAATATTTTTGGCATATAGGAGATCATTGGAAGTGGATCCTTATAGTGAATCATCTAAATAATCCATCATGCATACATCATCAAAATCATTCCCTTCATTAACATCATCATCAACAACAAACTGATCATAAGGGGGATGTGGTAATAGACGTTTATCACACCACTCAATGATGTGTTCTTCTTCTACTATTGATACCTTTGTGGTTAATGGATTTGGGACTATTTTATTTTCTCTAAAGGATTATTTCTTACTTCCTAAAACCATATGTTCTTTTCCTCAATCCTCATCTCGATGATATCCTTTGGGATTATTTCCAAATGTATTTTCACCTTAGGCCAGTGCTTGAGATTGAGGATTTAAAACCAAGCCTTTCTCCATTCTAGAAAGTTTATATGTAATCTCTTTGACTACTCCTACCAAATTTTTGACCACTTCCTTTAGGTCTACATCCTTACTTTCCTAAGGCTTTCTCGGATTAATTGACTTGACAACTTCCCTCTTTGGAGGCTTCCCACCGCTTTAATATTGTTACCAATTTGGATAGCCATAGAGAGAGCCTACCTTAGATTTCTATGATTTTTATCCCTCGATAATAATTTGTTTTGTTAACAAAGGCATCTAAGTATTTTATCAAGAAATAATCATCACTAGGTTTTATATTATCTAAAAATCTATTCAAAGTCTTATTAAACATAGTATTAAAGTATTACACACACTCATTAGGATGTCTCTTTATATTCTCAAATTCTGATAAAATCAACCTAGGTTGAGTCTTATCACCATATTGTAATCTAAATGCATTCTTCATTTCTTCCCAGAGTCAATTGAATTTATAGGGAGTAAGTTATACTATTCCTTGCCATCTTCCTCTAATGTATGTATGAATAAATTAACATAAACATCTTCATTCTCTACTTCATAGTCATCCATAACATTATGAAAAGATATAATATGTTGATATCCACTTATGGAATTATTCCCTTGAAATATAGGCAATCTGTTTCTAATTTCATTCGGCACTTCATTTAGATATCTTACCATTCCATGGAACCTTATCATTTTATAAGTAGTAACTATAAAAGTATCCCTTGGTGGAGGTTATGCCATATTATTTGGTGGAGGTGTTTCAAAATAAGGATTGAAATAGTGGGGAACTGGGGGTCTTTGAGGAAAAGGAGTATGATCCACAAAATATGAATCCTTCAAGGACTCAATTTCACAAAATACTCTATTCTCAGGAGTCAAAAAGGGAGGAGATGAATAATACCTTTGTTACTTGTAAATGTTGAACCTTCTTGAAATAATGAATGCAAATTAGCTTGAGGACTACCTGATTCAGAGCTATCAAGTGTGCTAGAATAGTCTTCCACCAAAGGCTGATCAAATTCAACAGTTTGAACAATATTTTCTTTTGAATTTTGACCACCCACTAGTTTCCAAATATACTTCCTTCTTGAATGTGTACTTTCCATCTCTAGAAGTAAGCTTCTTGTAGGATCAGACTTGAAACATGATCTTCTTCCTTTCATCTTTGTAAGTAAATTTGGTTCGAGACACAAAAATAAATTAATAATATAACTTCTTATTATATTTCATATAGAGAGACTATACAATTAAATAGGTGGGTGCACTCCTATAAACTAGGAGATAGTTATAACAATTCACCCAAACTAACTCGGACAAAAAACTATTTATGTGAGTATTTTAACAACTCAACAAATAACAATAATGTACACACTAATAAAATATATTTCCTAACATTCCCCCCTTAGTGCAAATATGGGGAAAACATCCACACACTTATCTCAGTATGATCACCTTAGTGAAACATGTCCTACAATGTGACTCATGATCTTGATAAAAATAAAGGCTCTATCCTTTCATGGTTTTAAACAAGATTACCAAAAACCTTGACTTGAAAACACCCCACCAATTGTCTACCTCATGTTTTTTTCTGGATCCTCCCACAAACCCTTTCAAGATCCATGAACTAACTTTCTTTAGTGATTTTTTTGCAACTATGTTCTACATGAGGGAATTATATATGAATCACAACTCACTTATTACAAAGTTACATAATAGAACATATACAAGAAAGATATTTCACATTACTTCCTATAAGAATCAAAATGTTCTTAATTACAGTCATTGTTGTTGATCACTGCCACTTGATATTGAACAACATAGGAAAATTTAATTTCCACTAGAATGTTCCTTTCACTTTAGTAATTTTATGTGCATAATGGAAATGGAACATTGGTTTCATGTTTTCCCCCACAATTTGAAATTTCCACACACGAACACCGAGAACCAAACTATATTAAAGACATAAAGCCTGATGGATCTTGCTAGTTAGATCTTGCTTCACATGGTCACCATTACAAGTGAACTTATACACAAGTGGACCATCTTCCAATCAGATACAACAGTCATATGATCATGTCAGTCAGAGGATCACTGACAATTATCTACACTCCAACATAACTCTCTTTCCAACATCTAGAACTACACAAAACATGAACTCTAAAAAGAAACATGTTGAAAGTAAATACTCACACCATTTTATTCTCCACACACCACACAACCAAAAATATATGCCAACATACCAAAATGTGGCCTCATCTTTGGTTACTTCTTGATGAGAGGTGTTGATCACCCTCCTTCCTTTGCCTCGACCTCCAATTGTAATGTTGCTAACTCAAGGAATTTGGATTTTGAGGATCAATGGTTGTCAAGGCATCGATTCCACTAAAAATGCGTCTATAATGTAAATTTGTTTTATTTTTACAATGTTTAACTCTAACTCTTGACGCAACATACACTTTGACAATTGAAAATGCACTTGACCCAGCTTCTTATGACACTAAAAATAAATGTCTAAACTAGAAGACTATTTGTTATTATATAACATGATCTAATATAGATTGACTCGTGACTTTAAAATTTAATACATTTATGGTAAATACATATTTTTACTTGAATTCCATAATAAAAACTCAAAATTTGACAATACATAACTTCGATAATGTCGATTATTTGGATATTTTTGACACTTTGTTTTTTCATTTTGATAATAAAAACCAACATACAAACATTTAAAGGGATAAAAGAGACTTCGACTATCTCAACTAATAGACTCTATATTGTAAAATCATCCCTTTACACTAACATGATAGAAATGACTTATTTTTATTGAGTGACAAGACTTGTTCTAATAATGACTACTCACCTAAATCAAACTTATATCCTAAAATCACTTAATAAACAAACATAAAGTTATTAAAAGTTTTAGAGATCTCTAAAAAATTATCAAATACAAAATTTATGAAAATAGTTCATGTGACATTACCGATCACCATTAGTTCTTTCTAATACACATTATTTCACCTTTTTGCATCAGACTACGTGTTCTCATATCTAAATGATGGTTTCGAGAGTCATTAGTTTGGTGAGGAACAAAATGCAGATGTAAATGAAGGTGCGTGGAGGGAGCCACTGAGCCAATAAACTCTCTAATATAGATTCCAATTCATTGTAAGGAGGGTGAGTGTGAAAATATTTTGATCTAAGTCACCACCAAGAGTATCCAGTGTGAAATAGACTCTATGAAGGTAGACACTTATCCGCGAGTCAAGGAGAGGTGATCATATATTGTGAAATATTTTTTTTCAAGCTCAAAAAAGGATTTCTTAGATCCAAGTTTCTTCAATCCACGCAATTGGAGCCTTAATTCATCACCCTATGCAAGAGAAATCCACATATGGAAATTATAGCCAAGCAAAATTGACACAAGATTGAATGCTACCTCTTAATGAAGGGGAGTTGTCTAATGCGATCGAATTCCTTTGAAGGTGGGTAGGTTGGCCTCTTTGGGTGAGTAAATGTTTACGACCCTTTGTAAATATCTAACATACTTAATAACTACATGTTACCTTAATGCCAATACCATATAAACTCTTCTCAAAAAAATAATTTCACATCCACAGGGGCGAAGACAAATATGACAGCCCCCACACAAATCAGCTACGTATCCATCATGGAAAGAAACTAATCACACTCGGTTCCAAATGAAAATTTGGTTCAAACACAAGAAATAAAATAATAATACAAATTCTTAGTATATTTCATACAAAGAGACTATACAATTAAATAGGTTGGTTTTTCTATAAACTAGGATATAGTTATAACAATTCACCCAAACTAACTCTCACAAAAACTATTTACATGATTTGTTTTAACAACTCAACAAATAACAATAACATACACACTATTAAAATATATTTCCTAACAAATGGGAGAGTTAATCAATAAGGATTAAAAAAATTCACTGTAATTTTCCATATTTTCTTTGAAAAATGGATCCTCCACTAAGGTCATGTACCTTATATGCATAGATTAACTCAAATAGCTCTCAAAATGATAGCTTCACAAACTGGAAAACAAAGCTTTATAGATCTTTATGAATTCTACCATGATTTTCCCTGTGGATTTAGGTTTAATGGAAAGCCTGCTTATAATGATAAAATTTTGGACAATACCTTCGAATGGATTGTATTTTCTTAGCTATATAAAATATTTGTAAAGGTGTGTATTCTCAAACTTTCCTAGAGTAAATTTTCCCCGAAACGATGCCAGAAGCGTGTTGGTCCTCAATTTTTCACCCCCTGGTAGATTGAAAACAATTCTCCTTACATAAGGGTTCATTTCTTGGAATGGTGGTATACGGGGTTGGTATGTGTTGTTTTGTAGTTGGGGAGGGGTCTAATAGCTTCTTTGGTATTAAGCCTTGGGGTTATTGAGGGGCACATACAAAGGGGATGGCCTATTCCTAATACTTTTGGTCCTTCCTTGAACTAGGGTGAGAGGACATGTAGGGTAACCTAAATGCAAAGGGGGAGATGGATTATTTGTTCCCTCAATTTCTTCAAATGATGGATCAATCTAGGATAAACATGGCCATGGACACAACACTTCACTCTCATGAGTTGTCACAAAAAATGTTGCATATGCTTACTTCACCAAATAGAGGTTACTATAGACAGTAGAATTCAATTGATCTTGCATTCTCCTAAAAATCTAAACGAAAATTTCAATGATATTTAGAGACAAAGTAGAAAAGAAACAAATAGAATTTTTTAGGATCACTTATGTAGTTTTAAAAGAGGGGGTTATAGGATGACGAATATTTGCAAAAAGCATTTAAAACTTAGATCATCTTATACTTATGGAAAATATAGAAAAACTAGATTAAATAGTGACATTATCTACAAAGGAAGGTTTGCATTCATCGATATCTAGTAGATGAAAAGTTCCAACTAAATCTATAAAATACTAAGCACAAAATATCGTGTGAGTATTATAATGAAGTATTTACTGCATCTATTCTAGTACACCCATGATGCACTCAAAGGCTAACAAAAATCACTTTGATGTAATGGCTATAGTAGGGATTTTATAATTAAGTTCAATATTGCAAAGTAAATGCTCACAACATAATATCAAACTAATGACTAAAGAAAACCCATTAAAGAATGATCTAGTGTACTAAAGAGAAGCAACGAACATAAAATTTTCGCAAAAATATAACTCATTAATCAATAATTCAACATACATAACCTAGAAGACGGATTTAAAATCAAAAGTAGACATATCTCATTCAAATATTATAAATTCTTAACAAGAGAAAATAAAATTAATGCTCTTCTTTTCAATGGTTGTACACTGCAAAAATATTGACAAAGAATTTTGGCAAACTAAGATCAATATGCATTTCACAAAGGAAATTTATGATATTCACACTTGAATCTATCAAACTTTTTCGAAGTATAAAAATGAACCCCCCGAATATGAGGGAAATCCCCCGTATTTATACAAATTTGGTATGTCTTACAATTCATTTTCCCCCAAAATAAGACTTTGATCAAAGTGGGAATGTTCTTTGTCTAATTGAAAATATATGATTTTCTCATAGTATTTTGGGATCTCCCACATGTGCAAAATAGTTAAGTTGATATTTTTATGTGTGTTCATGTCTTGACATCACTTATTTTAACTTTATACCTCATGGTTGGGTTGCATGTTTATAGGCCTTCAAATATTTGATGCCAAAACTATTTTTCGCACTATTTCTCCCACAAAATTACATCAATTTTTTAATCATATGATGTCAAATTGAGGATCTTAAAGATACATTTCAAATGAGACTAATTTTGCATGATTTGGAGTTAAATTTATGGTCATTTGAAGTTTTTCATGTCAGGATGAATAGGAGAGTGACATGTCACAGACCTTTAATTGGCTCAAGAACTACCTCATCCTACATGTGCATTGATTTTCTTTTACCACATGTATTATGTGGCTTTGAATACAGTGAGTTCTTTTACAAAATGTGAGCCAATAATAAAATTCAATGTTCCTTCGACTTCCCGAATTTTCTATTACATGAATGATTTTCACAAAACATGAGCCAATGAGAAAGCTTCATGCTCTTCACAATGTCATTTTTTTATAACCCCAATGATCTCTATGAAATGTGAACCAATGAAAAATTTCCACACTCCTTTCCAATGTCAATCTTGTCGATTGCAAAGAATAGAACAATGTGGAAGCTCCACGCTACTTTGGATTTTGGACTTCATTGTTGGTTCCACATGAATGTTGTCACATAAATATTTGACCATGCTTCCTTTGTCTACCTCATCATGGACCCAAAATATTATCAACCTTAGTTGATTCCATGGATTTGAATTCTCTGAGAACCCAAATGGCTCAAGAGTATAGGAATGTTGACATGTGTCTATTTGATGCCTTTAATTTATGTCACTTGTCCCATCCATATTTCTGCCATGTGTACCATTTACCTTTAAACTTTTCCCAAACCCAAAATATTTATGAAACTTGGTTTTTTTGTAGACTTGAGTTCTCGTACAATTTTTTGGCTATGGAAAGTGTTGGAATGCTTCCACATATCATTCGGGCATTTTTTTAATCACCCAAGAGTATAGACCTTTGACAGAGTTTGAAATTCTCGGGCTTGTTAAAAATGACTAAGTCCATTCTAAATTTTCCATTCAAAGTGTTCTACGGCCTTTGCTGAATTTCTTAGTGTCTCGTGGCTTTTGGAATCCATGGAGTGCCGCTCTTTTTGAAAAACCCACAAAACACTAAACTAGTGCGTCGTGGTTTTTTTATACAACCACACTCACTCATTTCTTACAACCAGCCATCCCACAAGATCCTTTCTTACTTTAACTTGCAAGATGAATACAATTTGAATGATTATGTTGGGCCTTGAAATATTGGCTAAGTACTAAAGGGCACACATGTGTAAGACCCGGTGAGAATAAGGGTGTGTAGGGAGAAGCGCACGAGATAGAGATCTTTAAGAAGGGTTTAGGTGAAACCAGGGTGCACACGGGAGGTAGAACATAGGTTCAAAGGACTTACCCATATTTGGAATTATGGAGGCACTTGAGGAAAAATTTGAGGACTTGAATAGGCATGATGAATGGATAAGGTGCCATCCTGGAACCTTGGAGGTCAAGAAAAGGATATTCCATGAAGGTAATATTCCCATAAGACATCATTACAAGAGAGTGGAGAGTTTGCAAAGGGATAAGAATTCACCATTTGAGGACCACATCGACACTTGGCACATGATATGTTAAGAATAAAATTTATGGTGGTGGGTGTTGATCCTATAAAAATAAATGCTCGACTAGAGAAAAAGACATCGGGCATAAGAGGAAGATATATGGTCTCAAGACATGATCTCAAGAGCATGCAAGAGGTAGAAAGAATGCATCATGAGTAATATGTTGCAATAATGCTAGGGTTTATAGCACTTAGTATTGAGGGCTATGAAGGATGTAATAAGCATTTGTATGGCATTAAGATCTATAACAGATGGTAAAAGGAAGGGCATAGCTAGGATCTCATGCTAGGAAATATCTGTAGGGGTTGGGTCTCTATTATTTAATATGTATGGTCTACGATGACATCCCTTGATTATAATGTGGCTACCAATGAATATATATATAAGGTATCATTATGTATATCATGTTTAAGGGTGAAAACCCTTATGTTTTATGTTTTTCATGGCTCGTATCTAGTTTTTTTATGCTTATTACCTTGTTTTTAAGTTTTTGTAATGCATTAAGGTGTGGATCTATAAGCTACCCCTTCCGCTTTTATTTTAGCTAAGTAAATGTACTCCCATTATAAAAATCATCCTCCACTAATGTAAATACCTTCTCATAATTCTCACATAAAGGAGGGTCTCAATGCATGTGTGTGCCTCGTGTGAGTGCCCAAAGGTCTACCGGGTGATAGGCCGGCACGCTTGGGGTTAGAAGTAGTATTAAGGGTACATAAAATGACTACATCCTGGTTCCATTTTCGGGACCTCTTTTCAAAGTTGTCATGAGAATGATGTGTGATGATAGATTTCTTGACCATGTATAGTGTCAAAGCAAGGTTTAAGAGCATGGAGGATGGTTTTCCTTAGATATTTAGTACTAGACTTGAGTTTTAAGCACGTAAATGGGTAGAAAAACACATGTATCATGAGCTATATGAGACCTTCTTTTTCTTCTTTCCAAAGGTGGATTTTTATGAATGGATTTTGGTGTATACATCTAGATCAAGATGATAATATAGATCTTGTGTATTGACCAAAGATGAGTATCAGAGGCTACAAGATGTTGATATGACTTGGACATGTGTTTTTGTTCATTAGTGGAGAAGAGTGCTGACCAATTATACCCTGGAATACGTTATTTCTATGTATTTTTTCTGGGGGTTACTGAGTTTGAGTTCTTAAGGAGACTAGAGGATCATTTTTGTGTGCTATCCCCTTAGCTATAAATATCTTGATCATTACACTAAGTTTGGAAGCATTTCCTATGGCCAAATAAGCTTCTTCTGAGCACTAGGTGAGGAAGCTAGGGTGGAGAAAGATGGCAGACCTTGAAGATAAAAAGGTGAGCGAGGAAAGATGACTCAAGTATAATGAAACTTGTGACGGAGTTAGTTATACAACGTGAAGTTACAAGAGTGATGGATTTATGGAGGTAGATGTTACGGGAAGGAATTGAGGTTCACACAGAGGATGTGGAGCCTGAGCAGTCTGTGCTACCCCATCTTGGCAAGCGTGGGAGAGATACCCCTTTATCTTCTAATGAGATCTCATCACTTGGATAAAGGAGAGATGTTGGCATGTATCTTAACCCACCTAATGAACAACCCCTAGCACTTAGTTTTCCAAATAAATATATAAGTAGTGGTAACCCAATTGGTATTGGTGGGAGTGACCGATCTGCACCTAGGAGGTATAACTTTGAATTTGGCACATCTATGGCTAGACAATCATTTCATGTCTTTGGAGTTATATTATTTAGAGTATAATTTGGGCAAGGTAAAGGTACACAAATCTTGGGTATCACATTTGGAAGCGGTGCAAGGGACACACATCCGTAGTGGTGAAATATCAAAAACTATTGGCACATATTTCAATGGGATGGTAGGGATGTTAGGCGTGACCACTTGGGGTCATTACCAACTACAGGAGGTGAATCTAGTGGAATATGAGCTAGAGGACTGCTGCTGGACCTAGAAGATCTAGAGGATTTGGTGGATAAGGAGGAACATGACCTGGTGGATCTAATGGTGGAGGCAACATTGGAGGAAATCAAGGTTTTAGATCAAGTGAACAAGGGCCTAAACCACCTTAGAAATTATTTTTCAAAATGTATTTACATATACCCAGGACTACAAAGGTGTTGAGGATGTCACGAGATCATGTACACAAGTGTGATATGTTATGGCGTGTGAAGGGGGTCACTACCCCAGATCGAAGGAAACTCATTTTGTAACAAAATTATAAGGACGTGTGCATAGTTGGTACCAGAATTTTGACCCCCATCAAACAATGGTAGATTAAACCATGCTATGGAATGCCTTCTTAATTGAATTTCATATCCCTGAGTTTTAGCAAAAGAGCATTAGCACACTAAAGGAGATTCAACAAGGTATGGCAGAGAGTGTGTAGGAATATGATGTGAATTTTAAGACTCTCCTATCAAAATTGTCTTATGATATTCATCCTTCACAACATGCTCAATGGTTTTTGGAGGGTTGATAACACCTTTTAGGAGGGCACTTTCGTGGAAGATATTCACATACCCATGTGAGGCCTTGGTGGCTACCCTACGTGCTTTGAGGTTGTTGGAAGCATGGATATAAGTGTTAGACATTTTCTTGAAGCTCATATTGTTGCAATGGCCAAGCGGTTTGAAGAATCTATCTCGTGAACTCTATGCATGAGACTCGTAGTGTCCTATGTTGTACATATTGTGAGGTAGAGGGGCATACAAAGGACAATTTTCCCTAGAGATCATTATGTGCCATGATAGTGGACTATGAGATTTTCCACAGAGATCATGATGTGAGTAGGTGCCTACTACTCGTATTGCATAATCCATAAAAATGTATCTTCTTATTGTAATATCTTTACCTCTACTACTAATGACACCAAGGATTTTAGATTGATTGACCGGATACATGATGCCCTTGATATTGATGACCACTAAACCAACCTCGAAAATAATTCCAAGGATGATGGTCATCACTATGAATGGTGCACGAGATGGAGGATGTGTGGAAAAAATTTCGAGGAGGATTTCATTGTTATGGCAACTACGGAGGAGGGAGAAGTGATTTTACACATGGAACTTGTTAGAAATGTGGATATATGGAGAACTATAAGCATGAATGTCCTTATCTCAGTAATAATTCTCTTGGTGTGGAAAGAAGCACAAGTATGAGGAGTTCTCGAAGCTATTTTAACATATGAGCTAGTAATACTTGGAAGGACAAAGGCACCACAATGGTAAGCATACATAAGGTCAACTCACAATGGATGCCACGAGTGGCGCACGATTCTAAACTATAACCTATACTAGTGACAATGTAAGTTGAATTTATGCGTGTGAGGGAAACATCAAGGTAGAAATCGCTAGTTACAAGAGAATAGGTGATGCAGGGGAAGTATTTGGACCCTACTCATCATAAAGAAGTGTATCAAGAGACCATGGATGTAATTTGAAGCCTACTAGGAGAGATCCAGTGCCTAAAGGAGTGGTAAAGATAGTTAGAGAAAAGGAAGAGCGATGAGGCCTTGCAGAAGGATATGGATGAGGTCAGGGAAGTGTGTAAAATTTTGAGGCAAGAGAATATCATTCCTTTTCTAGGGGAATGGTTATTGGGAAATGTACCACGCACCGGAGTAGAGCACAAGAGGAAGGTTCTGCATGATAACCTTCCTCCCCATAGCCTCGACTATGATAATTGATGGATGGCTTTTGAGCAATATTATGATTGACATGGGTGACGAAGTCAATGTTATCACTCTAGACACCTAACATCAAATGGGAAGGAACCCATTACAGTCATCCTTGAATGTGTTTTATATGGCTAACAAATCAAAGGAAAATCCCATGGGTGTCTTGAAGGACATTGATATCACTATCCAACAGAGAAGTTCACTGGGGATTTTGAATTTTTAGCACTAGCTAAGGTCGACAAATTTCTAGCATTACTTGGGTGCCCCTAGTGTTATAAGAACAATGCTAACCTATGGTTCAACAAGGGGTGCGTAAGATTTGAGAATAAGGAAAAATGAGTAATCATCCCCTTGACCGATGGGAAGTCAACACCCTATATTGATCCTTTGGGTGAAGAAGTTCTTGATAGGATCTATGTGCACTCTATCAAGGACCCTGAGGTGATTAATCCTATAGAAGGAGTTATTCAGTTTGAAGACACTCAATCTATGAGTGATACCACAAGCATAGCATGTGAAAATTGGGTGCACAGGACTTATGTGTTAATTGGGAGGAAATTTAGAGGCTTTGTTATAATATTAATAAAGGTGCGCTCACTCAAGCACCTAGGAGGAAATAAGTTTCCAAATTACTCTGGAGGGGCCAACCCTGATTTTTGCTTACGAGAAATGGAAACCTAGTGGAAAAATGAGATTGAAAGAAGAAAGATGCTTAGTTATAACTTGCTCAGGACCATTTGTGTGTTGGTGGGTGACACACCAAGATAACCTTATAGAGTGGCACAAAGTAATAATCATGTTCTCTGTTAGGTTTTCCCGAAGCAATGCACCCACTATCATACAAGACTATCATGAGAAGGATCCCATCTCGTTTCATGTCCAAGCATGTGATAAATCCTAGATGGAAGGCATGGAAGCATTGCCACCTTCTCAATGGTTGCATAACTTGTACTCCACTTTACAAGGTTGTACATGTGCATGGTCCATTCACTTAGAGACACACTGTCGTCGATAGGAAACTAGTAGGAGTTGAGGGCTGACCTTCTTCAAGATTTTGAATATCGAAGCACCAAGCCATCAATGGATAAGGTATTATAGGTTGTTAAGAACCTAATGATGGGAGAAAGTGCCATGGTAGAAGATAGAATTCTAGATTTATTGGGTGAACCTAGTTTGGAATCACGTTTTGATGAGGAAGAGTTAGAGGTGATACAGTTTGAGCATGCATGCATAGAGAAATAAAAGGAAATATGGTCTATATGATAGATGGCGAAGAGATGGAAAATTTGGATGTTAACCATATTGAAGGCACGTGAAAAGTTATGGATAGTGCTGATGAGAAAGCAAGCACCTACTATAAACCCTCAAAACAAAGAAGGTTAAAATTGGCTCAAAAATAGAACCTAAGGATGCCACTATTTGAAACTATTGGTCAAAAAAGGAGGTTTTGAAAATCATTGATCTATTGCATGAGTTTTAAGATTTATTTCCACATGGGTACCATGAAATTAAAGGAATTAACCACTCCTTTGGGGAGATAAAAATCAATTTAAAGGAGGGTGCGCATCCAGTTCAAAGATACCTTACCGAATGAATCCAAATTTGGGCATTCGAGTCAAGGAGGAGATAGAAAAGATGATCGCATCAGGAATCATTGAAGATATGGAGGAATCAAAATGGATAAGCCCCATGGTCATCAGCAATAAAAAGGATAGAATGATAAGGATTTTTTTTTACTACAGGGACTTAAATGTGGTATGGGTAATTGACCCCTTCCTAACCCCTTTTACCGAGGAAATCCTGGAAGGAATAGCTGGGCGCGAGATTTATTCTTTCATAGATGGATTCTCAGGATATCAACAAGTTGGAATCACAAATGAGAACCAAGAAAAGAAAATTTTTTCCACTGGATGGGGAATTTTTCCCTACATGGTCATGACATTCGAACTAAAGAATGCTCCTCCTATGTTTTTGTGTATAGTAGTCCAGGCATTTCATGATTTTATCCATAAGCTCCTTTAGGTTTACCCCGATGACTGGAAAGTGTATGGGCTAGTGAAATACTATTGTGAAAAATTTTAGTTGATGTTTGAGAGATGGTGACGATTACGCATATCCCTCAACATCAAGAAATGTCTCTTGGCTACTCCATTTGGAACCCTGTTGGGGCACATCATATGTAAGGAAGCCTTCTTGGTGATCCTGCCAAATTTTTTATTATTGTGGGATTTGGGAAGCCTACCAACCAGGGAAATGCATGGATTCCTTGGACATATGGGGTACTACCAAAAATTTACTAAGGGGTATGCCAAGATCATCATGCCATCATAAAATTTACTAAAACACAAAAGTGCATTTCACCGAGGAGAGGCGCAGAGACGGTATTTTATACATTAAAGAATAGGTTTATCACTACGCCCATCTTACGTTTTCCCTCTTGGGACAAGCCATTCCAGTACATGTTGATGCTTCAGGGATGGCAATTGGGTCACTCTGGATAAGGACTTTTGACCATCCCTTGTTTTTCTAATAAGAAGTTAACACCAACAAAACATAACTACACTACTACCGAGCATGAAGAACTATCAATGATCTACACATTGTACAAATTCATGAAATATCTATTGGAAACACTGCATATTCTACACAGACCACGTGGAATTGAATTTCTTGGTGAACAAGCCCATTTTAAAAGGCCACATATGTCGGTGGGTCTTATTATTTCAAGAGTTTGAGTTTACATTTGTTGTGAAACTAGGAAAGAGTAACTCAGGGCCTAACCATTTATCAAGGATTGTTTCAGGAGAGGATGTGTAAAGCATTTAGGATACAATGCCAGATGTACAACTATTTAGGTTATGGTGCACATCCTCTGATTTGGAAGATATTGTTGTGTTTCTCAAAATGGGTGTGGCACTGGAGGGAATGAAGAATATGGAAAGAAAAAAGTTATCCATACATGCCACGCCCTACATGCTAATCAATGGATACTTATACGAGCTAGGCCATAATGAGGTTTTGCACCAGTGTGTGTTGGAACATGAGTGCATTGCAATCATGGAGGAAGTGCACGGTGGGATTGCAGGAGGAAACTATACAGGGAATGCCACCATGAGAAAGATTCTACTAGCAGGGCTTTAGTGGGAAAGCATCTACCAAGATTGCATTGAGTTTTGCAAGGCATGTGACCATTACCAGCTCCTTAGCAAACCAGAAAAAGGGATGAGATTTCCTTGAGGCCGATAGCTAGCGTAGAACCATTTGAAAAGTAGAATATTGATATTTTAGGACCAATTTCACTTGCCACACAAAGGACTGGTTCACGTTATATCATCACTTCTACTGACTACTTAACAAAATGGGCAGAGGTAGTGCCTACAAGGGATTTCATAGCAAGAATAAGAACTACATTTTTGTGGGAAAATATAATCATCGATATGGATGTCTATTGAGCTTAAAAAGTGATAGGGGTACCCATTTCTTGAATGAGACAGTAAGAATATTGTTGGAATAATTCATGGTATCCCATCACAAGACTACCCCATATCACCCACAAGCTAATAGGACTGTTGAGGTGTTTAACAAAATTTCAAGTCACACGCTAACAAAAATTTGTGATATGGGAAGACAGGATGAGGATGAAAAACTTTCAGCTATACTATTGGTGTACAGGACTACCTACAAGAGATTGAACAAGGCCACACCATTCCAATTGGTGTTTGGTGTGGAAGTTGTTTTACTAGTAGAATTTATGCTACCATCCCTATGTATTACACGTGCAAGGGGATTAGGCGATGAACAAGCACTATAATATCACATGGAGAATTTGATGCGCTTGGATGAAAGGTGATCATTTTCTTGGTGGATTCAAAATAATAAAAATGCATAAAAATGCATGACATGATCACCATATTAAAAACAAATAATTCAAGGTTTGGAAGACAATCTTACTTTATGACTCCAAATTTTTGCACCACCCCGTGAAACTAAAATTTCATTGTTAGGTCCATATATTATATCATACATCTATGATTTAGGTGCATGCCGATTCTGAGCACTTTGGATGGGACGAGGTTACCAGGCCATTTCAATGGGAGTAGGCTAAAGCCCTACTATAAATAAGGCTTCTGTGTAATCATAAATAAGGTAGTATTTCCATTTAGCCTAGGATTTCCCTTAATGTATTTTCCTTTCTTTGTGTTTCCCCTTCTCGTTTCTTGTTCCCTTTCTTTTTGTTGTTTTTGTGTGTTATACATTTGTAGCCACTTATTATCTTCAAAAAAATTCTATGTGCAAAGGACCACACATCTATTTTTGTGTGGGGTGGAGTAATGTGACAAATAATAGAAGCTAGTAGTAGAAGCTATGTTTTGATGGCCCGGATTGAAGGATCAAAAGCAGTAGTTTGGAAGAACGTGCGTAGAAAAGGTGGACATAAGGATTTTGGTGTCAGGAGAGCTTTACAAAGACCATGTACAAAGGATGAGAAGCCTAGGAACAACTTGAGGTGAGTGATGTCAAAAATCAGGGTAAGGATAGAAGAAGTTCCTTTGGCTATTTGTGATAATGCACAAAAGGATCTTCTGGTCAAGAAGAAATTTTGTGTGCTAGAAGGTTTTAGAAGTTTTTGTGTAGGATTGGGTGCGGGGTAAAAGTGTTGAAGGTTGGATTAAAGGGAAAAAGTTTCCTTTATTACAAAGGTACGATGGTAGGTGACATTGCATTTATCACGGAAAAGAATCAAAAACTATAAGTAGAGGGTCGGTATACATCATTGTTACCTTGCATTTGTGATATCAAAAATCTCTTACGAACTAGGGCATCCTTGAGAGAAGTTGTGTGAAAGAGGGTTATGAAGATCTGAGTGTATAGTTAGGTTGATCATTGAACCAGGGTGAAAAAACAATACACGAGCATGGGGAAGAGGGTTGTAGGAATTTTAGAAACCCACAAGTGCATACATTGTCTTATGGAAGGAAGGGTTTTTTTCTAGGTTAGGGTTCCATAGTTAGGGCACATGATTGAAGGTATTTTTGCATAAGAGTAGAGCCATAAAGTTAAGTAGAGCTAGGATCAGAAGGAAGAAAATAATTTTTAAATAACCCGACAAGAGAAAATGGCACCAAGGAAGGTAACCACTATTTCACCAAAGAAGGGAAAGGGAAAAGGGAAACAAGCTGTCTCCACTAGCTTCAACAAATAATGGTACACAGAGATGCAATACCCAGATGGTGTATTGTTGGGAAAATAATGGGTGTCTCACGTGAGAAAGATGGTTGTAAGTGACTAAAACCATCAAATGAGCACCATAGAGAAAGAGATGGCATTGGAAATGGTTAGACCTATAGACAAAAGGACACTAGATGGAATGCCAATCTATGACAATGAAGTAAAGGTGAAGATGGAAAAGGCTGGGTTATTGTAACTCTATGAGTTGCCCTATTTTTGCAAACCCGAGCGGTTGTACCAATGGCTAATGTCGTGCGTGTATGAAGACCATTTCTACTTCGCAGATGAAGGATGAGGATAACTCCCACTAATTTCCAAATTTACTGGTCTTACCTGTGAGGGATATTCATTTGATGATGAATTGGATGACAAGGAGGCCATCAAGAAAACTATGGAGGCCTATGACTACAAGAAGGGGTCATGGTACTTTGACATCTCAATGATTTCTGACCCCGTGATGAGGATGGCCACACACTTAGTATCCAAGCTAAATGGATAGGAGAGGTGGACATAGGTCAACAAGTCCTGGTTGAATGTTTTTCAAAAGATCTCAGAGGGGACCATCTATAACATCTTGGAATTTATAGTAGAAGAGATCATCAGTGCCATGCACGATGGAAAAAACATAATGTTTGGTAACATATTCCTTACCATCATCTTTTTAGAGATTGGAGTGCTCGATGGGCCAAAAAAATTTGTATGGGAGTACCTAGATGAGAACCCCTCCCCATCAAGAGATTTAAGTACACTTGCAAAACAATGATGGCCACCCATAAGGCGAGCCTGGAAAAATGGTATAAGTGGATGTCCTGACACATTTAGCACAGAATGGACAATACCTAAGAAATTACCTATTTTTCTCTAAGGAAAAGCTGAATTCTCCATCTACCAACACTTCTAAATTGGCTGGTTTACTCTCGCGAGAAGGTGCCAAGGGTCCCTGGTGTAAGTTTCCATTCTCCTTCACAACACAATACATCCATGCCAGAGTTAATATATTCAAAGAGGTAAAGAAGCTAAGATTTGACCTCAAAGCACGGTATACCAAGACTACCCAGAGCTACGCAGAACCCTAATATACCCAAAGAAGTGTGCCTATGTGGAGAATTATGTCTCCTATAATGTGCATATGGTGAAGCCCAAAACATTTCATGTTCTTTGTAAGAACCCCAATAAGGGTATACTGCGCATAAGGCCGAAATGTGAGAAGGGCATCTATATGGAAAATGATGTCTCAATCCCAGAAGATCCTACCACAAGGAAGAAGGTCATGCCAAAGAAAAGGGAGAGAGAGGAGGCACCTAAAAAAAAGGCACCAAGTGCACAACCAATGCAATCCTTATGCATGCAGGAGTCGAGTGCAAATCCAAGCACCTATGCATGGAGAAAGAAGTCCCCTTCAGAAGAAAAATAGTAGACACATGAGGAAGAAATGCCGAGCAAGAAAATCCCCCGAAAAGAAGAGTTACCAGTAAGGAAGGATTCACCTACTAAAGAAGATAAGCAAGAGTCTCATACTAGATTCACAAGTTAGGAAGAAGCAAAAGGTATTATAAAAGGTGGAGTCAAACAAATGGAGATCTGTTAGGAAATAAGTGATAAAATATGCAAAATAATCCCTTACAGAATCGCAACAGTAGAAACTAATATGTAGAAAATATTACAGATCTCAAATAAAAGTGTAGAATAAATAACACAACACGAAAGACAGATATTTAACGTGGTTCACCCAATTTGGGCTACGTCCACCAAGAATCACTTGCTCAAATTTTATTACAAGCCTCCACTCTCTCAATACAATACCCAGATCCATTTGGAGCTATGCTCAACAAACTCTACAAAATTCACACCCGAATTCAAAGCACATCTGCAATGCATTTGCTTGTATATGTATCATATGCATAAGACCATATAAATAGACAATTGCTTAAGCAGTTTGATACAAAATTGTGGGTATCAAAACCATGGGCAAAAACTATGGGTATCAAAAAAATGGGTACCAAAAACCATGGGCCAAAAACAGCCCATAACAAGTTACTTTCCATTACCCATGGGTTAATAAACCACCCATGAAAATTTGCTTGGGGCTTCACCCTGAACCCCCTTGACCCACTCACTAGCGAGCGGGACCACCATAAAAATACCCGAGTGTAACACATAGAAGGTGTACCACACTCTAACATGAAAACAGGCTCCACAAACATAACAATCTCCCACTTGGAGACTGATTTCCACTGAGAAAGCTTCTCAACCCTTCACTATCATCTGCGAAGGCCAACCAAAGTTGAACATAGCTTTAGTTTATCCCTTGTGACCACCTTGGTCATCATGTCTATAGGATTCTGACTAGTATGAATCTTCTCCAACTTCAACTTATCTTCCTCTAAAGCTATCCTGATGAAGTGATATCTCAACTATATATGCTTCATCTCGAAGTGAAAAGAAGAGTTCTTAGCTAGGTCTATAAAGAATCGACTATCACTATACAGCCTTACATTCCTCCCGCTATGCCCCAACTCCTCAAGCAATTGTTGTAACCAAATCATCTCTTTGCTTGCCTCTGTGGCAGCAACATACTCAGCCTCCGTGGTTGACAAAGCCACTAGCTTCTGTAGTCATGAAATCTAGCTTATTGTTGTCCCACCTACAGTGTAAATATAACCTGTCATGCTCCTCCTACTGTCTACATCTCCAGCCATGTCTGAATCTACATAACCACGTAAAGTGGTGTCTGATCCACTGTAGCATAAAACTATCCCCATGGTCCCTCTCAAATACCGAAGGATCCACTTTACTACTTTCCAATGCTCTTTACCTGGATCACTCATAAATCTACTCACAGCTCCTACTGCATGGGCAATATCAGGCCTAGTGCATACCATAGCATACATCAAACTACCAACCGCTGATGAGTAAGGTACCTTGGACATATGGTTTCTTTCCTACTCTGTCTTGGGACACTGCTCCTTTGATAACTTAAAATGGCCTGCCAAAGGAGTCCCAACCAGTTTAGCATCCTGCATGTTAAACCTATCCAATACCTTCTTAATGTACTCTTCCTGAGATAAAGTCAGCTTTTGTTCCTTCCTATCTCGAGTTATCCTCATACCAAGGATTTGTCTAGTAGCCCCCAAATCCTTCATATCAAAGGATACACTTAGCTTTTTCTTGAGTACTTTTATTTCATGCATGTTTTTACCATGTAACCAAAGATGTCATCAAAATACAAACACAGGATAATATAACTTCCATCCTCAAATTTATTTGTATACACACAATGGTCGAATGACATCGATATAACCTTGCTCCATTATGAAGCTATCAAAATTCTTATACCATTGACATGGAGCTTATTTCAGGCATACAAGCTCTTCTTCGCCTTTACACACCATCTCCTCTTTACTTTTGACTCCATATCCTTCTCTGTTCACTTTGTATATATAGCTCCTCCTCCAAATCACCATGGAGGAATGTAGTCTTTACATATAACTATTCTAAGTGCAAGTCTTCTGCTGCCACTATTCCAAGAATAGTTCTAATAGAAGTCATTTTTACTACGAAGAAAAAAGATCTCATCAAAATCTATACCTTGTTTCTCGTGCAAACCCTTGACCACCAACCGGGCCTTATATATTTTCTTTCCTCCTTCTTCATCTTTAACTCGTACACCCACTTGTTCTAAAATTTTGTTTTTCCTTCCTGGTAGCTTCACCAAATCCCAAGTCTAGTTCTCCATGAGAGACTTATGCTCCTCATCCATGGCTTGATCCCACTTCTTACCGGCATCTACCGCATTGCTTCATCAAATATCTTTGGCCCTCCACTATCGGTGAGTAATAAATAATAAAGAGAAGGAGAAAACATTCAGGTTCTTTTCTTACCCTAGAATACCTCCTCACTATAGGAGTTTGGGGGTAAGTGCAGGAAGTTGATGGACAAATATAGGGTCATCCGTGGACATCATATTGCAAATAACAACATAATATCAACTTTTAGGGATTATTAGCAATACATACACTCAAAATTAGACAAAATTATATTAATATGAATCATAGCATCCGGAATCTAGTTTCTAAAATACTAATTTTTATAAAAAATGGACAAGATTAGCTATATTAAACACTCAAAATTCAATGACTTGGTATTTTTTTTTTAAAATGCCGATAAGATTATAGTCCGTTTGCCCACAATTTGGATGACCAAAAATTTATATATATTTTTTTCTTTGGTGAGAAGTTATATGCCACTATCTATCTTGGGATGGATTTTATTTTGTATTTTTTTGAGTAATATTTTATTTTTTATGATTTTTTCCGTGAAAGTGGTATGAAAACATAAAGAAAACATAGCACTTTCCGTTTGCCCGCCATAACTTCATCAAAAAATATTGAAATCAAATAATTTTTTTTTTTTTAACATGTATATAATTTCACCACGGTTGGGATGGTATAAGTTTTATCACATTCTAATAAGTGAAAAAAATTTGCAATCTTAAACGTAGACAAACATTTACAGGAAAAGTGTCTTAAATACCTACTATTAATAAAAAATTATAAAATGATATTTATCCTCTTCTATTCACTTTAAAACTAGTATTTCTACAAAGCTAATAGTCTCCCTACGCAATGGTATCATTTTTATGACATAGTTTTTAATTTTTAGCATGGTTCAAGTCCGCGGAAGACTAAATTTGATGTTTTGCTGTTTTTAATGTAAAATTCAGGATTTGATGTCCACTTAATTGTCCCCCAACTTGGTGCACTTACCCGGGGTTCCTATTGAGTAAGTTCCTAAACTGATTCATGGGTCACTGTCCCATCTGGAAGATCCTCTACCACTACATATTATTTCTTGGATTCTTCCCTGTTTTCCTACAATTGTTGCTTATACATGACTTTCTCATTAAAGACCACATCCCTAGATGAATGATTTTCTTGTCCTTAATACTCCAACATTTAAATCCAAAGTCATCACCACCATAACCAATAAAAGTACATTTTTCTGATTTAGCCTCTAGCTTGGTCCTATCATCCTTGTTAATATGAATAAACACCTCACATCCAAAGACTCTAAGAAATGACTAATCAACTTTCTTACCGTACCAAGCCTCCTTAGGTATGCCTCCATCCAAGGCACTTAAGGTTCCTCTTTTATTAAGTACACAAACTTTGCTCATTGCTTCTACCCAAAAATAAAGAGGCAGTCCTGCATGTATCCTCATGCTCCTAGCACGTTCCATTATTGTTTTGTTCATCCTTTCTAACACCCCATTCTGCTGTAGGGTTCCTAGAACCATCTTTTTCCTATGGATTCCATTCTTAGAACAATAATCATCAAATTCATTGCTGTAATACTCCCCTCCATTATCTGACCTGAGACATTTTAACTTAAGACCTGTTTCATTCTCTACAAAGGCTTTCCATTTAACAAAAGTATCAAATACATCAAATTTGTTTCTAATACAATAAACCCAAAATTTCCTTATTGCATCATCAATAAAAGTAACATAATAACTTGAACCCCCAAGAGATGATACCTGAGCTAGCCCCCACACATCAGAATGTAGTAGATCTAACTTACTGTCTTTCTTCGTAGGTCCAACCTCAAGAAACCTTACTCGCTTGCTTCCCATATATGTAGTTCTCACATAAATTCAAACCAGTTTACGTATATCCAGAAAAATCTTCTTTATGATGTCCATGCCCTCATGGCTCATATGACCGAGCCTATAGTGCCATAATGTTGTATCTACATCTGAAGCCACAAGATTACAATCATTAATAATATCGTGGATAAATACAAGATTCCAACCTTCTTACCTCTTGCCACCACAAGATAACCCTTGATAACCTTCCAAGAGTCGACTATAAATATCATAGTACAACCATCACTTCCCAATTGCCCGTCGATATCAAATTTCTCCTTAATGTAGGCACATGTCTGACATCCTTCAATAGCCATGTATTCCCATTCTACATCTTAACCTGAATAGAACCTTTTCTAACTATACTGCAAGGCTCATCATCACCAAGAAAAACATGCCCAAAATCCCCTTGAACATAATCAACAAAATAATGCCTATGTGGAGTAGCATGAAAAGAAGCCCCTAAATCTAAAACCCAAGATTCAATAATATTATGCAAAGAAAGAATCAAAGCATCCTGACATACATTACCCGATGCCATATTTTCCTCCTTGTTTTCTTCCTATTATTTCTTCTTGTCCCGAAGCTCCCAACAATCCTTCTTTGCATGCCCAGACTTTCCACAGTTCCAACATACAATCTTTCTCTTGGATTTTGACCTTGCCCGATCTTTCGATTTTCTACGGTTTCCTCTATTCTTCTGTCTCCCTCTAGTTTCCACTGTCAAAGCATTCCCTGAAGTAGAAGATTCCCCAAAGCTTTTTCTTCACATTTCCTTTCTTAGAATCACCCCTACAACATCCTCAAACTTCAACTTTGAGTTAGCCTGAACTGAGTTGCTTACCGCCATTACCAAGCTATTCCAACTTTCAAGTAAAGAGCACAGAATTAATAAAGCCCTAACTTCTTCATCAAATTCTATTGTAACTGAATCTAGCATATTCACAACCATATTGAAATCATTTAAATGATCTGCTACTGAACTATTCTCAGACATCTTCATATTAAACAAATTTTTCATTAAAAATATCTTGTTAGAGGCAGAAGGTTTTTCATACAACTTCCCTAATGCATCCATTAGATATTTTGTAGTCTTTTCCTTTAAAACATTAAATAATACCGAAGATGCAAGACACAGCCAGATCGTTCCAAGTGCCTTCCAATCCAACAAATCCCATTCCACATCTGTCATACTCGAGGCTTTGTTCACCTTCTTAGAAAACGGAGTATAAAGATCCTTTTGATAAAGGTAATCTTCCATTTGCATCTTTCAAAGACTAAAATTATGCCCGTTGAATTTATCAACCCTAGATCTTCCATCATCTCGCCATAGCTCCCACTCAAGATAAAACTTTCCTATGATTCAACACTTCAAAGAAACCAAAACCAGCTCGATACCAATTGTTAGGAACTAAGTCATAAAATATTTGGAATAATCCCTTATAGAATCGCAACAATAGAAACTAATATGCAAAAATATTACAGATCTCAAATAAAAGTGCAGAATAAATAACACAACATAGAAAGACAATATTTAACATGGTTCACCCAATTTGGGCTATGTCCACCAAGAATCACTTGCTTAGATTTTATTACAAGCCTCCACTCTCTCAATACAATACCCAGATCCATTTGGAGCTATGCTCAACAAACTCTACAGAATTCATACCTAAATTCAAAGCACATTTGCAATGCATTTTCTTGTATATGTATCATATGCATAAGACCATATAAATAGAAAATTGCTTAAGAAATTTGATACAAAACCGTGGGTATCAAAACCATGGGCAAAAAACCATGGGTATCAAAACAATGAGTACCAAAAACCATGGGCCCAAAAACAGCCCATAATGGTTACCCATTACCCATGGGTTAATAAACCACCCATGAAAATTTTCTTCAAGGGTGAAGCGGGACCACCGTAAAAATACCTTGAGTGTAACACATAGAAGGTGTACCACACTCTAACATGAAAATAGGCTCCACAAACATAACAGATCCTTGAGGCTTACAAGGGTGACAGGGATGATGACGAGCATGGAGAGGCTCAAGACCATCCCAGTGTGACATACTTGACTCAGAGGAAGGGAATGAAGAGAATGATTAGGATGAACAAGGTGCTCATGGAAAGGTGGAAAGTGACAAAGTGAACACTAAGGATCAAAGGACCCCAAGCCTCACCAAGGATCGATAGAAGATGTTGTGGAAAGGGAGGTAGTGGGTATAATAAAAGACTTGGTGGAATAGGAGGTGGAGCACAAAGTGCCAACGAATTACTCAAGGAGATGTAGGAGGATAGTATAGAGAAGGAATATGGGAGTATGGGTAGAGATCCAAGTCTAGCGGTAAGCTTTCCTAAGGTAGCATGCATGGGAAGGAAGAGTGTGGTAGCGGTGCAGGAGCAAGGAATGAGTTATATCAATTATCCAAATAAGGTATTGCATGCACATTTCCAAAGTACTGTTCCTTCCAACCAACTCCTTGCATGGTCTTCATTCGAAGAAGAGTGTGCATACTCTTGTACAAGAAAGATGTTATTTATGCTTTTGAGTCCCATGTTGATGAGATAGATTTTGAAGTCAATCGAGAGGCATTGATGAAGATACCAGAAACTAAGGGAGTAAACCCTCTGGTGAATGATCAACAACTATCAAATGATAAATTCTATAATGCAATCAATAAGGTGTTAGTAGAGGTCGAGGCAAGACTCTTCAAGAGGAATGATAGATTAAGGGTCTTGGAGGAGGAAGTGGAGAATAAGAATGAAGAAATCATTGAGAAGAGAAAGGATTTAAAGGAGGATGTGATCATTCTATAATTAAGGTGTGAATTGAGGGATGATAAGGCAAATGTGCGTGAGGTGTGCAAGAAGATAGAGATGATTATGGACACCCATAATCTTAAAGCACCCATACTTGGCCTCGCTTTAAGCTAAAATATGAGTCAACCTTGCAATGCTTGGAAGACTTAACCCGCATCCTCACCATGGAAAGGAAACCACTCACATTGGAATCAGTAGAAGAGGCATTGACACTCCGGAAGGAGGAAGATTAATCAAGATCGGGAAATAGTTACTTGATATTATGATCTCCTTGCCACTTTGTAAATACCATCATGTAAATAGTTGAGACTATGTATGAAAATTGTGCTGATAGAGACATGGTAGCAAGAATTCTAGTTGCTACACATGAGGTAGACCTAAAGGATTTTCAAGAAAAAACAAAGGAAACAGGGCGGAGCGGGATAAAATCCTAACTAAAGTAAAAAGAAGTTGGAAGAAATCAAATCCTTGCAGATTTCAATTAAGAATCGATTAAGGAGTTGTACCCCTAGGTCACTCACAGAATGGATGCATTACACGACCTTACCAAGCAGTTAGAAGGAATTATAAATACGTGAAATGCTAAGGGTGATGAATTGAGTTTTGAGGAGGTGAACACTCTAGTGGGTGACCTACTTCAGTAAGCATAGGGTGAAGTGGATGCCTAGAAAATATTGAGGCAACAATAAGGAAGGAGTTCCCACTCCTCTTGCAGCAATAACATATTATTCCATTCTTTCATTCTTCATTCAATTTATCCAGTCCCACTATTCTTTATTTTTTAAAGGAGAAGTATGTTTTCAAGGATGGAGAATACACTTAGTGTGGAGTCATTTTGGGCCTTGAAATATTAGCTACGTACCAAAGGTCATGCGCGTGTAGGACCAAGTGATAAGAAGTGCTCGCGGGGAGAAGAGCGCAAGACAGAGAGGTTTAAGATGGGTTTAGGTGAAACTAGGGCATGTGCGGTAGGGAAGAACATAGGTTCAAAGGACTTAGCCACATTTGGAATTCTAGAGGCACTTGAAGAAAAACATGAGGACCCAACTAGGCATGTTGAATGGATAAGGTACCAACCTAGAACCTTGGAGGTTAAGAAAAGGATATTCCACACATGGAATATTCCTAGAAGACATCATTATAGAGAGTGGAGGGTTTGTAAAGGGATACGAATTCATCATTGGAGGACCACATCGACACTTGGCACATAATATGTTCGAAGATAAGGCATGGCGGTGGGTATTGATCCTATAAAAGAGATGTTTGGACTAGAGAAAGAGGCATCGGACATAAGAGGAAGATAGATGCTCGAAGAAATGATCTCAAGAGTATGCAAGAGGTAGAAAGAATGTATCATGAGTAATATGTTGCAATAAATCTAGGGTTTAGAGAACTTAGTGCTGAGGGCTTTAAAGGATGTAATAAGCCTATGTATGGCATTAATATCTATAACAGAGGTTAAAAGGAAGGGTATAGTTATGATCTTATGGTAGGAAATGTTTGTAGGGGTTGGGTCTCTATTATTTAATATGTATGGTCTATGATGACCTCCTTTGATTATAATGTGGCTACCAATGAATATATATATATATAAGGGTTCATTTAGTATATCATGTTTAAGGGTGTAAACCCCATGTTTTATAACTTTCATGGCTCATATCTGGTTTATTATGCTTATTACATTGTTATTAAGTTTCTGTAATGCATTGAGGTGTGGATCTGTAAGTTTCCCCTTCCTATTTTATTTTAGCTAAGTAAATGCACTCCCATTCAGAAAATCATCCTCCACTAATGGAAATACCTTCTCATAATGCTCACATAAAGGAGGGGCTTGGTGCATGCACATGCCTCAGGTGAGCGCCTAGCGCCCACTAGGTGATAGGCTGGCGTGCTTAGGGTTATAAGTGGTATTAAGGGTACATAAAATGACTACAAATTATCAATAATTCTATAACTCTTCCTTGGTCATGATCTGATGTTTATTCTTTCATAGTTTGGAGCAACCCTCGAACATTAAATTCTTCATTCTGTGAATTACCAAGTTAGTGCACTGTGGTCTCCTTAGAATTTAATGGTCATTTCAATCCTTTAATTTGTTGAATTTCATGGGAAGGAAGGATCATGGAGATTCGGAAAGATCTGGTGCCTAGCTAACATATGTAAATTTGGGTTCCTTAAATGGTACGGGGTATTTATTAGAAAACTCAACTAAGTTAAGAATAGGGCTTATAATGAGCAAAAAAATCACCTCTATCTTTGGGATGGGCACCGCTTTTGGGTGCCACAGAACCAAAATATAATTCAATAGAAATATTAGATGCTTAATACGTTGGGTAAGGAGTCGGGAGATAAAACACATAGGGATTTTCTGAAAACATACATTACATTCACACCGAGAATACTGAAATATCACAAAACATGATCACTATAGACTAGAGCACAAAAAATGGAAACAACAACATAAGAAAAACAACATCAAAATTGTACACTTTGTAAAATGTCATACCTTACCCTCGGCTTAGTCTAAGAAATTTTTGAGATGCATGCTATTGATAATTAAATCTAGTAAGGGTCCTTCTAAGTCTTTCAGAAAGAATGTATGTTCTCCAATTCGATATCAATAGAATATGGTCTCATCCATAGGGCATCAAATTTTCCATGTTTTCCCTTATGCTCATTTCTATTGTCCCATAATAAGATTAAGTCTCTAACACTAAAAATCTTGGAGTGACCTTTTTGGTCAAATATCTTCTTCATTTTTTCTCTAAACTTGACATTTTTATGGGACTCTCTTCTTTCCTCATCTAATTCCATAATTTTATTGATCCTTGTCTTATATGGACTTGCTTATTTTCCATCTTCAAATTGTTTATTAAACTGATATGGAAAGTTACAAGTGTAACGGAAAAAGGGATTGAATTCCATAAAATAACTCAAAAGGAATCTTTCTAGTAGACCTATTGGTGGTAGTTCTGTCTACCCATAATACAAATTTTAGTTTCTCACCCTTATAATTTTATTTATCTCCGTGTCATTATAAGGATTTTAATAAGGTTATTTTTATTCTTATAACTCTCTAGTTATTTGGATAACTTACATACATATTTTTTTCTTAGATATCTTCACTACAAGTGGCATGTACCTCAGTTGTCTCCTTGGCACATTCACTTGGTCATATTTTCCTTGCGCACCCTTACACACTTCCCCTTCTCCCCTTTCCATTTTCCTTTTCCTCTTTGTTCCACTCTTACCTTGCACACATCTTCTATGCATTCACCTTTTTCCTAAAAATATATTCATCATACGCGTGTGACTTACACTTGCTTCAATCAGCCAAGTCCCTAGCCCTCTCGCAAGCCATGTGCATTACTTTGTTATAGTTGTGCCTTAACCATACATTTTCCACTCACCAATTTTCCCCATTCCCTCCACGCACATTGTGATTACACGTGCCCTCCTTCTATCATCCTCTTGCACCTCGTTCTTTCATGCACATACCTTGCACCCTCCTTTCTACCATGTCATTCTTTAACACACTTGAGTGTGCCAAATGTAATCAATCAAAGTGATCCAATTGGTTGTTGAACCTTCATAAAAATTTAATGAGTGACACGTGGCGAAATAATAAGAATGTTTGCACAATTGGTTGTCCTTTCAGCTAATCCACGTGTGCCATGTGTCTTTTGTGTGAAAATGACTCGACAATATTTTGACAACCATATATTTTACTAAAAATATTTTATCGATACGCACCTAGTCCTAACAATAGCTATTGACGTAGGCTACAATGCTAGATATTCAAATTTAAATTATTGGCGAGATCGATAGGTGAGAAATGTGAAAACATATTTCTGGGAATTAATGAGAAGATTTGATTTCTCTAACCACCATATTTGATCTAATCCACCCTCTTTCATTATCCAATGCACCAAATAGACTTGGGGAAGCACATTTTATAGATTTGGAGGCATATTTTCAAGCATTGAATGCTTCTTGTTGATTGTTGTATTTCAAATTTGGGTTTTTCCTCCTCTTCTTCTTCCATGGATTCATCTATAAATGTAAGATTTGGGCTCATTGTTAATGTTGGACACTTTGGATCCTTACATTTTTGTGCTAAGGATTTCATATTTATTTATTTTGATTCTCAAACCTCTATATTGGCTCATGCATGTGGATATCAGCCTTTTTCACCATTGTAATAGTTTTGTGCATTTCTGTAAATAATGGAAGCATCGTTTTGTGACTATTCTCTATCCTAAACATGTTTATATTCTTTCTTCTTGCATTTTTTTACATTGTGTGCTTTTGGTGTCACCCTACATCCTTGCAGCTCCATTTTTAGCTGTGCTCCATAAAACTGATCTAATAAATGTGTTTTTAGTTGTGCTACACATGCCTAACCTTCTTTGATGCCTTTCCTTTCATTTTCACTCAGAACAGATGGTATTCATCCCTCTCTTTTTTATGTCATCACCTTCCTTAGATTATTTTTTAATTCTATTATCCTTCTATCTCTAGTCCCTTGGCATTCTTAGCTTAGTTTTCCCTTTCAGCATTAGGAGTATCAATAGTAGTAGAAATAGATAGAGGAATCGGCCTTCTCCAGAGATATTTCTCAAGTGTGCAAGGTCACACAACTTGGACACGGTTCCATTGTTGTATCAAACAAATCAGCTATTCCAGATCTAAGCAATGGGTGCAAGTTTGACAACCAATAGTTTCTCACATGCCCATTGGGATGAGCGGTGAAAGCTTAAATTTCATATTATTAAGTTCGTGTGTGAGCTTAGTGTTTCCAGCCTTTAGAAGATTTTTTAATACATCTAGCAACTCCCAACATTTCCAAAGCTCTGTTTCTGAGTCCTGGTGCCTTTTATGAGAAGAGTGCAAACTAGACATAGTGTTGTTGTAGACACCAAAACTGGGTCACACTCCCCTTGGTCCCTCATCAAATAACCAGCTTCAAACATACTCACCTAACCGTGGACCCTTCCACCCCACATCACTATTAATTTAATTAATTTAATTTAATTAATATATATCCTCACAATATTTATTATCTAATTATCTTGATTTCTACCCCACCACCTCACTTAGCCACCTCACCCTAGACCTATTTTTGGCTTGTTTCCATAATTAACTAAGACTTGATCTTACTTGCCTTTATGAGCTAAGATTTGGTCTAACCCTAAAATCACATGACTAAGACTTCTCTAACCATATTCTCACTCATTAGAAGGGAAGCTTCCATTCTGATCCACAGGAATAAAACCAATCCAACCCAAGAAATTGAGGGAATTTTCCATTTTTAGTAAACCTAGGGAATCCCACCTTAACCGACACCGGTCACCCCTAAACCAACGTCGGTCAACTCGGAACCGTCATCGGTTACCATTTATTCACCTTAGTAGCCTTGTTTTTGGGTTGGTACATTCTAAGAGAAAATGAAGAGAAGAGAGCTACGTGTGTAAGTAGAACCATAGTCTTTTCACATACCCAAACATCCATATCCAGCTCTAGGACAGATCCAAAAGCATTTGCACTCACGGTAACATTCCGGGAAGCATCACTATTGCAATAAGCTCCATTCCACCAACTGATCATCACCACCACCCAACCATTGGACCTACAACATTGGTAAGTGTTTTTATCATTAATCATTTCCATTCTTATTCTTCTCATAGATTTGTTACCATTTATGTTATCATTCTTCTATTAACATTCCCATTCCTCCATAGCCTTCTTTCTAAAAAACTCAAAAACCTATCCCACCCTTTTATCAGATTACCTATCCTGGCCCTCCCACCTCCCTAAGTGTTCTTAGCATCCCCATCTTTATCCCTCACCATCCCCTTCCCCTTCTTTATCCCCTTCTAACCTCGCCGAGACTCTGCTCGTCGATCTCCCATAACCATCGTCGGTCTCCCTTAAACCATCATCAATTATACCCAACCGACATTGGTCTCTATGTTTCATACCCTATGCCAATAACAGAACCAAAAAACCTTTTACCAAATAACCTAAACAACCCAGAACCTGACCTTGACAAGTTCTAGTACCCTGATACCTACCAACCCTTCAAATCTTAATATAGTATAGCACTTTATATTAGATTTTCTTATTGTGATTGAATGAGATACCTAAATCATATCAACTACAGTAGGAATTTTCTTATTTCTCGCATTAATTTGTTTTAAATAGTGGATTGACAGCCATCTAGGGAGTATCACACTTCCTAGATCTAGCATACACTAGGTAGTCCACTGTCATATATCATTTAACTATTCTTTTGTGGTCTTGTTTTCTATTTCAAGTAGTTCCTCCCAACCAAAAGGAAGCTCTCATAATCAGCATTGGATCGAGAATTCAGAATGCACGCATAAACCATCAACTGATCAGAAATAGCAGGTATTCCTCCTCATCCCTTACCATTATCTGTTTCATCTCAATAAAGTAAAGAAAATGGTGAAACATTTTGGCATGCCCGGTGGGACCCATCAGGGGTTCTATTGCATTTTCTTCATTTCTAGGTGAAAATTTGTGTGTTTGTTTCCCTTTAAAAGGCTTACATAGTAATTTGTTTCCCTAGTAATCCTCTCTTCTTTCTAATTTCTCTAAAATAAACATTTCTCCTTGTCCATTTAAAAACAATCATTCTTCTTTCTTACTTTCTGCATTTAGTGAAAGAGCATACTCTATCCTATTCATCATGTGCTTCATCAAACGTAATCTTTTTTTATTTGAGCTTAAAATTGGTTACATTACATTCTTATTTGTTGCATTTATCTCACAATAAAATGAGGGCAACCTATATGTTGGAAGTCATTCCCAGGTGATGGTTGACACGAATCATATAAAGCACATTCTCTCTCTGTGTCTTACCGAACTACACAAAATTTAAATATACACATCTTTCTTAAACCACATCTTACCTAGGAACACCTGTCAGCAATCACACGATCAGATTGGTAGGTACTCCCCAACTTGTTACCTCTGTCCGAGTCATTATCTCGGAGGAGGCCCGCCCTTTCCATAACATAACTTGAAACCTCTCCTTTTAGATATCCTCCTTCGTAGGAAGCCTTCCTCACCAAAAACTCTATTCTAAATTCATGAGTTAGTCTTCTAAATAGCATATTATCAACACATTAAAAATCACTTGTTAGGTATGTGTTTTTAGTGTTTGATTGATGTGAATTTTAAGGTGTGAGGACACACTTCTCGATTTTTCCATTTTGTTGCCTTGCACACTCCACAATCATAGTTAGATTTTTCTATCTTCTTTTGAGTGTGTCAGGACTTCATTGCATCATCTCCAAACCTCTGGGTTGATTATTTATCTCACTAAAATTCACAACAATCCATTTTTCTACATTTTCCAATTTTCACAATAATCGACATCGATTACCTCGACCAAATTAGTTTTGATTAATCGGCATCGGTTTTACATTATTTTGGGTTAAATTTCCTAGAGAACCCTTATTTCATTTTATTTTCTATTAGAGTTCATGTGATTATTTTTACTCTCTAGGCTTTGATAAATAGTAATCATACAACTTGTTCATCTAACTATCAACGATATTTACTCCATTAGTAAAATTGTTCTGTCTCACAGTCACCAAGGTCGGTTACCCACTGAACCGGTATCGGTCACCCTTAACCGTTGTCAGTTACCCTATGTTGAATCTCAGCTGATACATTACCCAAATCCACCTATAAACACATCTTTTCTTCATTCATACTTGCTCTCTGTGTCATCTGCAGGATACAACATCACCTGATATACATTCATTCACATTGTGTTCAATCGCAATCAAGCTAATGCTCTCATATTTCATGCAAGTTGTCAACCACTCCCGCCTAGTCCTTCACCACCCTCTATCCTATCACCCATGGATCCAACCCCACCTACCACCATTTCATAGGTGATGAAGAATTTGCACAACTCCTTGATCAGAATCCCATAGCCTTACATTTCTACCTTTCCCACTCTTCCACCTGGGACTCCTCAGGTCAATTAATATATGGCATGCATATATCCATCTCTCCTTCCCTTATTCCCACTTCTACATCAGCCCCTAATAATGTGGCATTACCTTCACCTACTTCACCCCTAGTGGTTTCATAGCTAGGACCCATACCCACGATGATCGTTACGTCTCCAATATCAGTCATACCCGTGGTATCTGTTGTCCCCTCATCAACCACCCATACCATAACCTCATCCACACCCATTGTCTCACAGATACCAATCACAACACAACCACCTATGGTGTCGATGACCCCTACTCCATTCCATAATCTTGTCCTCTCCATCCTATAAGCACTTCCCCCAATCTCTACTAGAGTCACTACGACCAGTCCCACCTACATACACATACTATCAACCACCCCCTATCTCATCTATCACCCATTCTAGATATGTGACCTCTATGTCGATTCCCTATTCTCAACCTCCCTATTAGGCATCACCATACAATGGAATTCCACCCACATCACAGGTTCAATACCCACCCCCTTATACCACAGGAGGTGCCCTTCCTTCAAAACCTATCGGTGACCTCATCAAATTGATGATGGAAAGGATGTAAACACTAGAAGCATCAGTTTCCAGCTCACGTAATTGTCTCACCTACGATGAAATCTATAATGAGCCCATTCATCCATCCATCCCTATTCTCCCATACCTCATGCATTGGGAAATGCCAAAATTCAACCATTTCAATAGTAAAGAAGACCCACATCAGCATTTCGGTCTTTCAAACATGGATGTTACCTGATCACCCATGAATGACGCTTTACTCCTACGGACCTTCTCGATGTCCCTGACAAGACCTACATTGGACTGGTACAATGGGCTACCAAGACACTCCATCTACTCATTTAATCAAGTAGCCCAAGCCTTCTTAGACCACTTCTCAATCAACATTGTTAAGAAGGTCACCATGACTTATCTTTATTCCACATGACAGTACGATGATGAGTCTATCGCTGACTTTGTCGCTTGCTGGCGTAGCCTAATTAACCAGCTCACATTTTAATTACCTCAAATTGAACTCATAGATTTGTTTACTCGGGCTTACGCTAGACACATCTCACCAACCCTACAAGTTCAAACCTTTCGCACTTTTGACAAGGCATTCACCATGGCATAGAAATTAGAAATTTGTGTTATCGAAGGGAAGAAAATTTAACTTCATAACAAGAACATTGCATTCAAATCCAATGATGCTTCTAAATTTTGAAACCCCAAAACAACTATTCAAAACCCAAGGGATCTGCCAATGCTGTAGCTCTCAAGGCTGCCCCCCCTCATCAATCAAACCCAGCCAAACCTCCTTCTAATCTTTCTCCCATCTAAGATTTCTAGTTCAGACAAGAATAATGAAAGTACACTTCAATAGGAGAATTTTATGCTTCTGTCTTGGAAAATCTTGTTAAATCTAGTGTTATTACCCTTCCACCTATAAAACCACACACTATTTTTGACCCTGATCATTTAATGCCCGCATGGTATAAACAACATGAATTTTGCAACTATCATCGTGTCAAAGGTCATAGCGACAATAACTACATCACCTTCAATAATATCATCCAAGAAATGTTAGACAACGGAGATCTAGTCTTGGATAGCCCGAATGCACCCGCTAACAAAAACCTACATATCTTTAAGAAGCCATTCCCTAATCATGCCCCATCTTCCAACCAAGTTGGTGACACTTCAAATGATGATAGCAATGTCTGTGAGGTCCACGCTATTTTTGATGACATACCAATTACTTCCTAATTTCCTCATGTTCCTTCCATAGATGAAATCTTAGCCCAAACCCCCTACCTGCACAAGAACCTATTTCATCTACTCCTCCACCCATAGAGGAACCCCTTCATTTTCTCCTTCACCCGTGGAAGAGCCTATAATTAGCACGCCACCTTTGACCCCTCAAATTTCGAGCGGTTTTCAAAGTGGCACCTCTCCTACTCATAGGAGGTAAATGTCCACAACCTACACCATCAATAGGAGATTCCACCTCATCTCGGCCCATCCTCTCCTTTACCCATGGATTATCCTATAGAAATACCATTGCCTTTAGATGACCATTCACCACCGAAAATTCAATATCTTGTTGATTTATTGCCATCTCTCTTACCCATAGATTATGAGGCTAGCCAATTCCCTGTATCTCAAATACATTCCACGGGGATCACTACCCAATCCATATCGGTCCCACTTACAACAGTACCATTTTCATGTTTGGTCGATTTCCTGGACTATTTTGATCGAGACTTACTTTGGGGATGCCTTCTACTTCCAGTTTCAACCCAAATGTAGTTGTCACTCACTGACACCTCCACTATCTATCCAAAAGTGTTTCGAGCAACCAAACCAAACACAACCACGACTATTGCAACACCTTCCACATCACCAACCGTAGCCCAACACACACCTCTTCCCACAACCCAACATACATCTATGCCCAAACACCTACCCATGCCTATATCACCTCCCTTACCTAAACCCATCACCACCTTAGGGGTCATACCAACATCAAACCTTACTCACCCACCCATCAAATTAGATTTAGCCACTTCTTCCAAAACTAACACTAAACTTACCTTGGCCCCTAAAAAGAAGATCCAACCTCCTAGGCCTCATACACCAACCTCGCCTACCACGCCATTATCACCTTCACCCCTTCCATCCATCCTAGGGCCTCACCCCTCGACCCTAGCCAAGCAACCATCTTCCACCGGAAAAACCAAGAACACAAAGATCCCATCTCCTCATCATAGACCTCTAATATACCCAAATGACCCACACAAATTCCGTCATCACCCGTAACCTTCTTACCACCCATACCACCACTATTGTCCATAACTTCTTCACTACCCATGATACTTCCTTCTCTTTCACTCACACCTTCTACCCAACCTCTACCACCCACCTCCACAACACTTCGGTTACCCCCGTGGGTAACCCATCCTCTTCCACCATCTACTTTTCCCTCTACATCTCATACACCCATGTCATCTTTTCCCAAAAAGGTGTAACCTAAAGAAAAAAATCTGCTACTCTCCAATAAGGTAGTTAAACCAACCCAATCTTCCGTCGCTAGCTCTTCTACCATACCTGTTCCCAAGAAGATACAACAAAGACTAAAGACTACTCCAGACACCAAACTAGTGGACCAACCCATTCCCCCTCATGTAAAGCCTCTTCCTCCACAATCAACCATACATGTACCCAAACCCACATTCACCTCCCATTGTGATCCACTAGCAGGATCTTACACCAAAATCTTAACCAATCTCCTTAAAAATTTTGTCATCACATTACCACCTCTTAGACCTTACGACCCACTCAAACCCAAACCAAAAGGGTTTGAAGAAACTAAAATTTACACCTACCATCATGTACCAGGACACAATGTCAAGAATTGTAAGGCTTTGAAAACCACTCTTGTCAAATTGTGTCCTCCCGAAGAAAATTTTGACGATAATCTTCTTGATGAGGACCCCATTGCACCTTCACCAATCTCCCCAGATCTTCTCCCATTACCTACTCAGTGACCAATATCTTCACCCCCATAACTCTTTGATCCACCCCGATATTTGAGATCAACATGGTCCACATAAGAGAGTTGGCAAAACCACCACCCAAATTTGAATGTTCCTACTCATTTCACAAGGCTCTTATCCCCGCTAGGATTTTTCCCCTCATGCCATTATACCTTCCATGACACACCCTCTCCATCTATCTCCCCTCAGATTAACATGTTTCACATTTCCACCCACGCTCGAAAGAGAAAAGCAAGGAAAAGGAAATCGGCCCATCCACCACCCCTCGTACCCAGAGATACCATTCACACCCATACCCAAAGTCACCATTTGAGGTCCTGCCTATCCTATTTCCAATGGGGCCACACATCACACAATGCTAAAATAGTTGCCTCATCCCCCTCAAAATGTCCTTATATGACCTCATCCAAACCTCTGAGTCACATCGTCAATCCCTCATGGAGGTCCTTGAATCTATTAAAGTCATACCAAATGACCCCATACCCATAACCTCCATCATTACCCCTCACCATGTTGCCTCTCTCACTAGGTCATCACCTTCTTCTACGTCTCCACCTACTTGCCAAGTAGCCACCCTCAATTTTTAGAAGAAGATATCTCTCCCTTCTAGTCCGATGACCCCAACCCTACTCTTTTTATCTCTGTCTTTATCGATAATATACACATATGACACGTTATGATCAATGGTGGTGCTAGTATAAAAATCATCTCCTCCCATGCATAAAACCAAATGTGAATACTTACCAATTACATGCATGGTAACTTGGTTATGCTACGCTCCTTGATGATGCCATGACCTCTACCACAGGTAAATTTTTCTCCATGTCCGTGTAGGTCCCCGCACTATCCCTATGTCCCTTCGAATGAGGTAAATTTTACATCATTGCCTCAAATTTGAACACAAGGGACATAATTACACCATCCTTATCGACCCATCACCTTTGAAGACTTGTAACATTCTATACCATCCCAATGATATGCTTTTCCTAGTTAAGGCATCTTCCACTATTACTACTTCACCTTAAGCCTACAAGTCCATCCACCCAAAACACACTACCTCTTACTGCATCTAACCTTGCTATATCCACTATTGTTGTAACCTCTCTTTGCTGATCTACCTATTTCCCTATCATCTAGTGAGTCATTTATCCCTGCTTTATGAACATACCAACTACTGATCCCTTAGAAGGTGTTTTTCAAAGCCTCACTCTAGGGGAATACTGCATATACAATATCGACACCTTCCTCACCCCGCAAGAGTATGGGAACCTGCGCCAACACCCCAATTATGACATCACGTATTATAAATGTTTTTCCTTATGGCCCTCCCCACCTTTGCACTAATCTAACATATGGGGGACTTGATATGGCCACTTATAAACCTAAACCTCCATCCCAAACCCAACCATTGTCATCTAAGCTACAATCCCTCACTAACCACCGCTTTGCTCACACTTTCCTCTACCGATGTGTGTGGAAAGGATTTGGCTTTGGATTTTACAAACAGGGCCATCATATAGTCATTTCATATACCTCTCATAAACACAATGACCGTAGTGGCATCTGTTTTGACGCACCACCTTTCAATAAGGTTTGTGTAAACCTCATCCAGGAAGGAGAAACTTCCCCACCTCATTCACCCACATTACCATCTTCACACAAGGAGTCCATAGGTCTCGAATCTATTCCTCCTAATTTTTTTTTTCATAAACACCATTTCCTTGGGACCGTTGACCTATCAACACGATGGCAAAGATCCCTCTTCTCTTCCATTCCTCTATCCTGACATGATCGATAATGATTCACCTTCTATTAATGTTGTTCAATGTTAGCACAATGAATCCATCCTCACTTACCTTGGTATGGGAGATTATTATATTCATTGGTTGTTACCTTCTGAGATGCAAACCATGTTGAATGAATCAACCATCAAAATCAACATTAACATCGGGAGACCCACATATTCTAAAGATCGACCAATCCTTAGACACTACCGAATAGGAAGCCTTCACCTCTTTCCTTCGAGACTATGGAAACATGTTTTCTTGGTCTGTCTTTGATATGCCCAAGATAGACCCAAAATCATGGTCCATAATATCGTAATTATCCCTCATGCCAAACCCATCAAACAAAATCTACGAGAAAATGCATCCTCACATTGCTCTATTGGTCAAAGAAGAGCTTCAAAGAGCTTCTCTCATCCTTCATTCTACCCATTGACTATCCCCAATGTATTTCTAACATTGTTCCTCTCACGAAGGCAACAGGGGACTCCACATTTTCATGGACTTCTGTGACCTCAACCTCACTTGTCCCAAAGATGACTTCCCCCTACCAGGCATTGACCAACTAGTTGATCTCACCGCTGGCCATGAAATGTTATTTCTCATGGATGGTTTCTCGGGATACAATCAAATATTACTAGCTCCAGAGGATCAACATAAGACTACCTTCATCACCCCTTGGGGACATTTATCTATCGAGTCATGCCTTTTGGCCTCAAAAATGTTGGTGCTACATATCAGTGAGCCATGACTTACATCTTCCATGACATAATGTATCGCATATTGGAATATTACATAGATATTCTTCTATCCAAACCTAAACATCGAATTGGACACCTATCATCGGTCCTTAAAACCATATTTGACTATCTCATCATGTATTGTGTGCATCTTCAACCAAAGAAGTGTGTCTTTGCAGTACTTTCGAGAAAACTCATGGGTTTCATCATTTCTTTGTGTGGAATAGAATTCGATCCTTCTAAAGTCAAGGCTATTCTAGAAATTCCACCACCCACTAATCTCCGTCAACTTTGAAGCCTACAAGGAAAGTTGCAATCTATTCATTGTTTTATCTGGCAGCTTTCCGACCGCTATCAACCATTTCATCATCTTGTCAAGAAATATGTTTTATTCAAATGGGATGATGAATACCATAAATCGTTTGAGGCATTAAAACAATACCTCCTTCAACCATCGGTGCTCATTCCTCCTAAGGCTGACTAGCCCTTTTACCTATATATTTCCACCACTGACCATTCTTTAGGTGTCATGTTTGCTCATCATCACAACCAACACCAAGAATAAGCAGTTTATTACATAATTTGTACCCTTCTAGACTACAAAAATAGATATACTCATTCCGAAAAACTTTATTTAGCCTTAATTTTTGTTGCCACTAAACTCGCCATTACTCGCTCAATCACAAAACCTTCATCATTACTAATACTGACCCATTACACTATATGTATGCCAAACCCTATCAACATCAACATTTCGCATGTTGTCTTATGCTTCTTTCCGACCTTGACCTTGAATTCATTCATCCAAATTCCATTAAGGGCCAAGCTATCGCTGACCAACTAGCCAACACACCTATTTTTGGGGATCAACCATCTAACTTCAACTTCTCAGATGAGTCTATAGCTACCCTTTCCCTAGATGAACTCGCTTACCAAATGACACTCTTCTTTGATGGATCCAAGTGTCAGCATGGGGGTGGGGCTGGTGTTATCCTCATTCCTCTTGAGGGTGAACCTATGCCTTTGTCTTTCAAACTCAATTTTGATTGTACAAACAATATTACGGAATATGAAGCACTCGTATTGGGTCTTTAGGCTGCATATGCCTTAGATGTTAAGATAATCAATATCTTTGGTGATTCTCAATTGGTCATAAACCAAGTCAATGGTATATATCAGTGTCGTAATGAGATCCTTCAAAAGTATAAGTAGCACGTAGACATACTTTTGACCACCTTTAACCATTATACACTTCAAACCACCCCACATTCTACCAATAAATTTATGGATACCATGGCATGCTTTGCTTCTTAGATACATGCCTCACTGCTTTGACTCTAAAATATTTGTCACCATACAAAGGCTACAATCACCCTCTTATTTACCTCATGAAGTTTACTTTGTCGAACCGTTTCCCATGACCCATCGACCTTTGGTATAAGCAATCATGTAGACTATCTTTCCCTTTCCATTCTACTCCACTGCAGATCTCACTCATAATGGACAATGGGCCTTTCTTAAAAGTGTCTCCCATTATGTCCTTATGGGTGTCTCTGCTTTACAAGCGCATATTTAACGGCATTCTCTTATGATGCCTTACAAGTTCAAACTCCCTAAACCATTAAGGAAGTCCAAGATGGAATTTGTGGACGTCACTTTAGTTTTTTAGCTATCACAAAATGCATTCTTTTCCTAGGCTATTATTGGCCAACCCTAAACCGTGACTATTGTGAGTATGTCCAAAAGTTGCGTGAAATGCTAAGCAACATGCTAATCTCCATCACACATGTAGTCATGCCTTACAAGTTACACGAGACCTTTATCCTTTCTCTTAATGGGGTTTGGATCTTGTCGGTGATATCAACCCCCATTCTTCACAACGCCACCAATGGATCATAATCGCTATCGAATATTACACTAAATGGGTACAGGCCATTCCCCTTATTTCTACAAAATCGAGAAAATATGTGAATTCATCAACCATTACATCATTTGTCGCTTTGGTGTTCCTCACGCCACATCACTTGATAATGGAAAGAAATTTAAAAATAAAACCCTACGCAAACTATGTGACACATTTGGTATCCAACTCGGTTTTCATCACCCTATTACCCGAAACCAATGGTCAAGAAAAATAAACCAATAAAACCTTGAACAAAATTCTTATGAGAGTAGTCAATGATCTTTGGAAAGGATTGGCATACACACATTCCTTTCACCTTGTGGGCTTATCGCACTAGTATTCACACTTCAACTATTGCCACCCCCTTTTCTTTAGTCTACATGACCTGAGGTTGTCTTACCTCTCAAAGTCCAGATTCCATCTCTTTGTATCTCACTACAAGACATGCTCAACGACAATGACTTTCACTAAGATCGTTTGGTGTAACTTGAGTTATTAGATGAACGTCATCTCAATGCTCTTGACCATCTCCAAATCTACCAAAAACATATCAAACGTGCCTATGAAAAATGTGTTGACAAACGAACCTTTCAAGTTGGTGACCTTGTCCTGAAGGAAAATCAAAATTGTTACCAAAGAGGAGATAAGTAAACGAGGAAAATTTGCCCTAATTAGCGGACCCTATATCGTTACCCATGCCTATGGATCAGGTGCTTATCATTTGTCTTCACTCGAAGGTAAACCCAAACTTGAGCCCCTTAATGCCTTGCATCTTTGACCATTTTATTGTTGATATCAAGTCCTATATCACTTTCTGTCAGTTGATCACTCGTCCCTTAAGTGTTGTTCACCTTCCATATTACCCATTTTGAAGATACACGACTAAACAAGAATCATGTGATTACCCATCACCATTTTAGCCTTGTCTTTAATGTGAGTACCATGGCTCTACTCATAGCATGATTCTCATGGATACTTTTCATCTTCTTCAAGATGGAATCCCATGGTCGTTCATCACTCAAAACCACCCCCTTTCATAGTTAACTCATGTGTACTATGGTTTTTTCATTTGAACAAGATCCTACCCTTCCTCTATAGTCTTTTCCATAACTTAAACGTCCATAAACAAAAAGGGATGTAACTCCTTGATTCAAACTTCCAACAAAATATTACTCCCTCAAAAGGGACATCTCTTCACTCTAATTTCACGCTATAAATAGACTACTCCCTTGAAGGACAACTATATCATAGTTATGTCACAAATTCAATAAAAATATCCATCAGCTTCCCGCATCGATCAGCTTCATGAAGACCTCAATGAGATCATATACTCATTCCATATATACTTCCCACATCGATTAGTCTATTAGAAACAAACAAATGAAGAAAAAGATGAAATTTTCATCATGGAATTGCCTATTCTTGATCCTAGGTTTCTTGTTCTGAAAGACATGTTGTCATACACTAAGTTACGCTAAACCACCTATTCTCAGCTCCTTACCTTTTTAGCCTAAGGGACTTACCACAAACATGACATTTGATGATTATGTAACTTTCTTCACACTTACTGATGGTTGACATTTGGTGATTATGCAACTTTCTTCACACTTACAATGGTCCATTATGTAACACCTTTAGGGTCTTACTTTCATAAACACCTCTTAGGTATGGTTGACTCATTAGGTTTCTTATCAACTAAGTGGATCTTTTACCACCTCTTACTATTTTCCTTCCTCATTTCTTATTGATTATCCTATACAAGACCAACTCATCGACACCTATATTTAACAACCACTCAATCATGCCTATGACCTACATTCAACCATGTCATGTGACCTACACTCCATCATGCCTATGGCGTACATTCAACCATGCTTAACACTTACCAACCCATTCTTCTACTTCATCATAATCTTCCCTAGCTTATGGGAGAACTACATCGGATTAAGGTCCCTTTTCACCGGGATTATGTAGGTAGCACTTCGAGGGCATAGGGCCCAAGAAGGTTAGCTCACCACTCTCTACCCTAACCATTCCCCTTTCCCTTTCCTTTTCCTATTCACATTTTACCCTAGTTAGTTTCCTTTCTATATCAATAACTTGAAATTAAACCAAACAAGCAATGATTGCTAAACATCTTTACCATCATAATTTACACATTCATTTCATCACATATACCATTTCTTTACCATCGTCATACATTTTCCTACAAATCATCTTAACACGATCCATACCATCACTAGTTGCACACATTAATGAATTAGACACTCAATCATGCCTATGACCTATACTCAACCATGCCTAACCAACTTTGACTCAAGCATGTCTAAATCAACCTAACTCTACCATGCCTACACCAACCTAACTCAATCATGCCTAAGTCAACTTTGACTCAACCATGCCTAAATCAACCTGACTCAACCATGCCTAAAATAAACATAACTCCACCATGCCTACACCAACTTGACTCAATCATTACTAAACCGACCTAACTCCACCATGCCTAATCCACCTAGTTTCTATCCCATACCTACATAATAACAGAAATGAAATTCAATAACCTCATTCATGTTATAAGTATCATCAGCTATAAATTGGAAAATATGTGTATACAAAAATGTGTACATGGATATAAATAAATACCAGTCTCTCTCATAAACTTTAATCTACATCCTCACTCTCTTCTTCTACACACGCAGTAGCCGGTATATATCAAAAATAAACAACTATACAAAATAGGAGGTACATATGGCTATCATACATCACCCTGATGGATATCATCCATCTATGTCTCACTTGTATCCTCCTCCTCTTCCTCTTGTATGGTGTGCAGCTAGCATCTCACCACCCACCCTTGGTCCTAGTTAGATCTCTACTTTGTGCCTCACCTACAAATGGCCTCCATGAACTGGTGGCCTCACCCTAACCCTTTTCTCGGGGCTTGATGGCCCCTTGTACTCTCCACATTATGGGTGCATGAACTCGGTCCCCTCACCCAAGGCTGTTGTTCTCTATAATCTCCATAGGATAGGAAATCTATCCCTGCGGCTATCATCGATCCTGTAATACCTCACCTCACCTAAGACATTCCTCAACTTTGCTATAGATACTATATGTGGTGGTGCCATTGGCCTCGGCCCCTATACTTGTCCATCTGTACTCTATAAAGAGGACCATGTCCCATGCTGTGGCTATCCTAAGGGACCATGTCCTCGCCTACCTATATTTTGGGCATGAAGGGCTACAACTCCGCACTGTGCAAAGTGTGGCCAACTGGCCTTGCAAACTTGTAATATACACCTATAGGGTGGCCACTTGTACTCCATCCCATATCCACCCTGTGTGGGTATCTCTGTCCTACGCTACTGGGCCTATAGAGTGGCCACCTATGCCTACAAAATAACAACATGTGCCTTAGAACCTATCAGTTGCCCTTGCACTATCCCCAACTATGTAATTAGGGTCACCACCTTCCCCTATAGGACGTCCCTCTGCACTATGATGGTGACTAAATTTGGCTGCCCTAGCTGAAGTGGTACTACTTGTAAACTTACATCCCACCACTTTCTATACCTATCGCAACCTTGGCATCATCAATTCACCGATCTACTACTGCTCCTCCTACCTTGCTTAAGACTGCGTATTGTGGTAGAGGTAGAGGCCTCTCCATGTCATCCCTCCTATACTATGGGAAGGGTGGGGGTATATCTTGAAGTAGCCCTAACTACCATCTAACCCTGTCAACAGTATCATCTCGTGCTCTCTTGCACGTTGCCCCTCTATCCATCAAAGCAGTTGTAGCTCCTATAGCTCCTCTGTCATCCACCCATATGATGGAAAACCCACATATGGCCTCCAAATAATGTCCACACTAGAAAACCCCTCTAGAAAATGCCTATAATAGGCTACATCGTGTGTAGCCCAGCAGCCCAATGCTCTCCAATAGTAGGTACCCATTGCCTGTAGCCTACTCGGACCAAGCCCACCTCAAATGCATCTGGATGGGCATACCAACTAGATGCACACACATGATGTGCTTATATGCCCAGAGAATGTAGTAGAAATGTGCAACACAAACTGAACCTCCGTAGCCTCCCATAGGCCCATAACTCTCTGTATAACTACACCAAGAATGTTGGTGCCCATGCAAACTAGGTCCTATCCTCCATCATGTCATGAAAAACCCCCATCAATTCCCATGGGAATCTCCCACCCTCTACATCTCAATGCAAAGTAGTAAACTACCTCCATCAGCAACACCACTAGCCTCATCTCCTCCGGATGGGCCTAGTACATATCTCCATAGCTCATACTAGTGCTATGGAACCTCATCTCCACCAGCCCCTCGCCAAACACAGTCAACATTAACTCCTTAGATGCCTCTAAGGATATAGAATACACCTACGTCCTACTATCACTAACTACAAGATCCTGTACACATCCTCTAGGGTGACTGTGATCTCACCCGTCGATAGATGGAAGGTATTGGTTGCTAAATCCCATCTGTCGATGAGGTTGACCATCAAACTCGGCTCTCAGACTACGTTCCGGTGGCATCGACCCCATTCGAGCCAACCTCTGCAACATGGCACCAATCATCGGGTACCGTCACACTCCCTCATACCTCCACGAGTAGGGATGGTACCCTATCCCACATCCATACCGGTCCCTCACCTACACCCAAAAAACACACTATTGTCAAAACTTTCCCATACCAAACACGTATTGTACCCAATAAACCTTTTCCCCGACCCTTATTACTTATTATGCCCACCCTACCACTTACCCCTTATTAGACTAATTTCTATTCATGCCATTTATACCTATTCCCCTATTTTCCTCTCATGAAACCTACCCTTACATATCCTGGTATATCCTTACCTCTTACTCCTGCTCTCTATTTCCTTATTTTCCCAAAAATTTTGACACCGACACCATCAGAATGACATGTTATTGGTCATGTGTAATCGGCATTGATCACCTACTACTTGACCGATGTGGTCCAAATACCACCGATGTCGGCAACACTTGACCAACGTCGGTCCCTATTGCAGAGCCGAATACATCCAACCCCCCCCATTTTTCCAAAATTATCAAAATCTAACCTAATCCTCCACTACAACCTACCCAAACCTATCCTAGCTTTATTCCCAATCCTTTTTAACCTACATTGGACCTTACCACCCCTTATTTCCTTTATTTTTTTACCCATTCATTCCAAATAATAAAATTACACCCAAATTTTCACCCAACACCATTTCAATAGCCTATTTCAATAACAAATACAGGATCGGATAAAATCCTACCTCATCTCAATGTCATCGGCATGGTGGTATGACTGGCCGCTGCACAGGTGGCCCACCCAAATGTTCTCCTACCTCTGCCATGTCCAATCACCAAATCCAATCCTCCTGACCTCCACCCAATCACAATCGATCGCCCTATGCTTGTGGACCCATCTACCTAGATCCTCTCACCAATCGGTACTCTCCACATCTGACAGGTATGTTAATGTGCCCTTTTCTCCACGATAGGTGCAAAAGGAAAAAATTGCTCTATCATTTTCTCAAAGACAACACGTGTAAATGAATCCATCCAATACAAATTTTTTCCTTTTAAAACCCCAACTTTGACCAAACCATGTTAGTCAAATCGTGCCCTAGTTAACCAATGATGGTTACACCTAAACTGACGTTGGTTACCTACTAATTCACTTATGGCCCATTATTCCCCATTTTTGACCCAACTTAACCAACCCAACCATCATTTGACCTTACCCACCCTTATCACAACCTACCTCAAAGCCTACATTACTTATACCTATCCTTACTTAATTTTAGGGACTTGTTATTTTACCCATACCTCGGTCCTACCCTTGTCGTGACCTCGCTACCTAGAACCGAAACATTGTTAATGACTTGTGAACCCATGTGCTCATTATACCTTGTGACAATGTTACCCATGTTGTTTAACCTAATGACCTTACCTTTTCTATTATCATGTCATTTATCCTAACCCAACCTTTGGTGTACCGGAACATACCTACATGTTCCTACACCTGACCTGCAATGTGCTTCCGCACCATATCTTATACCTTGGATATCATAATCACTTCAATATTATTTGGAAAAACCTCTCAACCTTGGATGATGTAGAGTTTTCATGTTATTTAACCTAGTACCGTGTCCGAATTTATACATGTGTGTGCATTCTACTATCATTACCTTTGACCCTGGCCCATTACCTTGATTACCCGATTGTACCTTTACCCCATTACCCCCATTTTCCACCTTCTTCTTCATCACATCCACCTTTTATCAAACCACTCATCGATTTTGCCTTCTACCTCATTAGTTCCTAGTTTCAGGGATCACCTTCACCCACACATGGGACAACCACATCTCATTTTTGTCAAGATCACTTACCAATACAAGCTATGCAACAAAAAGGATCAAAATTTAGACACCAAAATTGGGTCACAATCCCCTTAGTCCCTTATCAAATAACCAGCTCAAACATACTCACCTAACCATGGCCCCTTCCACCCCACATCACTATTAATTAAATTAAATTAATATATATCCTCACAATATTTATTATCTAATTATCTTAATTTCTACCCCACCACCTCACCTAGCCACCTCACCCTAGACCTATTTTTGGCATGTTTCCATAATTAACTAAGACCTGATCTTACTTGCCTTAATGAGCTAAGATTTGGTCTAACCCTAAAAGCACATGCCTAAGATTTCTCTAACCACATTCCCGCTCATTAGAAGGGAAGCTTCCATTCTAATCCATGGGAATAAAACCAATCCAACCCAAGAAATCAAGGGGATCTACCATTTTTAGTAAACCTAGGGAATCCCACCTTAACCAACACCGGTCACCCCTAAACCAATGCCGATCAACCCTGGAACCATCGTCGATTTCCATTTATTCACCTTAGCAACCTTGTTGTTGGGTTGGCACATTCTGAGAGCAAGAGGATGAGAAGAGAGCTGCATGTAAGTAGAACTAGAGTCTTTTCATGTACCAATACATCCATAGCCAGCTCCGGACATATCCAAAAGCATTTGCACTCATGGTAACATTCCGAGAAGCATCACTATTGCAATAAGCTCCATTCAACCAACCGATCATCACCACCACCCAATCATTGAACTTGCAACATTGATAAGTGTTTTTATCATTAATCATTTCCATTCTTATTCTCGCTTATAGAGTTGTTACCATTTTTGTTATCATTCATCTATTAACATTCCATTCTTTCATAGCCTTCTTTATGACAAACTCAAAATCTCACCCACCTTTTTATCGATTACCTATCCTATCCCTCCCACCTCTCTCGAGTGTTCTTAGCAATCCCACGGCACCTCACCATACCCTTCTTTATCCCCATCTAACCTCAACTAGACTCTATAATAATTTTTTCATTGAATTCTTTGTCACCCTACTTGCACCGACGCTAGTTACCCATAATTGTCATCGGTCTCCCTTAAACCGTCATTGGTTATACCCAAGCCGACATTGGTATTTATGTTTCATACCTTGTGCCAATAACTTAACCAAACAACCTTTTACAAAATAACCTAAACAACCCGAACTCCGACCTTGACCAATTTCAATACCCCGACACCTACCAACCCTTTAGATCTTACTATAGTGTAGCCTATTATATTAGATTTGCTTATTGTGATTGAATGAGTTACCTAAATCATATCAAATACAGTATGACTTTGCTTATTTCTCACATTAATTTGTTTTAAATAATGGATTGACAGCCATCTAGGGAGTATCACACTTCCCTATCTAGTATATGCTAGTTAGTCCACTGTCATATATCATTTAACTATTCTTTTGTGGTCCTGCTTTATTTCAAGTAGTTCCTCCAAGCCAAAAGGAAGCTCTCATAATCGGAATTGGATCAAGAATTCAGAACGTGCACAACAACCATTAACCAATCATCAATAACAAGTATTCCTCCTCATCCCTTTCCCATATCTATTTCATCTCAATAAAGCAAAGAACACGGTGAAACGATTCTGATTGAATGATCCTTTGAGTACCTCCATCTTTTGACAAGAAGCACATGCAATATATATTTCACGTGTGTATCCCCATCTCCATCATGTTACACACACTCTACTCCTCCTCAAAATAGACAAGTGCACCCTACCATGGTGCTTCAACCTCCTCCTCCTCCAAGGAACTTTTCTAGCTTCACTGGTGGATGCCCACTCAATCTTAATTCCTAGCATGATATGTCTATGGCTGCGCTTAAGAGTATTCCATACTTCACGGGAGAAAATCAATTCACCCCTGTTGAACACATTTAAGATGTGGCCAATAAATTCTCTATTTATCTCGATTATACATGATGATTTTACTTTCATGTTTCTTATAGCATCTTTCAAAGGTAAAGCAGTCTAATGGTACCGTGGCATTATACCTACATTTATTGCTTACACGGGATGAGGTTGGAGCGGCTCTATATAATTACTTTGAAGATAAATCAAATGATTTATCATTGGTAGAAAAATGACTACAACAACGTGCATGCCCAATGATTAGATGATTGATTTTAACATCATATTCAAGATAACTTGGGATAGAATTCCTCAAGTTGTAAGGCCTACAGCCCAACATGTTTTCTTGTACTATTTAAGGGAATTGAATAGTGACATTTTAGTCATGATTCAATACATGGGAGGTAGAACCTTACCTGTTGCATACAACATTGCAATAAGGGAAGAAAACAATCTCATTCAGTGATGAGTTGGTTCCTAGGCCTCTTGTGCCCTTGTTCCTAGAGATGTCTCCGGTGCCCCATCCTTATATGGCTCTAGTTTCAATATAAATCACACATCCAATTTCATCTACATATTACTCTCTCCACATCAAAAAGAAGATGATGAGTTAAAGGCCCTGATTAGAAACTTGTCCAAAAGGGTTATATCTCTTGAAAAGTAGTAGGTGCAAGCCTATAAAGTAAATTCCAATCAAGCGCAAAGCCAAAGCAATCAATCTTGGAAAAATTAGTATGCAAATAAAAATATGGGTAGAACCAACGGAATGATAGATGGCATGCTAATGTGAACTTGCCTTTGCAAGTAATTCCTCCTACATAACCTCTTCCAAAGTGCTCGATAAAGCCGGACACTTTTCCTAGTCCAAAAACATGGTGCGGGAGTCTAAATGGTGTTTCCCTTGCAATATGCCTCATATTCAATATCATTTCACCAAAGTTGCATGCGTGCAAGCTTATATGATCCATAATGCTTCTAGCTGTGAACCTTTAACAAGCTCACCTAAAGAAAAAAACAAATAAATTTCATAAGCTCCTCTAGAGGAAAATATGATGTTATTTAGCACCGAGGACCTATGTGTGATCAAACAAGCTACAGATGATGCAAATAGACCACACGCCTAAGTTGTAGTCTACATAAGATACAAAAGGATAATCTAGAGCTTGGCACATAGGTCACAATTCTAGTAACACATTCTCGACCCTCAGTAGAAAGATGCATCTAAGGCATCTAGTAGTGAAATCAATCAAGTTTTAGCATGTGAGGCTCCACGTAAAGCTCCTCTCGAGTAGCGCGCACCCCTCCTTTAGTAGGTCAAGCCTCTATGCTAGCTAAGGTTCCCGCCTCTCTGTACTTGAGAAACTAAGAAAGTATATTTTTTTCCTCAAATTTATAATTCAATGGGTCTTCCTTTTAGCATCATGGATCATATTAAGAAGACAAACATAAATTTCATAATGTGGGATGACCTAACTATCCCATTCCAATGAACTTGTTACATGAAACTATTTTGCAACTCCCGCATGACCGATCCAAATATATACAAAATTTGTGCACTTCTATCAACATCTCATAGGAAGAGGTGAAGGAATTAAGTAAATTTTTTAAACCCTACCATTCTATATTTCTTTGATCAAAGGAAAACATCTTTTCCATAATTACATGATTGAATCGGGTGCCGAAGTAATTCTATTTTGCCTAAGAAAATTGTTGATGTCTTAGGTCTTAAGTATAACCCCTTGAAAAAATTAGTCTTACAACTTGATGGTTCAAGTGTCACTACTTTGAGAATCATCAAGGATCTTGAGTTAACCCTCTATGTATGTCTAGGTCTGATGATAACTCAAGATGTGTCAATCATTGATCTACCCCCTTTGTTTTCCTTATGTTTTTCAAGAGATTTTACCGCTAAAGTGGGTGGTTAATTTTCTTTTGATTTGACCCATATGTTACTCAAGACAAGGTATGGTACCCGGTTTACCATATAAGATGAGCCAATTTTTTCCTATCATGTAGATTTATATGTCCCATCCCCTCTCCAAGCCAATTGTTTAATCCATGAAGAACAAGCTTCAATTTTTGAAGAGAAACCTCTTCCACCTTCTATTCCTGATCTAGTACTTGATGAATGGGTAGAGAGGCACCATAAATTTTATGCATACTGAATATTTGAAAGCTTATGAAACTAAACTTGGCACTTACTCCATTATTGAAGAAGTTGTGTTGCCGAGTGTGCTCAAGCAAAGTGAAGAGAACCCAGTCTATGGAAATTATACTTTGATGGATCCAAAAGCCGAAATGGCACGGGAGCATGATTTTTCTCATTTCCCCGAAGGATGAGAAATTATTCTTCACACACAGGTTGTAGTTTACATGTTCTAACAATGTCGCAGAATATGAGGCGTTAGTGCATGGTCTAATTATTGTTGAAAAGAAAAATATTAAGGCATTGCAGATCTTTGGGGACACGGGTCAAGTTATCCACCAAGTCACCAACAAGTGCCAGACAAATAATAAGCTTTTCAAAGCATATAAACACATAGTCTAGGACATCCTTGAGAGATTTAATGCTCTAAATATATAGGTGGTGCCACACAAAATGAATAAGGAAGTTGATCAAATGGTCACACTTGGTTCGCAGATTCTCTCTGCTTGAGAACTTTGTCAAAGGAAACACTCGAAAGAAATTAAGATGGTGATTATACCATCCATTCCCGATAATAACAATAGCTATCAAGTGTTTGAAAGTGACACACATATCATCCAGTTTATCCATAATTAATTTGAGTTCTCATCAAGTATGTAAATTGATTTTCATGACACCTATGGTGACCAAGTAATATAATTGAAAAAGAAAAGTTTCCTAAATGGATGGTCACCTTAGAGAAAATGTTTAGTCCTAATGATGAGTTTAAGGGTGAAGAAAAGTATATACGCACCATGTAAGAAGACTACTCCTAGTCACTATTGCATGTGGAAAGGAGTTGTTTCTTATCAAATCTTGTGCGCATGAATGAAAATCAGCCTTCATCTCTCTCTGTCAAAAATACAATGATATTTTCTCATGGGAGTATGAAGACCTCAAAGGTTTTGATCCAAGTGTTTCTTAACACTCCATTGACCTTGACCACGGTATTAAGCATGTCGATAAAAAGAAGCGACCATTCAATCCAAAGATAGAGCCCTTATGAGGAAGGAGTTATCTAAACTCATTAAGGCAAAGATCATTTTTCCCATCACGTACTTTACTTGGGTCATGAATTGAGTTCCACTGCATGCAAGAAGAATGGTGAAATTAGACCCTACGTTGATCTCATAGATTTGAACAAGGCATCTCTACAAGATCATTATCCTTTTCCTTATATGGATTAGCATCTCGCAAACCGTGGTGGCGTGTAAAGATTATGAATGTTGTACGGTTACTCTAGATTCAATTAGATCCTCGATCAAGGAAGAGGATCAATTCAAGATGACATTTACAACCAAGTGGCTAACATATGCATATCGAAAAATTCCCTTTGGTTTGTCAAATTTAGGCACAACATTTCAACGCACCATGGACATTGCCTTCAAAGGTTACATCAATGATTTCATCTTGGTTTACCTTAATTACATCACATTCTTTTCAAAGAAAAGTGCAAATCACATGGCACACACTTTGGAGAAGATATTTGAGATATGCGAAATTATGGGGTATCTCTTAACCCCAAGAAGTGTAATTTTCCGGTGGCGCGGGGCAATATCTTGGGCTAGGTGGTTTCAAAATATGGTATCGCATTTGATCTTGAGTGTTTTTCAGCCATCCTAGCTCTTTCCTACCAAAGCACATAAAAATGCCTTGTAGTCCTTCCTCTCGTAAGATCAATTTTGTTAGGTTTTTTATTCCTAACTTTGTAGGGGACTAGTAAGACCAATCACCCTCATGATCATAAAAGACATAACTATCGATGGAAAACAAAAGGAAAGGAAAGCTTCGACAAAATCAAGCTAGAAATTTCTTGCATGCCAACACTCATCAACACGAATTACTCAAATAATTTTATCCTTTATGCTTATGGAACAGTGCAAGTTTTTTTGTTTTCCTAACACAAGAAAATTAACAAAGGTTAGAACAACCGGTGGCTTTCTTCACCCAGAGACGGTGAAGGATTATGAATTAATATATATTTATATGGAGAAAAAGTATACGCCATTATGCGCATGCTTAAGAAATTAAAAATTATGCTTGCCACAAACCATATCAAGGTGTTAGTCTCCCACTCTTCTATTAGAGACTTCATCGTGGGAGAAGAAATCAATGAAAAGAGAGAAAGATGGGTGACAAAAATCATGGAGTATGATGTGACAATCAAAGCCACAAAACTAGTAAGAGGTATTATGCTCTACAAGTAGTTTGTTGAAGATTCACACAATGAATCTAATACTTCATTGTTCCTTGATTAAGCTCTCCCACACTAAAACTTGAGAAAAATATAGAGCACAGTGCACATGACCGGATGAAGGACATGATCACATTACTTTCTGAGGGCACATACCCTCCTAGCTTAAACAAGGAAAAGAGAAGAAATCTGAGGCTACAATATGTCCCTTATGTTTTTATTGATGGACTTCTCCTCAAAAGGAATCTTGATGGCATGTTGTTAAGATGTATCAATGGCGCATAGACTAAAAAAGTGTTAGCAGAATTTCACGATGGATTCTCTGGTGGAAACTTCTCTGCCAAAACTAGAGAAATGAAGATCATAATGGAAGGTATCTTTACGCCTAATATATTTGTAGATGTACACAAGTGGGTCAAAAATTCAAGGAATGCACTTTCTTTGCAGAAAAAAGAGATTGGCAGTGCTTCCCCTCCAACCAATCCAAGTGGATCAGCCTTTTACACAATGGGGTCTCAACTTCATAGGCATGATCAATCCACCTTCAAGTGTTGGACATATATGGGTACCGTGACTACTGAACTACTTTACCAGATGGACATAAGTTTTCACGCTCAAGGAATAAACCAATTTAGTCATACTTGACTTTCTTGAAGGTATAGTCACAAGGTTTGGAATTCCTTAAACCATTATCTCTGATAATGCAAAAGCCTTCCTTGGGACTAAAATCATTGATTGGGCTCTAAATCTGGGCATCTATCTAAAGACTTCTTCCAACTATTACCCTTAAGGAAATGGTTTGGTAGAGTCAACAAATAAGAACCTGATCAGAATCATAAGTGCACAATGAACATCATCCAAAGACAAGTGGCATATAAAGGTCTCGCGTACTCTAGGTAGATAGAATCACAGTTAAAAAGGAAATAGGTACTTCTCCCTACAATATTTTCTATGGTGAGGAGGCTACTCTTCCTTTGATGCTTGAGTTAAAATCATTAGCACTTTCCTAGTAGTTATAGTTTGAAGGCACAGAATAGAAAGAAATCGGAATGGCATAGCTGGTTAATCTTGAAGAATCAAGGAACTCTATCATGATCAAGCTAGAACAACATCAACAAACAACAAAGAAATGGTTTGACAGAAAGGCTAAGCATCAAGATTTCAAATTTGGGGACTTGATCTTAAGATGGGATACTAAAAAAGATAAATATGGGCGCCATTCAAAGTTTGATGCACTTTAGAGTGGCCCATACATCATCGATTTCATGCAAAGAGGCCAACTCTTTTGATTTAACTCATCTTAATGGAGGTGTCTTGAAAATCCTAGTAAATGGGATCTATCTCAAACCCTTCCATTGAATTTACTACATCATCTTGTAAATATTAGAGTATTTTTATTCCTCCAAGTGTGTTACATGCACATTATTTGTTTTTACATACGTTGTTTCTTCTCATGTGCTTTTGCACATGCTCTTCTTTTTACTTCCAAGGTGTCATTCTCTTCTTTGAACAATTTACAAGATTCAAGACGAGTTTAGAATATGACTCAAGTGACTCTAAAGGGTTGTTATTAAAAGCTAAAGATCAAAATTTTGTGGTTACGTAGTAGACTCCATGCCCAATAGATGCTACTAAGCTGTTGATATCCTTCATATAACAAGTATATTTACCCAAAAGTCACCAAAACCATTATCCAAATAACTCTCCTAGTTATTTGGACAACTTACATACATATTTTGGCTCAAAGATCTTCATTATAAGTGGCGCAGACCTCGGTTGTCTTTTTGGTACATTAACTTGGTCACTATTTCCTCACGCACCCTAAATCTCGCCTTCCTCTTATCCCCTTCCCATTTTCCTTTTCCTCTTTTTTTCACTCTTACTTTGCGCACATCTTATTTGCATTCACCTTCTTCCTAGCAAGCTATTCATCCTATGTGCCTGCCTTGCACTTGCTTTAATCAGCTAAGTCCCTGGCCCTCTCGCATGCTCCACACTTTACTTTGTAATAGTTACACCTTGATCATACATTTTCTACTCACCATTTTTCCCATTTCCCTGCACGCGTGTTGTGATTACATTTGCCTTCCTTTTGTCATCCTCCCATGCCTCATTCTTTTGCGTGCATACCTTTGCACCTCCTCCTCTATGCCTTTCCATGCCAAATTATTCTCTAATACACTTGAGTGTGCAACGGAAATCAATCAAAGTGCACAAATAGGGCACCAAACCTTTACAATTCAATGAGTGACACGTATGTAAAATGACAAGAAGATTTACATAGTTGGTTATCCTTTCAGCTAATCCACATGTGCCACATGTCTTGTGTGTAGATGACTTTGACAATATTTGACACCATATATTTCGCTACATATATTCGATCGGCATGCACCTAGTCTCAATCAATAGATGTTGACATAGGCTATAGTGCTAGATATTCAAATTCAAATTCTTGGTGGATTTGGTAGGTGAGAAATGGGAAAACATCTTTCTAGGCATTAATGAGCAGATCTGATTGCTCTAACCACCCGATTTGATCTAATCTTCCCTCTTTCATTCTCCAACATGCCAAAAAGACTTGGGAAGTGCATTTGATAGATTTGCAGGTGGATTTGTAGGCATTGAATGCTTCTTGTTGGTGGTTGTATTTCAAATTTAGGTTTTCCTCCTTATCTTCTTCTTCCATGGATTCATCTATAAATGTAAGAGTTGAGCTCATTGTTAATGTTGGACACTCTGGATCCTTACACTTTTTTCTAAGGACTTCATATTTATGTATTCGAGTGGAAGACCTCTATATCTGGCTCATGCATATGGCTAATGACCTCTTTTGCCATTGTAATAGTTACTGCATTTTTGGAAATAATGGAAGCATCATTTTGTGACTATTCTCTATCCTAAGCGTGTTTATATTCTTTCTTCTTTCCTTTCTTTTACATTGTGTGGTTTTTGTGTCACTCTACGTCCCTTGCAGCTCCATTTTTAGTTGTGTTCCATGAAATTGATTTGGTAAATGTGTTTTTATTTTTTCTACACATGCCTAGCCTTCTTTCATGCCTTGTCCTTTTATTTTTTCTCATAACGGATGGTGTTCATCCCTCTTTTTCTAGTCTTTGTCACCTTCCTTAGATTAGTTTTCCATTATTTTATCCATCTATCTCTGGTCCCTTGGCATTGTTAGCTTAGTTTTCCCTTTCATTATTAGGAGTATCAATAGCAGTAGAAATAGATAGAGGAATCATCCTTCTCCATAGATCCATCTCAAGCACGCAAGGTCCTACAACTTGGAGATTTTTCCATTGTTGTCTCAAACTACTCAGGCTCTTCCATATCCGAGACACGGGTGCAAGTTTTACAACTAACGGTTCTTATTTCTTGATTATGCTCGGCCATTTCTTTGAGGATTATAATTATATTCATAAGAAAACCATACTCTTCACACATTTTTGTCAATGATTTAGCTTTAAATATCATGGCATTTCCAACAATTATCTTAGTGGGAACCCTAAATTTGTAGATTATGTTATTGATAATAAAGACCATGACTACTTGATGAGTTTCCTTCCTAGTGGGAATGGCTTCAACCCATTTTGTAAATTAGTTAGTGGCTACCACTATCCACTTAAGACCAGCACTAGAAGGCTCGATATTTCACCAATAAAATACATTCCTCGTTATTTGAATGGATCTTCCACAGACATGGGATGTAAGGGTAGGGCCCTAAAGGATTTTAGTCTTCCATAAAAATGTTGACAACTCTCACATTTTTGAACCAACAAGGTAACATCTTTGAACAATGAAGGCCACCAATAACCTACCCTTAAAATTTTATGAGCAGTAACTCTACCAACAAAATGACCTCCACATACTCCCCCATGAAATTCTATAATTACTTTAGGTGCCTCTTCTTCACTAATACAACTATGAAAAACTCCTTATGGGTTATTGTCTAAGTGCATAGGAAAATTAAAATTTATCAAGTAATACACTATATCCCTATACCAAACTGAATTTATCACCTTTTCATGAGGGTGTAACCCATCTTCTTCAACATTTTGTATTTCAACCACCTGTAGATTGCTCTCTGCCATCAACCTTGCCAAGCCCAATCCTTGAACTAGTTTGGTGGTTTGAATTTCCATATCATATTCCTATATCTTGTTGACCCAACAACATCTTTTACTAGACATTTCCATTTGAGACAAAATGTCTTTCACCATTGTGTGGGGAACATAAGCTATAACTTTGGAGCTTAGAATATAGGATCTGAAAATTTTAGTGGCTTTTACTAAGGCAAAATTTTACTTTTCCATGATAGATTATTTCAACTCATCTCATTAATAAGCCTTACTAAAAATTCAATGGTTTTTTCATTCCCTCTTCATCTATAGTAACAAAGAAATAATCAGTATTATTAGAGGAAAAAGAAAACATTTGGAATTCTTTCTTATAATTAGGACTAGTTAATATGCGGGAAGTCTTAAGTGTTTCCTTTATTCCTTTGAACGTTTGAACAACCCCTTATTCCCAATTAATGACTTGATCCTTTTTCAAAATTCTTGTGATGGGTATCGTAATCTCAAAAAATTTGGAGATGAATCTCCTCAAAAATTTTAGGGTAAGTGCATGAATTTGGTGGACAATTTCGTGGACATTAAAACCCGAAATAAAGGAACCGCGATCGTGGTTTTAAACCGTGATCACGGTTCTTGAATTCTAGGTTCGGTAATTACCAAACCTAAAACCGTGATCACAGTTTAGAACCATGAGCGTGGTTATAAACCGCGATCGCGGAACTCTGAGACAAAAATTAGCAGTCCCGTGACTCCTTATTTTCCTCATTTTTCATTTCAAACCATAATTTTTCCTAAATGTTTTTCACTCGAGCTTTGAATACCACCTCAAAATTGCTCATCGGACTTCTGGATAGCGATAGATTCAACCATGCCACCAAGATGAGGAGGTAAGTCCCCGATTGTAATCATTTTTTTGCATTTTAGGTTTTTTTTTTGCATTTTCATGGGTTTTTTGAAATGTTTGTTTATGTATACAATTTTCTTGTTTTATCAGCTGGTTTGCAAGCTCGAAATCAGTGAAAACCATCAAAACATTCCTCAAAACCCACCGAAATTCCTCAAAACCCTCCAAATTTCCTCAAAACCATCCTCCAAACATAGATCCACCCCCTGTGGCTCCTTCTATCCCCACTGAGCCAAGAGAACACAAGATAATATCATTGGAAGAATCCGAGAAAATAAAATTGTCATTGAGAACCTAATTCAAACTATAAGACAAAATCATGCTACAAATCCATCCCGCATGACTTTAGCCAATACATTGCAAACATTGATTGGTGAAGTCGAGTCCGCAACCAACCAAATACATAGATGGAACACCTTTAGAGGTGATTGTAGGTAGTGGTATGCGGATAAACTATCCCATGCGGCCGTAAAAGACAAAAAAATTGGAAAAGACCTCATTTGTGCATTATTTACCAACCCTAGAACCAATGCCCCCCCCCCGCAGTTACTTGCAAATGGTTCCCAATCCATTGGTGCCACGATGACCGAATCAAAAACAATTTTGGGACCGATGGTGGATGGTTTTTGATTATCCACCATGCAACAACAATGAGGTTCCTCTTTATTTTTTGAAGAAATTATATTGTGATTTCGTGCTCAATGAGGTCCCGAATTATTTTGAATTTTTTAGTCGAGGAGGTGGCTCTACACAGAGCATACCTGGTGCACGCATAGGTCAACCTAGGATCCCCCATGCCCCAAAACCCCACTACCTTCAGTTATCCCTCCTACATTGAAGGAGGTTGTGGAGATTGATACATTGCATGCATTGAGGAGCTCACTGACACTCTGACCCAACATAGTGACCAGATTTCATCTGGTGATGTTGGTGGAGGTGCCAGTTCTAGCGCACCACACCATTGTGGATCATGTGGTGCCGTATGCACTACGGGTGAGACATCATTTGCTAGTTCACAAGATTTATTTTCTATAGATGAGATGTTGGGGAATGTTTTTGGAACTGGTGCCACTGATATTGGTCTTTCACAAGTAAATTTCAAATAAATTTAAATTATATATATATATATATATAATAGTTTAATTCACATGTTTGAGATATATATATATATATATATATATATATGTATATTTGATTTGTACATGTACATACATGTAAAAAACTAATTTTTTATTTTATTTTAAATAGCAAGAGCCGGTGAAGGAAACATCTAGCATCGACATGCTAGCTATTGCAGCTGGGCGTGTTTCAAATGTAAGTTTCAAGTTGTACAAACTTACATTTTTAATTTCATTTGATTGCACTAGATTATTATTATAATGTTTCACGTGTATGTTGTACATATTAATATTTTTCTCTTTTATACACAGGAGCCTGGTGGGTCATCATCTACTCAGGGAACTAAGGCTACTGGCACGCCTCACATGAGTTTTACGCAGGTTAGTAAATCTCTTTACACTTTGTTTCTAATTACTGGAAGTTCACATGGATTACATGCTTTGGACCTCTCATGTTATGTGCCAAATATCATGTAGATTTTAATATTGATTTGTACATGTTTTTGTATAGCTTATGATCTATTGCTAGAGAGACTCCTCCATATATGCAGATCATGGAGGCTACTTTATAGATACTTTGCCATAAAGATCTCGCAGATCCACTAACTGAGGTACAATTTTTCAAATTTGTTAAATTTTGGAGGTTCATTATTTCTTATTACTTAAATCTACAATATCAAATTTTGTATGTATATGTGAAATATTTAATTTGAAAATTAATTATTTGTATGTAGCTTACCCCTCGTGAGTCTATTGTTGTCCCTGCGATGTGTCAACAACAAATTGATAGGGATCATGACATTGCAGTAAGATTTCACATGCATTTTAACTAAATTGTACAAGTTTCTAAATTTTGAATGTATTTTAAAATTTTGGGTGTTAAAAACTTGTTGTTTATGAATGTGCAGGTTAGGTTGCAGGCATGCTTAGAGACACCTAGGACCACATGGATGAAATCCATAGTAGTGGCATCTCCCTCCACTACATCCCTAGGTCATGGATGTGCTACTTCTAGCAGGGCGAAGAGAGGGAAGATGTTTCATGAGTAGATTCATAGTCCACCTGGATGTACATAGATATATATATATATATATATATCTGGTCCTAGTGAACATGTTTCTTCATATAGTCCATTGTATATATATAGCCTTTTGCGACCGCATGTGGTCCCATATGTACATTATGACACACTTAGTTTGAGATGTACACATACATTATGAACTTATATATATATTTTTAGAGACGTGCGTCTAGAGCACACTTTGTTTGATTCTTATATATCCATGTGTGTTGGTTTTCATAACGATAAATCTAAACTATATATGTTTGATTTGATTTCATTGCATGTATGATATCCTTCTATGTATGTTTTCATAACCATTTAAATTAGTTCTCTGATATGTACATGTTTGATTTAAATATTTAATCATGTCTTCTTGTATTTGGATTGAGATGAAATTTTTTCATTAGATTAGGTATTTTCATATGGTTTCCTGCTTCAAATTTCAAGTGTTTTCGATCTCTAGAATTGCAAGGATCTAAAAAGGAAAGTTTTTTCTCTAAAATTTTAAATGGGATGCTATAAAAAATTAGGGTACCAATGGAAAATATTTTTAGATCATCTTCAAGGAGTTCATGAGTAGAAGTTACGAGAAAAATTGCAGGGGAAATGGAGCAAAAATGAAGGAGATATGAGCAAAAATGTGATTTTTGCAATAGGGTTTCTTGAAAATTTAGTAGCATAACTAAATATACTAGCAAAAATGAAGGAAAAGGAAATATTTTAAAAAGGGATTAAAAAAATGGCTAAGTGTATGTTTATACTCACCTCTTAACATTAACCTAGCTAACTCACCTTCTAACTCATCCTTGACCATTCTGGATTAACCCGGGTTACATGGCATGACAGGGTAGGGTTACAAGCCTTAAGTGACAAAGGGACTTAAAGGGGTGATAATGTGAGAAGGGGTTAAGTATTCATGAGAGGGGGCAACATAATCAAGTTGGGGTGCTGAGGAATTGAATACCTAGTGAGAATGTTACAAGCCTTAAGTGACGAAAGGGAGAGATTTCATGTGGTGGTGCATTCTGATGTCCCAAGTTGAAACTTGGGTAAAAATTTGACAGTAAGCCCTTATTAGTATTCTTAGGTTCCACCCATCGCATGAAGAATCCTCCTCTAATGAATAATCAACTCATGTCTTCCTCCGCGAAGATCTTGAATGATGAGGCTTTTCCATAGACCATCTTGTTGAATCTGGAAACTACAAATGAAACTTTCTCATCTTCCAAGATGTTCACATGCTCCAATGTGTTGAGTCAATTCTTAGGAATGGCATTGATATTTCCACATTGACTAAAATATTTTTCATTTAACTCTTCATAGGATTCTAGAGATATAACCTATGATCTCTACAAGGGCTGAACTAAAACTTATTGACTATTGAAGGAAAGGGTCAACTAAAACTTATTGAATATTCAAGGAAAGGGTCTCCTTGTGCCAAATCAAATATTTTCATTCTCCTCAGAACCAATTCTTAAAATTATTCAAAATTATTCATCTCACACCCTGAGCTCACCAAGGAATGAGAATCAAAATTATTCATCTCACTCACAAATGGGAGATTATTTTCCCAATGGAATTTCTCTTTCTTGATCTCAACTCTATTCCTATTGATTTTCAAAAATATGACCAAGAACAATCTAAACAAAGAGATAATCTCAGGAAATAGATCATGTTCCCTTTTTCAAGGATCATGCTCACCCAATGGTCACATGTCCTTCTTTGCAGTATGAATGCTTGATCTTGCTTGTTGGACTAGGGGGTTGAAGTTTCAGATGGGAGACATTGCTTCAATTTGAGGCAGAGATGATTAATCTCATGCAATCAATGATGGCACTTATGAATAAAAGGTCCTCACACATGTGTTCCCTTAATTGTTTGATGATTTGTACTTATACTCCTAATTTTGTGTCTAGTGATATGTGATGAAGAATCCTATTACAATGCAAAAATAATGAGCATGTAAGCACATAGTTGGGGTAGCAGAGGATGGAGAGAGATCACCACAACAACATAGCTCAAGAGAGAAAAGCAAGGATAGTGATGAAGTAGGTCTAAGAGGACAGAGGCAAGTCCAAAGAGAACAAGAGAGATGGAAGGTAAACAAGTGACAAATTGAATGTTTTGAGTCCTAGGAAATGAACGGAGGTGAGGAGTGAGAAGTCATGCCTCAGACATCATGGCACCAAAATGACTATGCTGGCACATCCGGGTGGCCAGTGAATGCTAGAGGAGGTGGTGTTTCGGTGCGAAAGGGTCGTTGCTTCCGGCTACTTTGTTTGGGCGTAGTCCCTTAAGAGCCCTGAGACCAAAATATCGTTCAACTTCGACGGGTGACTACTCGGACTCCATGGCACCTAGAGATGGCTCATCTGATCCAAACCTCAGCATAAGGACCCTCTACAAAATCCTCTCTCAATTTTTTCCTTCTCATTTCGGTGCTCTCGCTTCCCTATTGTTTGCAAACGCGTGAAATAGTGCAGTTGGAGCCAGTGATTGGTTGTCAAACACTAAATTTTGCAAATGGTGGGTCATGGCACCAAATCGAATATGCCGACATGTTTGGGTGGCCAGGTGAATGCTAGAGGAGGTGGTTTTTGGTGTGTGAAAGGGTTGTTTGCTTCCGGCTACTTCGTTTGGGCGTAGTCCCTTAAGAGCCCTGAGACCAAAATATCGTTCAACTTCGACGGGTGACTACTCAAACTCCATGTGGCACCTAGAGATGGCTCATCTAATCTAACACCTCGGTGTAGGGACCCTCTACAAAATCCTCTCTTGGTTTTTTCCTTCTCATTTTGGTGCTCTTGCTGCCCTATTGTTTGCAAACGCGTAAAATAGTGCAGTTGGAGCCAGTGATTGGTTGTCAAATGCTATATTTTACAAACGGTGGGTCGTGGCACCAAACCGACTACATGATGACATCCGGGTGGCCAGGTGAATGCTAGAGGAGGTGGTGTTTTGGTGTGCGACAAGATCGTTACTTCCGGGCTACTTCGTTTGGGCGTAGTCCCTTAAGAGCCCTGAGACCAAAATATCGTTCAACTTTGATGGGTGACTACTCAGACTCCATGGCACCTAGAGATGGCTCATCTAATCCAAACCTTAGCATAGGGACCCTCTACAAAAGCCTCTCTCAGTTTTTTCCTTCTCATTTTGGTGCTCTCGCTGCCCTATTGTTTGCAAACGCGAAATAGTGCAGTTGGAGCCAGTGATTGGTTGTCAAACGCTATATTTTGCAAATGGTGGGTCATGGCACCAAACCGAACTAATGTGCTAGCATGTCTAGGTGGCCAGGTGAATGCTAGAGGAGGTGGTTTTTTGGTGCGTGACAAGGTCATTACTTCTGGGCTACTTCGTTCGGCGTAGTCCCTTAAGAGCCCTGAGACCAAAATATCGTTCAACTTCGATGGGTGACTACTCGACTCAGGCACCTAGAGATGGATCTCTTGATCCAAAACCTTGGCATAGGGACCCTCTACAAAATTCTCTCTCGGTTTTTTTTTCATTTTAGTGCTCTCGCTGCCCTATTGTTTGTAAACACGCGAAATAGTGCGCTTAGCCAGCTGATTGGTGTCAAAATGCTATATTTTGAAAAACGGTGGGTCGTGGCACCGAACCAACTATGCTAGCACGTCCGGGTGGCCAAGTGAATGCTAGAGGAGGTGGTTTTTGGTGCATGACAAGGTCGTTGCTTCCGAGCTACTTTGTTCGGGTGTAGTCCCTTAAGAGCCCTGAGACCAAAATATCATTCAACTTCGACGGGTGACTACTCGAACTCCGTGGCACCTAGAGATGCCTCATCTGATCCAACACCTTGATGTAGGGACCTCTACAAAATCCTCTCTCGGTTTTTTCCTTCTCATTTCGGTGCTCTCACTGCCCTATTGTTTGCAAACACGTGAAATAGTGCAGTTGGAGCCAGTGATTGGTCATTCAAACGCTATATTTTGCAAACAAGTGGGTCATGGCACCAAACTACTACACTAGCACATCCGGGTGTTTAGGTGAATGCTAGAGGAGGTGGTGTTTTAGTGTGTGACAAGGTATTTTCTTCCGAGCTACTTCGTCGGTGTAGTCCCTTAAGAGCCCTGAGACCAAAATATCATTCAACTTCGACGGTGACTACTCCTGGACTCATGGGCACCTAGAGATGTCTTGTCATCGATCCGACACCTTGGTGTAGGGACCCTCTACAAAATCCTCTCTCAGTTTTTTTCCTTCTCATTTTGGTGCTCTCGCTGCCCTATTGTTTGCAAATGCGTGAAATAGTGCAATTAGAGCCAGTGATTGGTTGTCAAACCCTATATTTTGCAAACGGTGGGTCAGTGGCACCGAACCGACCGATGGGTCGACACATCCAAGTGGCTAGGTGAATGCTAGAGGAGGTGGTTTTTCAGTGCATGACAAGGTCATTGCTTCCGGCTACTTCGTTCGGGTGTAGTCCCTTAAGAGCCCTGAGACCAAAATATCGTTCAACTTCGACGAGTGACTACTCGGACTCCATGGCACCTAGAGATGGCTCGTCTGATCCAACACCTCGGTGTAGGGACCCTCTACAATATCCTCTCTTAGATTTTTCCTTCCCAGATCGGTGCACACGCATAGGTATGGTCTTGTAAACACTTGGGGAGGAGTCGTTTTCAAAATTTACAACTTTTTCAAAATTTACAACTTTTCAAAATTTACAACATTTTCAAAATTTACAACTTTTTCAAAATTTACAACTTTTTCAAAATTTACAACTTTTTCAAAATTTACAACTTTTTCAAAATTTACAACTTTTTCAAACAATGAAAGCTTCTCTTAGCTTCGAGAATTTAAAATTCTCTACTAACAGTGCCAACCACGTGAAGGTGGAAGCTTTTCTGGCACCACTAACCTAAACATAAAAGTGTTAGTCAAAGAAATTTAAGTTTCAAATCAAAACCATATACTATCTATATATGTACAAAATACACAAATTTAAAATAAAATATATTCAAACTTAAATCTAGATCTTTAAACTAACAAATTATATATATATTGAAAAGAAATTATATATACCAGACATGAGCATTGTAAATTCATTCCAATGAACCATCAGGATCGGATCTACTCTGAATAGCAGATAAGATTGCTTCATGATCTGACTCTCAAACCTTCCAAAGAATCTTGTTATTAGGCCTTCCTCAATATACAAATGAATATTTGTCGCTAGAACTAGATGTGAATATAAGAGTATTTTCTTGTGTCTCAAAGTCTTCAAACACCCAAATAGAGAGAGTTTTTTAATGGATATCATCGAATCCAAGTTCCAAAGAACTACCACCGACCCCCGTAGGATACTCAATATCTTCGCCATCTATAATAGGAGAATTCAACTTCTTTCTTTCCTCGATGCAATGACATAAGAAATAGTTTGTTCCTTCTTCATTGTCTTCTATCGTAATTACTGCAAACACATGTCCTACAAAAAAATAACTTGGTTGAACAACTCAAATTTAAATTACATATTAAAATTTCAATGGACATAACTCAATACAAAAATTAAATAAATAACCATAAATACCTTGTCACACCAAAATCAAAATTTCACAAAAAGTCCTTGGATGTTGTAACTTCATCTACAAAAACAAGTCGTAATGCTTGTGGAGGTTGATAACTAGGAAGTGGAGTTAGAGGCCTACAAATCCATCCTTCCACCCATTCTTGTGAATCACACTTAGTAGTGACAAATTCGATACAAGATGCACAAAAACATGTCAACTTTCTTGTCCATACGGCCCACGAAGTAGCGTTTGAGCTACAAAATGAGTGCATATCACTGGACCCAGTGAGTGTCATACAATCCTCGTAGTTAGCAATATGTTGTTCCTCTATCAACCAAAAATATCTGTGAATTGTGAATTTTCTTGAGAACCTCGGGCCATGTTGTCAATACACCATTCCACTATGCTCTTTGCATCTTTTAATTTAGCACCATCTTTGTACTTCAACTCTTTTCTTGCAAGAGCTCTTTTCACACATGCCCCTACACCATCATGCTCTCCTTTTTCATGTCCAACCTCAGTGAAACTCCAAATATGTTACACACCCATCTTGACGTGCATTTTTCTTATCCAATAAAACATTCATGCATTCTTAAACTGAGACGTGCAATTATCTGACCATATATAATGTTGTTTGAAGTGGATGTCCCTATCGACAAGTTTCCATAAAATAACTGAAACACCCTTGCACAAATTCAAGTAGAGAATGAGTATGATCATCACCGATATAAAAGTGGTACTCTCTTAAAAAAATTGATCATTCTCTGTACTTTTAGGAGAATGTAGAAATGTTATATGCACAAAAATGGCAACTTGTACTGAGTTGTAATATTGTGATTGAACCTCAATTTGTGATTGCAATGTGTAATTATCTCGCAAAATCAACCACCAAACAATAGTACCAATAGGAAATGTGTCTTTACATAGCTTGAATTGTTCATCCAACCATCGATCTCTATGTGTATGCCTCGCATACTCATAAACAATTTCATCCTTAAATTTTCTCAAAAATTGGAAAACGGGCATTTGTTCTGTAACTAGCTCACACCGTTTAGACTCTTTTCCATCTTTCAACTGGTATGCAACTGATTTATATTTATCAAACTCAACTAAATTATGTCCTATTGTACCTTCAATTTTCTCATGGATGTAACTTTCTAATTTAGGTAATCCACCGCATGTACTACAACTTCCATCTAAACAATCCTGACTATAAAAAAATTGTCCAACTTCTTTTTCACAAAATATAGTAGGAATGAAATCCCTGGAAGATATTGGTGGAACTTGAACACCACATTCTGATAACATAGTTTCAGAATGAAAATTAGAACGAATACGTAAAAATTTAGCATAATGCATCGCAAATTCAACATGTTGCCTACAACAACAAGTGGTGCAAACGTGGTTGATTTTCACATAGAATGGTTTCAACATTTCAAAAAAATGTTGACTAATTTTAATTTCCAGATTCTCTTATTCAAACTTACGAAAAATTGAGTTTAAGTCATATCTAAGAAATGCTTTGGATGTGGTTCACGATTAGTAAAACCAACTCTCCATTTTATAACATCTCTTGTATTAGGTGAAACTCTAGTGTTATCATGCCAAAATTTAATAACTTCTCTTATAGATCAAAATTATTTTTGTCCTTACGCGGTGCTCTCTGCGAAAAATGCCCAAAAATCAGCATTATTGAGTGATCAAGGATATTACGTCTTTCAATTGCTTTCATTAGAGTTTTTTGATTAACTTGCAACATTTGACTTGTTTGCGTAATCAAACGTTATTTTTTTATTGATTCACTTACAACACTAGTAGCAAGTACACGACGCACAATATTACTATCCCTAGTGCGTCTCTTGACACCAACAATGTGATATGCATCATGAAGGTTTTCAATAATTATAGAGGTTTGACCACGTATATTAGATGTTGTCAATCCTAAGGTGTTTAATGTAGGTCTCATTTTAATCAATTTCATCAAACTAACCAACAACTGACATCTTTGGGAATCATTTAAAATTTCAAAATGATTATCCCAAATTTTAGTGGCTTTTCTTCTGATTTTTTGTTCAAAAATTTTGTCAGACATTGGTTTCAAAATGTTTTCATCAATTTCAATAAAATAATTAGGTTTCTTACATAAATCTTAGGAGGTGTTTTTGTCAAATTTTACTTGTCTACGCTTTCAACATGAATTTCCTTATTCACATTTTCATTGTCTCCTTCAATTTCAACATTTGCTACATCATGAGTATTTAATTCTTCTTCAACATTGATAATAAAAACATCTTCATCACGAGTATTTAATTCAACTTCAACATTGACAGTAGAAACATTACATGGTTATTCATTGCTTACAATAGTTGGGATTGAAGATGAACCTCTTCTTGATTCACGAAGTTTCCGCATTCGCTCAACGCATTTTGAATTTTGTTGGCCTCTAATTCGTTTGGTGTTTTTTTACTTAATGACTTCCTTTTTTGACTTCATTTTTTGTCTCCCATGATGTTTTGCTTCCGGTGATAAGAAAAACGTGCAGAAAAAGACAAAATTTCATAGTAATTCATACGGTAAGGTCAGAGAGTAAAAATCACATGGTAATTCAGACATTGGGATGTGTGTAAATATGATTTATGAACCGTGAGCATGCTTTATAAACCGTGATCATAGTTTATAAAGCACGCTCGTGGTTTGTGTTAAAAACTAAAATCGTGCTTTATAAACACAATCATGGATCTATCTCGCCAAACCTAAGCCTCGAAAATCTTTGTTTTTCCCAACCAAAGATATGGAAGGTCATTATGAAGTGTAAAATATCAAAAACCTCAAATCTGGTCTTCCAAAGACTTGAACCATGCTAAAAACTGAAAACATTTCACAAAAATGGTGCCATCACGTAGGGGAGACTCTTAGCTTCATAGAAATATTGATTTTAAAGTGAATAGAATAAGATAAATATCATTTTATAATTTTTACTAACAATAGGTCTTTAAGACATTTTTTCCGTGAATGTTCATGTCTACGTTTAAGACTCAGAACTTTTTTTCGCTTATCAAAATTTGATAAAAATTATACCATCCCAAGTGTTGACAAATTCTATACACTTTAATATATATATATATATATATATATATATATATTTTTTCGATTATTTTTATATAGTTATAGGGGGCAAAAAGAAAGTGCTCCGTTTTCTAAATATTTTCATAAAGACTTTCACGGAAAAAATCATTAAAAAAAATATTGCTAAAAAAATACAAAATAAAATCCATCCCAAGATAGACAACTACATCTAATGTTTCACCAAAGGAAAAAAAAATAACAAGATTTGGTCATCCAAAATGCGGGCAAACGGACTACAATCTTATAAGTTTTTTCAAAAAAAAAAACTAAGTCATATAATTTTAAGTGTTTAATATAGCTAAAATTGTCCGTTTGTTTTTTAAAATAGTATTTTAGAAACTAGATTCCGAATGCTACGATTCATATTTATATAATTTTTTCTAATTTAGAGTGTGCATATAGCTAATAATCCCTACAAGTTGAGATTTCGCTATTTTTTGCAATATGACATCCACGGATGACCCTATATTTGTCCATCAACTTCCTGCACTTACCCTTTACTGTCCAAAAAAGGATTGGATACCCTTTTTAGACATAAAGATTGGGACTTTATCAATTACCTCCACCCTTTTAGGATCTATCATAACTCCTTGAGACACTATATGTCCCAATAATTTGGCCTTTTCACTCCAAAGTGACATTTCTTAGGATTTAATGAAATCCCATACTCTCTGCATCTGATTAATACCTTCTCAAGGTTCCCCAAATGGTCATCTCTTTTCTTGGAGAAAATAGTTATATCATCCTGATATACTACTATGAAATCATTTATGAAACCAGAGAAGGCCACATCCATGGCTCTTTGGAAGGTTGCACCAGCATTCATCAATCCAAAAGGCATCCTAATATAGACATATGTTCCCCAAGGGGTAGTGAAAGTAGTTTTGAACTGTTATGATTGTTTCACCACAACTTGGTTATATCCTGAGAATCCATCCAATGTAGATAGAAACTCAGATCATGTTACTTTTTGTAACATATTGTCCATATTAGGAAGTGGGTAATTGTCTTTAAGTGATTCCTTGTTCATATTCTTGAAATCCACACAAAGTCTTATGTCCCCATTTTTCTTTCTAACTAGCACTAAGTTGGCCACCCATGAAGAGTATCTAGTGGGTTGAATTATCCCACCATCTCTTATTTTTGTCAATTCCTCTTGCATTTTGGTTGCAAGGATGGGTTTATATGTCTTTGCTTCTTTCTAAAGGGCTTGGAATTAAGCACCAATGGTATCTCATGTTAAAAAAATTCTTCCCTATAAGATTTTTTTCTAAATAAGACCATGCAAGATGATGAAGATCATAAATCCTCTCCATTAATAATTTCAATCCATGGCTGGTGTCTCGATGGTTGTATGCATTAAGAGAAAAATATCTTTGGAAAACAACTCTATTAAACACAATCCAAACTTGCATAAAATAAATCACACATGAAGAAATGTAAAGGCACACTTGCAAAAATAAAGTTTACATGAAATAAATCACACTTTGCATAAATGAAATTGCTGAATTAAAAATAAAGGAAAGATAAATAAGACACCTGTAGGTTCACAAAAGAAATTGTACGACAAAGAATTACATAACATAAAATCAGAAATCACAACAAAAGGAAAATGACAGAAATAAAGAAATGAACATAACACATGGATCCATCTTCCTTGGAATGAGTGGCCAGCTCATTCCTTGGAAGAGGACTTAATTCATACTTTTAATTCAAAATCTACAGAATAATTTCTCTCAAAAGATTAATGAGGAAGAACAAATATATTATTCTTGGTAGTGAAAATTACATATAAGAGTGTGGGAGGTTGCATTTATAATTCATGCATCCAACCAACTCCTTATTTTTGGAAATACAATCTGATCTTATCTTTATTCCAATCCTAACAACTAAGATTTTCATCTCCACAAAATATGGAGAGAGATATATTATTAGAGTTGAATTCTTATCTTGCTTATTTTAAGAATATTTTCTCCCAAATATTCTCCTTTATTTTTGGTAACAAGAATCACATTGATTTTATTCTCCTACTTTATTGGGAGGTTTTTTCTCAAAACATTACTTTGACCAAATACCTCTCCCAGATTTTCCATTTGACTTTTCTTTTCTGGCTATGGAAATTTTGGTGCTCGTCTGATACACTTTTTCCTTGGACTGTAGCTCACTAAAAGTTAGATTTATCCTTATTGGTAAAACATGTAGAAAATATGAATGAGGTTTTTGTTAAACTTATTTCTATGACCAAAAATCTCTCTCATATTTTCCATTTTATTCTCTTATTATTCACAATTCCTCATTTTATGTAGGTTCTGAAACTAAAACTACAAGTTCCAGAACTAAATCTGCAAGTTTTGGAACTAAAACTACAAGTTTTGAAGCTAACTCCAATTTTTTGGATCTAACTTCCATTGTTCCGAAACTAACTCCAATTATTCCAGAGCTAACTAAAAATAGATATAACTTTTGCACACGATCTCGGATTGAGATGATTCTTTTTTTGAACTTGCATAATTTTCTAAGAGGAATATGGATATGAAATCATATTTGATTTTAGATATACAATTCATTATCAATTCCACTTTTCCTAGAACTAGCATTATCTTTCCTTTATGGCCTGCATACACAAGACTTTGCATCTTTCCTAAATAATCAACATGATTAGTCAACAAAATAGATAACAAAAGACTTCTAAAGAATGAACAAGATATATATCATATATTATATCTTAAACAAACTATAAGTTCCAATATTACATTTAAATCCACTTTCAAAGGTAACTTGGAAGGACAAAATAATGGTAATTTATGGCCAATTTATGGTCTCATCGCAAGACAATCCTAATATTTCTTTAACATCGTGGTATATGCTTGTTTTTTATTTTTTACTATGCTACATCCCAACCTAAAAAAATTGGTTTTGAGAGGTTCCCTAGTTGCATTCTTCAACATCACTAGGTACAAAGATGGGTTTATTCACAACTCGGTCTGTATCTTATCAAAATTTGATTCCAAGCTTAAAACTCCCCTAGTAATAATATTTTTCTTTGACTATATTACATCTTTCCCAAAGAGGGTTTCTTTGCCATCACATAATACAAAAATTGGCTTGAGATCAATGAGTTGATTGGTGAACTCACCTTGACAACCTAAGAACCTATGAATCTAGGAATCGTCCTCAAAACTTGTCAATGCTAAATGTTATCAAGAACTTAAGGTCCGACTAGCATTTCTACTTCATAGTTGCAATAAGGAGATACAAATTCATTGTCATACTAGGATGCCACTACAGCTAGCTTGAAAGCTCCTATATTCTGATCTCTCTTATGATAAAGGATATTAAAAGAATCAAACATCTCAATGAGATCCCAGATTGCATGCTTATATTGTTTCAACCTCTTGTTCTTAGTTGCATATAATTGTCTAAATTTCTTTACAATTAGTTTTGAATCTCCTTTAACAATGATATCCTTTATCCCATGCTTCCATGCAACTCTTAAGCCAAGGATCAATGCCTCATATTCAACAATGTTATTGGTACATTCAAATTTTAATTTGAAAGAGAAGTTGAAGGTACATTGATCTTCATAATCCACGCATCCTATGAAATTACCAAAATCCGTATTCATAAAAAATACCTCATAAGAGGCATTCATGGGATCCTCAATAAGATGGAGATTTTTTTCTTCTCTATGTTACTTGACTAATTTCACTTCCAATGATATAGAAGAAAAGTACATATCCATTTGGACACTTCCTTCCATACTATCTACCCATTTTCTTGATAGAAACATACCCTATTTAGCAGGGTAGTCAACTATAACCATGTTCATAGTCAAATATTTTCTAGGATAGGTAGCAAGTTGTACTAATAGATCTCTAATATACCCAAAAACAAGTACTTCTCTTAAATCCATGGCATAGAATTTCCCAAAAGTAGTTGTTTTATTTTGTGTTCAATTCATTCATTACCTCTAAAGGCATGATATTACATGAAGCTCCTGAATCAAACATATAATTATGAAGCAATATTTCATTTACAATCAAAGTAGTAAAGAAAGGATCCATGTCTAGTTGTGATTCAACCAAATAAGTACCCATATATACCTTTTGGGGTTCCTCTACTCTCTCCCGATCATCTGTTATTTCAAGTTCAGTTATGGTAGGAGGAATCACCACATTATTTACATCCCTTTCCTTAACAACTACATCCTCCTTCAATCCCAAATACTCAAATGCCCTCTTCCTATGTTCAATAATTCTAAGTGATTCCAAAATTGGGATAGTGATCTTTATCTGACTCAAGAATTCATGCATATCACATTTTGTGTATTTGGCCAAGGTTGTATTAAGGGCAAGGGTGGCATTCCTTTCGATGGGATGTTTTCCTTTATTTCTTGATCATAAGTAGAAGTGTTTGGCTTTGAAGAATTAAAAACACCTCTTTTTGGGAATACTCTTTATGGGATCATCTTTTGGGATGTTAGTTTCGAGGATAATTTTTGGTTTGGAAGTTTGGGCATGTCCCTTAAATTACCTAATGAGAAGGTTATAGTCTCTTTCTTGGGAAACTACTGCATTCATCAATAGTTTCCTATCCTTTTCTGATGGAACTCTTCCATCATATTTTTTTATCATTAATGCCCTTAGATATTCAAAATCATGGTTAGTAAGTTTAAGTGATTGATCCATTTTTATATCAGCATTAGCTATAGGAGGAAGATATAATACTTGATTAGTGCAGGCCCAAAATTCCTCTGCAGTTTTGGCATATAGGAGATCAGTGGAAGTAACTCCTTGTGGTGAATCATCTGGAAACTCCATCATACATACATCATCAAAATCAGTTCCCTCATTAACATCATCATCATCAACAAGCTTATCACAAGGGGGATGTGGTAAAAAACATTTATCACACCACTCAATGATGTGTTCTTCTTCTACTACTGATACCCTTGTTGTTAATGGATCTGGGACTATTTTATTTTCTCTGAAGGATTGTTGCTTATTTCCTAAACCCATAGGTACTTTTCCTTGATCCTCACCCCGATGATTCCATTTAGGATGATTTCTAAATCTATTTTGTCCTTGGGCCTAGCATTGAGCTTTAGGATTTAAAACCAAGCCTTTCTTTTTTTCTAGCAAGTTTATATAAAATCTATTTGACTGCTCTCCTGCCAAATTGTTGACCACTTCCTCTAGGTTTACAACCTTACTTGGCTAAGTCATTTATATATTAATCAACTTGACACCTTCCCTCTTTGGAGGCTTCCTAACTACTTTAATATTGTTATCAATTTGAACAACCATAAATAAATCCTACCTCCTAGTTCTAGGATTTTTATCCCTCAAATAATAAGTTTTTTTATCGAAGGCATCTGAGTATTTTATCAAGAAAGAATCATCTCGAACTAGGTTTTATAGTTTCTTGCAATCTATTTAAAGTCTTATTAAACCTAGTATTAAAATCTTAGACACACTCATTAGGATTTTTCTTTATATTCTCAAATTTTGATAAAAGAAACCTAGGGTAATTCTTATCACCATATTATAATCTAAATGCATTCTTCATTTCTACCTAGGAGTCAATTGAATTTACAAGCAACAAGTTATACCATTCCCTGACATCTTCCTTTAATGTATGTATGAATAACTTAACATAAACATCTTCATGTTCTACTTCATATTCATCCATAACATTATAAAAAAATCTAAGATGTTGATTTCCACTTATGGTATTATTCCCTTGAAATCTAGGTAATATGTTTCTTATTTCATGTGGTACTTCATTTGGATAGCCTACCATTCCATGGAACCTTATTGGTCTATAAGTAGTAACCACAAAAGGAGCCCTTGGTGGAGGTTATGCCATATTATTTTGTGGAGGTGTTTCAAAATAAGGATTTAAATGGTGAGTAATTGGGGGTCTTTGAGGCAAAGGAGAATGATCCAAAAAATATGGATCCTTCAGGGATTCAGTTTCACAAAATACTTTATTCTCTAGAGTCAACAAAGGAGGGAGATGAAGAATACATTTGTTACAAATTTTGAGCCTTATTTAAACAATGAATGCAAATTATCTTGAAGACTACCTGATTCAGAGGTGTCAGGTGTGATAGAATAGTCCTCCACCAAAGGCTGATCAAATTCAGTAGTTTGGACAATATTTTCTTTTGACTTTTGATCACCCACTAGTTTCTAGATCTACTTTCTTCTGGAATATGTACTTCCTAGCTCTGGAAGTAAGCTTCTAATAGGATTAAACTTGAAACATGATATTATTCTTTCCATATTTGTAAAAGGGGAGAGTTAATCAACAAGGAGTAAAAATTTACACTGGTATTTACTAGATTTTATTTGAAAGACAGAGCCGCCATTAAGGTCCTGCACCTTCGATTCATAGATTAACTCATATAGCTCTAGAAATGAGAGCTTCACAAACTAGTAGACAAATCTTTGTAGATCTTTATGAATTTTACCATGCTTTTCCCAATGGAGTTAGGTTTAATGGAAAGCATGCTTATAATGATAAAAATTTGGACAATAACTTCGAATGGACTGTATTTGGTTAGATCTATAAAATATATATAAAGGTGTGTATTTTGAACCTTTCCTGGTAAATTTTCCTTGAAATGGCACCGAAGCGTGTTAATCCCAGAAAACTACACCCCTCGTGGATTGCCAATAATTCTCCTCAAGGAATGGGGGAATTACTTGGAATGGTGGTAAAATTAGGTTGGTATGTGTCATTTTGTATCCAGGAGGGATCTAACACCTTGCTTGGGATAAATCCTTTGGTTAATTAAGAGGAACGCACAAAGGGGATGGCCTATTCCTGCTACTTTGAGTCATGCCTCAACCGGGGTGAGAGGACCCGCAGGTAACCTGAATGTAGAGAGGGAGATGAAGTCTTTGTTCCCTTAATTTATTCAAATTATGGATCAATATGGGATAAACATGGCCATGGACATAACACTTCACTCTCACAAATTGTCACACAAAAATTTGCATATACTTACTTCAACAAACAAAGTTATTATAGATAGTAGAATTCAATTATTCTTGCCTTCTCCTAATAAAAGCTAAAGGAAAATTTCATTGATATTTAGACATAAATAAGAAAAGAAATGAATGGAAGTTGGTAGGATCACTTATGTAGTTTTAAAAGAGGGGGATTATAGGATGAAATAATCTTTACAATAGATCATTTAACACTTAGAGTAGCCTACAATTCCGGAAAAAAATTGGATTACCTAGTGACAATCTCTACAAGGGAAGGTTTGCATTCATTGATATCCAATAGATACAAATTTCCAACTCAATATCTAAAATACTGAACACAAAATCTTGTGTGAGTATTATAATGAATAATGTACAACATCTATTCTAGAATACCCATGATACACTCAAAGGCTAACAAAAATAACTTCGATAAAATGGCTATAGTAGTGATTTTATTATTAAATTCAATATTGTAAAGTAAATTCTCAAATTAAAATATCAAACTAATGACCAAAGCACAACCATTAAGGACTGATCTAGTGTACTAAAGAGAAGAAGAAACACAAGATTGTAGAAAAAAATATAACTCATTAATCAAAAATTCAACATATAGAACCCAAAAGATAGGATTTAAACTCAAAAGCAAACATATCTCACTCAAATATTAAAATTTCTTAACAAGGGAACATTAAATGAATGCTCTCAAATATTTTCAATTATTGTATAATGTAACCACTTTGACAAAGAATTTTGGGAAATTGAGATCAATATGCATTTCACAAAGGAAATATATGATATTCACAATTGAATCTATAAAAAAATTTCAAAAATAGAAAAAAATAACCCCATGAATATGAGGACAAGCCCCCATATTTATACAAATTTGGTATGTTCTTATAATTCAATTTTCTTACCAAAATCGACTTTGATCAAAGCGGGAATATTCTTTGTTTAATTGAAAGTATCTGATTTTTCTCGTTAGTATTTTTGGATTTTCCACATGTGTAAAATAGTTTAGTTGATACTTCCATGTTTTCTCGTGTCTTAACGTCGCTTTTTTAGCTTTATACCTCATGTTCGGGTTGCGTATGCTTTTGGGCCTTCAAAGATTTAATGCCTAAACTATTTTTTCCCTATTTCTCCCATAAAATCCCATCAATTTCTCAATCAGATTATGCCAAATTGAAGAGCTCAAAGATACCTTTCTAACGAGGCCAATTTTACATTATTTTGAGCTTTGGAGAAAAATTTATGGCCATTTGAAGTTTTACATGTCAGGATGAAGAAGAGAATGACATGTTGTAGCCTTTTATTGGCTCGGAAACTACCTATACCTATGTGTCCATTGCTTTTCTTTTTCCATGTGTATTATGTGGCTTTGAATGCGGTGAGTTTGTTTATGAAATTCAAGACAATAAGAAAATGCCATGTTCCTTCGCCTTCCTAGACTATTCTCTTACTTGACTGATTATCGTGAAACACAAACCAATGAGAAAGCTCCATACTCTTCACAATGTAAATATATTTGATAACCCCAACTGATCCTCGCAAAATGTGAGCAAATGAAAAATCTCCACGCCCCTTTTTGGTGTCATCCTTTTCATAGTGTGAAGCATTGACCAATGAGGAAGCTCCATGGTGCTTTGGATTTTGGACTTCATCATTGGTTCCATAGAAATGCTTCCACATACCTCTTTTACCATGTTAAATTTGTATTCCTTTCTGTAGACCTGAAATATTATCAACCTTATTTGATTTTGCAGATTTGAAGTTCACGTAACCCAAATGGATTCAAGCGTTTGAAATGCTTTGACACTTGTCTATTTGATGCCTTTGATATGTGTTGCTTGTCCCATCTTTTTTTCTGCCACCATTGACATTTCAACTTTTCTCAAACCCAATTTCTTTATGAAACTTGGTTTATTCCATAGACTTTAGGTCCACATAATTCTTTGGCTATGGAAAGTGCCAAAATGCTTCCACGTGTCCTTCAGAATTTTTGAATCACTCGACTGGTATAGACCTTTGACGGGTGTTTGAATGTCCTAGGATTTTTAAAAATTACTAAGTCCTTTTTTAATTTTTCATTTGGTTTTCTATAGTATTTGGTGGATTTATGAGTGTCCCGCAGCTTTTGGAATGGGTAGAGTTCCGCCCCTTTTGACAAACCCTCAAAATACTAAACCAAAGGTGTGTTGTGGTTTTTTTAATATAGCCACACTCCCTCATTTCTTTCAACCAATCATCCCGTAGTATCCTTTCTTTCTTAAATTTGAAATAATAATTTACATTGAATGATTATCAATCATTCTAAAATTCCACCTTGGTCATGATTTGATCTTTATCCTTTCACATTTTGGAGAAAACCGCATAACATTAAGTTCTTCATTCTGCGGATTACCAAGTTAGTGTATCTGCGGTCTCCTTAGAATTGAATGGTCATGTCCATCCTTTAATTTTTTAAATTTCATGGGAAGGAAAGATCATGGAGATTTAGAAAGCTCTAGTTCCTAGCTAACATATGTAAATTTGGGTCCCTTAGATGGTACAGGGATATTTCTTAGAAAACTCAACTAAGTTAAGAATAGGGCTCAAAATGAGCACCAATAATTTCTCTGGCCATCCTTCCTTCAGTTCAACCCTTACCCAGGCCCATAGGAAAATTATAAAAATATTATTAATTTTGCTTCAATGTGTAGGGAAGAGGGCCTAATGTAATTGATGAATTCATTATGACTCGTTGAAAGAAAACTTCCTCTAGATGCCTAAAAAGGCCATTTTTGGCCATTTTGCAACTAGTAAACAACCTCCGAAAGCGTCTTCGGAAAAATATAAATCATTTAAGGGTGATGTCGAGAAAAATTTAAATTTTCCAAGGAAATTTAGGAAAGTTTTAGGAAGAAAATATGACTCAAGAACAATATGTTCAACAGCGGGTAATTCGGGGTGTAGGGAATGAAAGTTAAAACAATGTAAGCTACCTTCTCCGTATGATTCCAGGAGTTCCGAGAAGGATTTGAGAAGAAAACAAATATGCATTATAAATCTATTGGAATCCTATATAATTTGGAAACATCAAATTTTCTCTAAGGCTTAGCTATTTCCTAAGATATTTCAGAACTCCGTAGCTACCCCTCTCAATTCAAGATAGAATAGGTCCTAAATTTTAAATTTCAAGAATAATTGGGGCTCAATATTGGTTCCATTTATCTCATTAGGTTATTTTAATTCAAAATCATATAATATTTTACCCCAAAAGACTTTCCCATGCTCCCAAGGTGAAATTTTCACTCTCGGCGTCCCAATTTAGACACGATGTATAAAAGCAATTTTCTAAAGTGGAAAGTCACAAGTTTTCACTATTATTGTCCCAAATTTCCCTGGGGAAAGAGGGGACACAAAATTGTGACCCCCTTGCTCATGCAAACTTTTTTTCACTTAACCATCACAACTTTTCCCCCTAGGTTGTATAATTTCAATCCACAACTTGCCCCCTTCATGACTGCTCACCCTCGGGTCACATTTTTACCATTGTCCCAATTGTCCCCTAGAGCACATATGGGACAAAGGGGACATAAAATTTTGATCCCTCTTCTCCCACTCAGTCCCTAGTCACACCAAACACTTTCTTAGCCCCCAAAACTACATTTCATCCCCCTCTCCCTCCCAAGTCACACTTTTTCACCTCAATTTTCCCAACTATCCCCGAGGGGATAGAGGGGACACAAAATTGTGACCTAATCCCTCCTATGCCAATTTTTCCAATGTCAATTAAGTTGTTGGGGTTAAATATGAGTTAAAAAACACATGGAAATCAGATTAACTCCATCCCTCACAAAACCTAAACATGTTAAACATTTAAAGTGATGTTGAATCCTCTCCCAACCTCCATTAATGTCCAAACATGTTTTTATGCTTTCAATAAACTTCAATGGAAAAAAGAGAGAATTTCCCATATCTCTCGAATCCGTGCACTCGATATCCATGAAACTTCACTAGTGAAGTCCTTCTAAAAACACCATCAAGATGATTATGAGAGAAACTCCATAAACGTTACGTATAATTTATAGCAAAAATTTAAAAATTGTAACCTAGAAAATTTTCTTTTCGGATCCAAAAAGATTTGATTGATGAAAAACCTTGAAAACTCCAAAGCCGCCCGACGTATGGTCTAAAGTTGTGGAGGGTTCCACATCAGCTCATAGCTCGGAAAAGCTTTCCCCCTCACTGTCTGATGGGTCCTTTTCCCTGCGCATCCCCTCTCACATCACGGAAGCTGCTACTGCTTCACGTGATCTGTCCTTGGTGGGTACTCTGATGGGCCCTAGACCCCCTTTGGAGGATATAAAAAAATGGGCTCGATTAAAATGGCATCCATGTGGAGCGCTAGAAATAGCGGCTATGCCTAATGGTTTCATTTTATTTTCCTTCAGCTTGAAAGAAGACTTCGCTAGAGCTCTGCTAGGTGGTCCGTGGTTTTTTGGCAGGCGGGGTTTCTATCTCAGGAAATGGTCTCCTGGTTTCAACCCACACACGGAATCCATGACCCAAGCCCCAATCTGGGTTCGCCTCCCGGGGCTCCCTCTGGAGTTCTGGCACCCGGCGGTTATTGAAGGTATTGCTCTCTCAATAGGTTCTTTAATTGCTATTGATCAAGCAACAAAAGCAAAAACTAGATTCATTCATGCTCGTTTTTGTGTTAATGCTGATATTAGTTGCCCCTTACCAAAAGATATTGAGCTTATTTCGACTTTGGAAACTGGAAGCAACCCATTGATTACGAATATATCCCTCAAGCTTGCTCCTTCTGAAAAAAACTCGGCCATCGGGCCTCTGGCTGCCCATCTAAACCTCAACCAAAACCCAAGCCCCAAACCCTATCCCCAAAAATCAAAAATAAATTTATTCCCAAATCATCTTCTATTGAGATCCCGATCATACCCACTTCAAATTCCTTCGCTCTCCTTGAGGATGGAGAAATCAACACATCTTCTGATCCTGCTTCTGAGGTCGTTCCCTCCTCTCTGGCCTTTCAACCTCTCATCCCCCCTTTGCCCTCCTCGGCTCTCCCCGCCACTTCCTCTCTTGGAGAGGTCCTGCTCCTGGCTGCCTCCTCCCCCCTTCGCCTTTATCAGTTCCTCTTCCCTTCCCTCCCCTTCCTTTGATTCCCTCTTCCATGGATCCTCCCACCCTGCCTCCCCTCTGTCCGCCTGCTTTGGACTCTGTCCCCTCCCCCACGGGTCTCTCTTCTGATGATAGTTTCACTCATCGCTTTACTAGAAGCAGCAACAAGAAACTGATATAGGCCTGGAAAAAGCTCGGGGGAGAATTCCGAGCAGTATTAAGCTTCAACAAGAAGCAGCCACAAATGTTGCGCAAGGAACTCAAAGTACAATCCCCATGGTGGTGGGGAGTAAACCCAAACCAAAGAAATGAAGATCATTTCTTGGAATATAAGAGGGCTCAACTCTCTTCAAAAGCAAAGAGTTATCAAAGACATCAAATTTCAGCACTCTCCTGATATCATAATGTTACAGGAAACCAAACTAAAAAAGGAGGATCGCCTCCTTAAACTCTGGCCAGCAGCTTCTTTTGAATCTCAACCGTCAACAGGGAACTCAGGGGGGCTTTGTACTATGTGGGATCCCAGAAGTCTCAAAGGGGAGTGCTGTTCAAGCACCCCAATTTTTATGTATTCTCTTCCAAGAAGTAGGGATGGACTTCTCTTGGATAGCTATCAATGTGTATGCCCCAAATTTGGAGACCCATCGTGGAAAACTTTGGAATGATATCACTAACTTCATCATCACTTGTGGTAAAATTCCCACCCTAATTATGGGTGATTTCAACTGCCCTCTTTATCCTTCGGAAAAACAGGGAGGTATGCCTGCCATGCCGGTTAGCATGGAGGCTTTGGCTGACTTCATAAGGGAGAATTCCCTTCTGGATATGGATCTCCATGGCTCTTCTTACACTTGGTCAAACCGCAGATTGGGCAGGAACCACATACAATGCAGATTGGATAGATCTCTAGGCTCTCTGGACTGGATCTCTCTCTTTCCTGACTTCTACCTCAACTCCCTGCCTAGGGCGGCCTCCGACCACAGCCCTCTTCTGTTAAGCGCCAATCACAAAATAAATGCCAAGAACCCTCCCTTCAGGTTTGAGCTAGCCTGGCTTGAAAATAACCAGCTGACCCCCTTGTTGCAAACTGGTGGAATATCAATATTGATGGCACTAATATGTTCAGATTTTCCAGCAAACTCAAAGAAATTAAAAAACAACTCAAGATATGGAAGTCGAAGGTCTTCGGTAACATCAAGCTTCGCAAGCGGGAGCTAACTCAGAGACAAAAATTTCTGAAGAAATTGAGGCTGTTGGTAGATTGGATCATCTTCACCAACAGGAAATCTCTCTTCTCAGTGATTATCACAACACTCTTAAAGAAGAAGAGACCTATTGGAGGCAACGTTCTCGAGCCCTTTGGCTCGAGCAGGGAGATCGTAATACCAAATTTTTCCACATCACTGCTTGTAAGCATAAAGCTAGAGACAAGATCCGGAGTTGGTGTCGTCGAAGGGAACTTGCTAACTGCTGAGTCTGATATCTCCAATGAGCTAATATCCTTCTATTCCAATCTCCTCCATGCTGATCTGCCCCCTCCGGAACAATCAATGAATGAAATGCTCCAGCATATTCCGCATCTGGTGTCTCCTGAGATGAATAATAATCTGACCAAGCCTTTTTCTATGGAGGAAATTCATAAGGCAGTTTTTGCTATGAAGAGAGACAAAGCTCCGGGTCCTGACGGCTTTCCTGCCGCCTTCTTTCAAGTCTTTTGGGAAATCATCAAGCAGGACCTCTTCCAAGCAGTTAATGAATTTCAAATGAACAACAATCTGCTTAAGGAATGGAATACCACTTTTGTGGCTCTCGCCCCAAAAGTGCATAACTCTAAAGATGTGTCCAATTTTCGGCCAATAAGTCTTTGTAACACGTCTTACAAGATAATCACTAAGATGTTGGCCTCCAGACTTAAACCTCTAATGCCGGACCTCATCTCTCACAATCAGAATGGCTTCATTAAAGGTCGTCTCATCCAAGGAGGTATAATTACTGTTCATGAGGCCATTCACTCGGCCTTTCTTGCGAAGTCCCCAGGAATGATCTTAAAATCTGGATATGCAAAAAGCCTTTGACAGAGTCAGCTGGCCTTTCTAATTAAAGTTATGGAAAAATTTGGTTTCGACAACAAGTGGTGTAGCTGGGTTTTCTCGTGTATCTCGACCCCTTGCTTCTCTATTCTTATTAATGGCATTCCTGCGGGTTTCTTCAAAAGTAGCAGAGGTATCAGGCAAGGTGATCCCCTGTCACCTTTCTTGTTTGTTCTAATGGCGGACTCTCTCAGCAGAGCTTTGGAAGCGGCTAAAAATCAATCCATCATTTCTGGTTTGAAAATCACCTCAAATTGTCCTTCGGCCACTCATAGTCAGTTTGCTGACGACACCTTGCTGCTGAGTTTAGCCTCTGTTATTGAAGCCCGGGCAATTATGGATATCCTCTCTCTATACAATCAGCTTCTCAGCAAACTGTCAACTTCAACAAGAGCAGCATTTCCTTCATAAACACGCCCCCTAGGTCTCAGAGAAAGATTGCTGATATCTTTGGTTGTATTATTGTTGATCTCCCCGCCTCTTATCTTGGCATCCCCTCTTCCAAGGAAGGCAATCAAAAAATTTATGGAACCCTGTCATTGAAAGGTATCAAAAAAAGCTGGCTGCTTGGAAAGGGGCCCTGCTCAGTCAGGCTGGCAAGCTCCAACTGGTGAAAGCCACTCTTCAAAACCTGCCTACTTACTTCATGTCCCTGCTCAAGATTCCTAGTTCTGTGAGGGAGGTTGTGGAAAAGATTCAAAGGAACTTTCTGTGGTCTGGAACTGAAGATAAGAAAAGGATCCATCGGTGGCTTGGAAAGAGGTTTGTAAGCCAACTCCTCATGGCGGACTCGGTCTTCGAAAAATGAATGAAATGAATGGAGCCCTTCTGGCCAAACTTGCTTGGGAAGTGGCTAAAGGGGACTCTTGTTGGGCCCATCTGCTCAGAGCCAAATATCTAGCTAATAACGAAGATCTGCTCACTTCCATGCCTATTAGAGGTTCTGCCATATGGAACTCTATTAGTAGCTCTCTTCCCATCATTCGTGCTGGCACTAAATGGAAATTTGGGAATGGTCGCCTCATTGATTTCTGGAGGGATTTTTGGATCGGAGAAGAACCCCTTGATCTTAATCCTACCTGGAACCCTATTAAGAGAAGCATCATCAATAAACATGGTAGATTAGCTTCGGGCTATTGGAAGATGGTGAACTCCACTCCCTCTTGGGATATTATGGAGTGGGATGATATCAACGATCTGCAGCGTCACCTGCTTGTCTTCGCTCAAAGCGGTTCTATCTTCCATATACATCCCTTCCTCCCATATTGAGGACGAGATTATTTGGCCCCTCTCCCCGTCGGGCTGTTTCTCTGTTAAGGCTGCTTATCTTTCTTTGCATCGTGCTGACCAAGGTCCCCCCCTTTCCAAAGTCTGGCCAAATGAGATCACTCCCAAAATTGGTTTTTTCTCTTGGATCTCCTCCAAGAATGCTTTCCTCTCTGGGGAGAATCTAAAAGAAGGGGTTTCTCTCTCCCCACAAAATGTGTGTTATGTGCTAATGAAGCGGAGTCCTCTGCTCATCTCTTGATCCATTGCTCTTTCTCGCAAATTATTTGGCAGTGGCTTTTATCAAGGTTGGGAGTTTATTGGATCTTCCCGATTCCATTCAGGATACCCTTTCTCAATGGAGCTCTCCTTTCACTCATCCGATTTTGAATTTGGCTTGGAAACTCCTCCTCCCGCACGGATTATGGGGCATCTGGAAAGAAAGAAACAGAAGAATCTTCAAAGAAAAAAGTCTTGATCCTTGTCAGGTGGCTATTCAGATTGCTCTGGCTCTCCAAGAAAATATCAACCTGACCACGTGGACCAAATATCAGCAAAAAATCCAAATCTGCTACTCCCTGGAGTGGCAGAAGTTATTATCCATTCAATGTAAAAGTACACACACTGATCGTAATTTAGTCTGCTGGACTCCCCCTCCAAGGGGCTGGAAAAAACTCAACACGGATGGTGCCTCGAAGGCAATCCTGGTATGTCTGGAGGAGGGGCCATTCTCCGTTGCTCTTCGGGATATATTGTTGCTGCCTCTGCTCACAATTTCAATATTGGCTCCAACCATCGTGCGGAAGCTTTGGCAATCCTCAAAGGTCTTGAGATGGCCATCATTTGGGTAATGATCCTCTCCAAGTTGAAAGTGACTCCCTCAACATCATCAAACTCCTTGATCGAATGATCCTGGTCATTGGTCGATTAGAAACATCATTGCTGATATCAGAGTTATGCAAAGTTTTTCCTTCAAGTCCAGTTCCAGCATGTTCTACGGGAAGGAAATAAAGCGGCCGACCTCCTTGCTAATATTGGTGTCCACATTGAGAATCAGCAAAGGTGGACTGATAACTTCCCGAATGATCTCAGCCAAATCGCTCATAATGATATTCCCCATTGCTGACTGGCGGAGTAAAGGGCTGACTCGGGTCTCGGCTATCTTGATTTGGCCTTCTCAAAGGGCGGCGGTAATTATGGCGAAGTTAATGGATGTGACTCTTAACGAGGGGCTTTTGATTAAGGTGCTTTGTATTGATGCGAGGAATCCCCGCACGAACGGGCATTATCGCCACATTAATCATCTGAGGAGGTGGCGAAAGCGCAATGATAACTTGTCCGGCTAGCTATCCTGACCTGTTTAAGCTGGTTTCGCCCTCTTTTACTCTGCTTTTCTGTAACTATCCTAGCGTTCAATCCATGGGGGGTCAATTGAAGCGCCTTGAGCCCGACAATGCGAGTCGATTAAGAATGATGAAGAGGTGTGGAATATTTTATTGGAAAATGGTATAGCCACCTTCCTGGAAAAAATGACGGGTTATTCTGCGCTGGTTTCCTATGCGGTCACGGCCTCCTGGTCGAAGGGTCGGGTCCAAATCGGCAACACCCGCTTCACCATTTCCACGAATGCCATTGCTGACGCCACCGGCCTTCCTGCTGCAGGTGATATTTACTACAAACGTTTGCACGTGGAAATTCAAGATTTTAACGCCCCTGGTGACAGACCGAAGAAATATCTTTCTGGTTATACTCGGGATTCCCTGCCTTCTCCCTGGGACAGAGTGGCGGAGGTCATTATGCGATATTTCACTATCGACGGCAGATACAGGTTGGTTTTCGGTCCTCACCTCTTCATCCTCTCTCATCTTCGATGGGGGAAGAAAATCAATCTTGCGGCCTTCTTGTTTCAGTCTCTTGAACATTCGGTTCAGTTAGCTCGGGAGGGCGAGGGCGTCATTCTTCACCAAGGTTTACTTTACCTGCTTTTCTCTGTCGCTGCTTCTCACTCTGATTTTCTCCGCTTTCCCCCCAAGTTGGGTCGCCGCCGCCGCTCCCCTTCTCCTTCTCCTCGCCCCTCCTCCTCCTCCCTCCGCTCCTCTCGGCGTAGGCGTCGCCTGCTTCTCTCCTCTGTTCGGACTCTGATGTGGCTATTGTGAGTCCCCCGCGCCTCCATCCCCCCGGACATTCCTTCCTTTCCACGCCCATCTCGTGCTTATTCTTGGAAGGCACTGAAGCCAGTGGTCGAGCTACTTCCCCTATTTCCAGCCCTGATTACTCTCAAGCCGCTGATCTCTTGGGCTTGGCCAAGCTATACCCCGACTCCCCGGGTTCGGAGCAGTGTGATGTCTCTCAACCGGTTGCGGATCCCATCTCCCAGGCTGCTGGATCCAAGGCTCTCCTCGACGAAAAAATTCTTGTTGCTGCTGACACTCTCCACTCCACTCCTTTGATGGAATCAAATCCTGCTGATTCTGAGTCTGCTGACGCTAAAGGTGATCAATGCAGAGCCGACATGGTTTCCTCTATTCTGAGCAAGCTCCAGCGTGCTTTCAAAGCGCTGAAAGCTTGGGAGGCCTTCACGGAATCCACTAGAAATGCAATTGCGAATGACTGCGTGGAGCTTATCAAGCTGGCTGATCTTATTGCTAACGACTCAGGCTCTCCTAGAGCAAAGAACGCAGTTTCCGAGCTGAAAAAGCTCTTTTGATGTATAGTTTCTTTTTCTATGTTTGTTTTTTCTCGTCCTCCTTTTTTGGAATCTACTCGGGTATTTTGACTCTGATTCTATTAATGCTAAATCTGGCCTGATGGGCTCATTTGTATAAGGTTGGGGGACCTTCTAAAACCCTCCTTTTACCCAATATATTCCAAATCTTCCAACCTCCGTAGAACCTAATAAAAATAGTAAGTCTTTTCATTGAGTCCCCGATGTTTATTTCATCTCATGTAAGTGTTTTCAAACACTTAACCAATGTTTTATAATGTGGTGACATCTTATAAATCTTCCAAGGAAGAACTGTTTGGTCATTTTATTTCGTTGTTTTCAATGTAACCAATGTTTAGAATGTGTCAATAACATGGAACTCATTCTTGTTTCATAGTTTAGAGGTCATAACATGGAACTCATCCAAGTTCCATTCCATTAGGGATCAATCCTTCTACCTGGAGGAGGAAACCTATTTCCATGAGGAGTAATTAAGAAAAAATGGTGTTAATGTTGTGAGATGAAAATTCATATAAGGGGAAGAAGAAGAGGAATTTTTTATGCTATAAATTGGAATGGATTCTTCATTCCAAAGGGTTGGAAATTGTTGATTGTTGTATGTTATTGATCTTTGTATCACTACTACATCAAAAATAAAAGTTACATTTCCTCTATGTCTTTTTCTATGTTCCTCTATCCTCTCTACTCTCCAACTTTGCAAGCATGGTGATCTTTTATAACCAAAAAGGAACTTTGTGTCCTTGATTAATGAATATGTAGAACTTTGTGTCTCTAGTTTGTTAGTCTTGTTGATTTTTTACATTTTTGTATTCTTCTAATTGAATGTGGACCTACTCTGGTTACTATTGGTGAGAATATGATAGTTCCTACTCACAACATTAACCCTCTCTCCTTATTCCCTTACTCTCTTTTACCTCCCTTCACAGAAAATTCCTCCCTTATACACTTTGTATAAGCATTTTGTCATAGGTTTAGTGGAGTATTCTGTGTGATCCCCAACCTAATGGCTACCCCATATTTTAGGTAGTTTACATTCAATAATGGGAATCTCTCCATACCCAAGAAGGATGGGATTAGCCTCATGACCATTGGTGAAAACCAATAATATACACTGTGAAAAATTATTTCACAAATAGGTAAACAACCTACTTGAACACTAGTGACAAGTTTCTCCAAAATCCAGCAAAAATACTCAAGTACATGTTACTATCATATACAATAGGAATGAAATTAGTAGAAAGTTACATTCTTTAACCAATGGAACTAATTACTTTGTTTTTTCAATATTAAATAAGGAATGAAACCTAATGCATATGCACAAAAATTATATGCCTGAACGATGTGTCATCTGTGACTATCTAGAGTGGCACTTATCTATAGGTAAGTGTTAAAGGTTGGAGGTAAAATCTTGCATCTCTCCCAATATTCTTCACTGGTGACAAGATTCCTAAATCCTTAGTATAGTGACAGGATGCTTAAATCCTCATTTTGACAATAAGATGCCTAAATCATCAATACTATTCCAACCATCTCCAAGGAAATAAACACACAAGAACAATTTTATCTCTTCTCTCACGGAATTCATGTGTATTCTACCCTTGATTCACTTTTTTCAATATGCATTTATATTTTCACATTTACTAAGTTAAAGTTCAATTTCATTTATCATGAGCATTGACTACACTTATCTTCTTTTGCATGTCCGACCTTACTCTAACAAAAATGCAAAACACAAATAGAACAAGGAACAATATCAATCACAAGACACTCAAGCAAATGAAATATTAAAGGAAAAAATGTAGGCATCATTTGCACTATGCACATAAGGTCACCTTTAGGATCCTTATGCTCTTTTATATTCCACGATACACATTTCACAATATCTATTCGACATAATATCAAGTACAATCCTCATTCGGTACACTATCAATTACAAATCCCTTCGACTCTACATAAGGTACACTATTCTTATCTACTTTATGTTCTTGAATAGTCATTCACCATCATAAAGTGGGGAAAATGCAGACACAAAATCACACACTTTATATATATATATATATTATATATTATGCCTCTAAGTATGTCATTATATGCATGATTCTGAGCAAGAAAACTAGAAATTAACAACACTTATTTTTATTTTATTGTGAACTACTTAAAATTTGTAAAGCTAATTAGCTTAGACTAACACCTAGTAGTCTAAATAGCTAAACTAAAATCTAACATAGTACCATCAAGATCAAATCTTATGAGAATGCATAAGGAAATCTACATGAAATTAATCATCTAAACTACAAGCATTCTTACTATGTTAATGATTGCTAAATAAATTGAACCTATGAAGATTACAAGCAATCAAAATATGTGTTGTTACTTCATTGATGGTGAAGAGATCTCAATAAAATGGCTACAAGGCCATGTTTATATCTTCTCTTACTAACCAAGCTTGAAGAAATGGATGCAAATGGGGATGCAAGATATTCCAACAATGGAGTAAGGCTCTAGATCATATGTTTTATATGAATAATATTATTCAAAGTATGGTGTAAGGTGTGAAGGTAGGAGCTTGGTCCTTTTTATAGATTTCTATTTGGGAAAGCTTGAATCAAAATGAATGTGGGACAAATGATAAAGTAACTCTAGGCTAATTAACCATGATTAGATGATTTAACTAGTGAGTTAGCAACTCATGGGAGTTGGGGGTGCTTTAATTAATCAATTAGGATTAATTAATAGGCTAGAATAAGATTTTTAGGCTATTTGGAGGTGATTGAGGAGGAATTTGATAAGATTGGAAGCATTTGAAAGTGATATTTAACCAATAAGAGGGTTTATTGATTAAATGCTTGTTAAAAAGGCTTAATTAGCTAATAATAGCTAATTGTTGATTTGAAGAGGATTATAACTAAAAAGTGTCATTAATTGGCATCCGGAATGTGATAGAAATTAGTTAATTAACAAAGTGTTGTTAATTAACCAATATAGAGGGAAACATTAGTTAATTAGCGGAAATCAATAATTATAATGAAAATGATGAGATAGAGGATATCAGTACCAATTTAGCATTAGAACTACGTAAGTAGATTGCAGGTGTCTACATTTACATTACTTTATCCTTTTGATACTCTTATCATTTTCTTTACTTGAATGAATACTTTACTTTTGAACATTATACAACATGTGACCCAACTCTATTTTTTATCATATCCTCTAAGAATATTAGATAGTACCGCCCATTAGGGACATTAGCACTATCATGTCCAAAAAAATCACACCCAAAACTAGCTATTATTTTTCTTTCATTTATGATGTGATACTATAGCAATACATTCCTTTCTTTTCACTTCATTGTGATGATGGATGGGTTGCATCTTGATTACTTTGTGCGTCATCATGATACGAGAGGGATTGTGTCTTGACTTGCACAAGGCCATGTTAATCTTGTTTGTATCGTTCCAATTGGTATTGGATGTCTCTCGAAGAGACGTGAGTGTGTATTACGTTAAGTTTCCGATCACACAACTTATACAAGGATGATATTATAACTATTATAATCGTATTATATCATAATTCTATCATCATTAGAGTAATACTATATTATATCTACAATAATATTATTATAATTAGTATAATGATATGATAGTATAACCAACTAATTAATAACGTTATATTATACCCTTGATAATATTACAAGTGATATAATATTATCGTGTTATTAGACTTAATATAAACCCTTAAACAATTAATATAAAAGCTATATATTTTTAATAGTAACATTATATTATATATAATAATAATGTTATGTGTATATATTAACAATATTTAATATACAAAGACCATTGTTGTAATATTCAAGTATATAATAACATTTTAATACCATGTCATAAATATTAAACCACATAATATTAATGTTGAGTCGTATATAATACTAGCATTATATAATATAAGATTATGACCCTACACACATCTTAGCAATATTAACTATATTAACTTATAAATGCATGCAAACCTTCCGATGAGATCATTGTTTTACCAAAATTGTATAAAAAGAATTTTAAAATTTATAAACATATATTATACATTATATATAACGACAATCATATTATAAATATTTCACAATATACATCGTATCCACTATAATTTAGACTACCCATTTACATTATACTTGTATACTATATCATATGATAAACTTAATCCTCATACAATAAACTAAGCCAATTTTATTAGCTAAACCCTATAACATCACTTAATACCATAAATCGTTACATATATAACTATAACTATATATATATATATATATATATTTTATATATATATATATATATATATATATATATATATATATATAGTTATATATAGTTATATAGTTATATAACTATATATATAAAACTTATATATAGTTATATAGTTATATATATATATATATATATATATATATATATATATATATATATATATATATATATAGTTATATAACTATATATACTATATATATATATATATATATATATATATATATACATATAGTTATATAGTTATATATATATATATATAACTATATATATATAACTATATATATAGTTATATAGTTATATAACTATATATCTATATATCTATCTATATATATATATATATATATATATATATAGATAGTTATATATATATCTATATTATATATATATATATATAACTATATATATTATATAACTATATATAGTATATAACTATATATATATATATATATATATATATATATATATATATATATATATATATATATATAGTTATATAGTTATATATATATATATATATAGATAGTTATATAACTATCTATATAGTTATATAACTATCTATATAGTTATATAACTATTATAATAATACTTGTGTGTGTGTGTATAAAATTATCAATTATAATACCTAATGTGGTATTGCTAATCATTGTAGTAATTATTATTTTAAATTATAAAAGTTATATTTTGCTTATAATCAATTCATTTTATCTAACTCAACAACCTTCATACTAACGAAAGCATCCATAAGTGATTGTTAGAGACCGATAGGTATATCGAAAGATTTAATAGAAGTATTACATTACTAGTAACATATATTATAAAAATATGTATATGTTATTATATGAATAATACCCACCTCATATATATATATATATATATATATATATATATATATATATATATATATATATATATATATATATATATATATATATATATATACTCAATAAAATTTGATATGAATAAAAATGTAACTCTTAAATTATATATATATATAAGATACTAATATAATAATATTGTTTATAAAACAATATTAAAACACAAGACTATCTGTATAAGCTCATATAATGAAAAATATATATATTAAAATTTAAAACTTGTTTATTAATATAAACTTATATGTTACGATTAAATTCTCAACCAATAATTCTAACCCATTCATTACACTTTTTTTTTGGTTCCTTTATTTGTTTCCCTTGTTCGTGGAGTAGTGCGGGTTATAAATATTTTTTATTATCCTCGTCTTTACGACATTATCAACATTATCTTAAAAAGACAAGTTTAACGGAAGGAATTTTAGGACTACAGAGTTGAGACATATTTTGATTTTTATAAGGGGCATTCAATATAGATATTACTTTTAGAGTGATAAAATTCTAGTTTTAATGTTTGGCATAGGATTTTATATGTTATATATATATATATATATATATATATATATATATATAGTTATTTTGAACCACATCAAGTTTAGAAGGTAGTTTATTTTATAATATCATGATAACATTTGCATTTATATATATGGTATGCGAAATATAAAAAATAAATAACTAGTCTCTTTTAAGAAATTAAGTTAATAATTAAATTCTCAACCCTTTTGACTCTCTAGCCATCGAAACCATCCTTAGATCAATCATTGTTTTTTTGTTTAACAAGTTCATTGTAGAAACTAGATACTTCAATTTCAATTACCCACAAGATTTGTTTTTCTTATACATCAATTTAGCCAAAAGGAGAGATGCAAAGTTAAACTATACTTCCAAAGCATTCCATTACACAACCCAAACGAAATCCATTCTTTAAACAATAAACACACCACAAGGTGAAATGTTAGTAGGTGAATGGAGGATCAAAGGAGAATTTCATTTCAATTCTTTAACCATCTATAATACAAATATCCATATAGATATCAATGCCACATTACAAAACACGTTTTTCCCATTTTCTTTACAATGCTAACTTTACAACTTTTTCAAAACTACAAATTGACTACAACACATTTGTTCTCAAAATAAATAAAAAATTCAAGGTTACAATACTCCCCAAGATATGAAAATTGGAGGATTACACAAATTTAATTCCACATTACATCTCCCTTTTCAAGGGTAACGAGTTTAATAAATCCACCAAAAATAAGGATGGAGTAGCTACAAAATTGAGTCAAGGTCTTCACAAGAGGTCCAAGACACACAAAGAGAGCCAAACGACTCTCTCCACCCAACCAAACCCATTAGATAAGGGGATCACTTCTACCATGGCCCTTGAGCCCCAACAAATGAATAATGAAGGAACCAAAACCCCTTGAGCAACTCACACTTTTGGTCTTTCTCCATAAGACCCAAAACAAGCACAAACACACAAAGATACATCAAAATGCAAAAACAAGAACAATGGCTTGACACCAAGCCAAGTGGGAGAGGGAGATATGAAGGTTGGTCTCCTTATCACTCCAAATAGGGTAGTGAATTAGGCCTTAATCCTCCATTATACCAACCCTCCTTATACCTCCACTACACCTTATACCGCTTATAGCCACCCCTTTTAGCTCCACCAAAGGCCTAATTCTCATCTACCCCAAACTCCCTCTAATAAGTCACAATAAGCAACTATAATTATATCAATAAACCTAGTTCCTTTTACCTCCACCAAAACCAACTCATCACCCTCCCCTCCAACACCCAACCTAGAGGGATTTCTACCCTTCCCAAAACACAGCCAAAGAAACAACAATGATAAGAAGAAACAAAGCAAACTATAATAACAAGAGTGAAATTAAAATTGCGAACAAGCCCCTACCTTGAAGCCATAGCAATGATATCTACTTGCTCCAAGCTTCAATCTACTTCCCCAAGCTCCTCCAAGCACAAGAATTCTCCAAAATAGAATAAGAGAGTATAACTAGCCAACCCCTTTATCAAAGGCATTGGACTTATTTATAGAGTTTGCAAGGGAAGTGGGTGAGTTGGCTCCACATGGATGCCAACTAAGTGTACCCATTCCAACTCACCCAAAGTACATACCATTCTCCAATGCAAAATAATTTTTCTTCAAAAATAATAGTCAAATAACATTTACTCTCAAATCAAGAGTACACCCCCAAAATCCAAGGAAAATAAATGACAAAAAAATAAAGTCAAGAAAGTAAACTTATTTCACATCCATCACTCCAAAATTTCAAATCAAATTAAAAGTAACACATTCCCCAATAATCAATTTCAACAAGTAAATGCAAGTGCAATAAAATCAATGAAAAATGAGACAAAAAGGGTCAAAATCATAAATGAGCCTTCAAAAATACTCCACCCATGATGGGTTAGGGGTATGGGTCCATTTAAGGTGTCAAGGACAAGGTTAGGTGCATTTAAGGTTGTCCAAAAATTCACTCAAAGCAAAAATCCGCCCCTCCATAATTCTCTTGGGTTTAAGGACTCATTAATTGATTTTCAACTACCAAAAAGGTCATGACAAATGGTCACATCATCACATGGGAGAGGAAGAAATTTCATAAAATTACAAATTATAAAAATGCAAGGGTGAATATTCAAAAGGGGCCATCAACATAGGATAAGCAAAAATTAAATTAAACAACCACAAGAAAATAAAAGGCCTAGCCACTTTTCTAAACCCACAAACATTGTTGCTCAAGGTGGCTAAGGGGTCTGGCTCATGCATCCTTCACATGTTGGTCCCTTGGTCCCCATGTGTGTTATTTTGTTTAACCTGTACACTTCGCACACACTTGACGCACACATCAAATCTATCCAAAATATTTCCAAATCATACATTTGCATATAATTAACATCGCAACTCAATGCACATCAATACCAATAACAATCATCATCACAATTACATTCAATATATGAAATTTTGAGCACAATTATGTTAGTATAAACATCCATCATCCAAAATTTCACAAGATATAAATGTTAGAACATCATTGTCATCATCAAATAATCTCATATATGACTAAATAAGCAACGAAAATACTATAAATCCCTACATCACAAAAGTTAGCACAATCCACATATACTATATATAAACATTAATGTCATCAAAATAAGTTTGTCATGAAGTGCCAAGATAATAGTGTCCAAATGTCAACGTGTCAAGTATCACAATCCCTAATAGAATGTCTTATGCGATAGATAGTGTGCCTCAAACAGCTAATCTTGTGAAATAAAAGGGTCTAAGGGGAGTGGTTATTACAAGCACCCAAGGGCTATTGTCCCCTTTGGGCGCTTTTGTCCTTTTCTCTCATTTTCTCAAATTTGAAATGCCACATTACTTGTTATCTTTTCTAAAACATTTCTTATCATTATGGGTCATCTTTTTTTAGTTTTTAATGATGAAATTCAAACAAGGGAATCATATATATACATGACTTACTATTATTAAGGGATGGGAAATTTTGGGCTATTACTTCCTATCTACTACTTGGGAAAAGAGAAACATTCAAGGACTACATTTGAGATGTATTATTCACTGCATAGGAAGGGGTTATTTCTAAATTCTATCTCACATATTCATCTTGGGGAAAATCAGTTGTAAACCACTATCTTTGTGTGACTGACACAAGGGAAACTTAGCTTCAAGGGACACAATTCAATCACACACACACTAGAACTACATATATTATGAAATATAGTTTAGTGGTTAATGATAATCACATTGGTATTAACACCAAGGTCATTTATAAATCAACCATATGCATTATTTATTTCATCTAATATTCTATCGAGTCTTATAGAAGTATTCGGGTTTATTTTGTAGGTTGATGTGTGACAGAAAAACCCTACAATGAAGTTGATGTGACAAATAGAAAAAAGAAGAAGAAGACAAGTTTAGACCCGAGAGAAGATAAGAAGTAGAGCATTTAGCAAGACACTAGCATCCATTTCAAACACTAGCACTGGGTGTTGATTTGTTTCTCTGGTTGTTTCTTTCCAAAGGATTTTTATATTCTAGTTTTCCAAATGAAGCACGTTTAGTCTAGATCTAGAATTCCACTCAATTTCCATCCTAGAATCAGCCCAGATCTTTGAATACAAGATAAGTCACTCTTATATCACTATTTACTACAGTTTTTTTTCTCTTGCATGATAAATCATGTTTATTACTGTTATATTTGTTTGATCTCGGTCTTCGATGAATATTTAATCTCATTAAATCCCCAAGTTTCCTCCATTAGCACTCTGTAGATCCCAAAATCCTTATAGTTTACAAGTGTTAAGGATCCAGGTGGAAAATAGTTTAAAGCCTACATAAAAGGGAACAACAATAGGTGTCAAGCTTCCATAATTGGCATATTGAAGAAAATTGAGGCCAAAACTTTAGGTTCCTAGAAGTGTAAAAATTTGATTCTCAAGCACTTATCATAGATCCATGTTATGAATGAGTTTTAAGTCCCTTAAGTCAATTAAAATACTAACACATTCCACTTATCAAAGATATAGCATGGATACCAAAAAATAATGAAATTAAATTGGGTTCAAAGGCTTTGTTGGGATGAGGAGATATTGATGAGTGGCACATGGAACTACTTTAATAATGTACTATATTAATTTTGATAGGTATGTAGCTATGCAAAAATAAAGGATTTTAATGCCATAGATTATTTTTCCCGTAGAAAACCAATAATCCTTTAATTTTTTTACATAATTTGGCATGAATATTTTATGCTCCAATAGTACCCATAAAATTTATGGCCTCATGCATTCCTACTGTGATCTTCTTGATTGTTCCCTACCATTTTTGTCTCATCCAGAGGACTCGTGCTTCATGGATATGGTAAATAATATTATAATCCTTATTATTATGCATGTGATAAAATTTGGAATAACCAATCTGTAATTTACATTCATAAATAAATATCATATAAAATAGGCATACAACAAGCTCCTATAAAGAATAAGGTGGATGTAACAAATAATTACAAGAATTAAGAAATAGCTTTACCCATAGAACAAACCCAACAAATTACCCAAGTTGTTATAACCCCTATAACAACACACATTAAACAATATAACAAGATTATATAAGCTAATTATTCTAATACCCTCCTTTAATGGCATAACCTAAAACAAATTCAAGAATGTCTCGTAATTTTACAAATATATCCGTACATAAAGGTTTAGTCATTATATCGATGTAGGACAATAAAAAGACATATATCTTCATTAAAAACCAAATCTTGAACGTGCATCTTGATGGAGAAATTCTATATGCTTTGTTCTAACATAAAATACTAGATTTTTACCATCTTTGATACACTCTTGTTTTTATAAAATATGGTTGAGGTGCCGATGATTCTAGTTAAAGATTCTCTAATATTTACTATATCCACATCAACTCTCGACTTGCACTAACAACTACTTTGCACTCAACTTCAGAGAAGACAATGAAAATGTACTTTTAAGTTTACTTCAGTAGTAGCATGTTGTTGACTTTATAGAATCATTTGATCCTACCCAATCAAAATAAATATACCCCGATAACTCAAAATCATTAGTTTGTTTATATAGAATGTAAAATTCAAGAGTTACTTTGACATATCTAAGAAGTCATTTTACATATTTCCAATGTTATTCATGTAGTTAACTCATGAAGTAAGAAAGACAACTTACTACAAAACACAAATCTTGAGTCTAGTAGTAGTAAGATATATCAAACTTACTACTAATTGTCGATATATTGTTTCATTTACCAATAGTGAATCAATGTTAGATGAGAGTTTTGTCCCAACTTCCATAGTTGTATTGGTTGGATTTCATTCATACATTCTATATTTTTCTAACAAGGATTTGGCATAATTTATTTTGGATACAAAAATTATATAACCAAAATCATAGCATTGTCAAAACTCTACACTTAAAAATATTGAAGCAAACTTAGATCATTTATTTCAAACATAAAATGAATGTCATCTTTCACCTATTTAATCAAGTCATTACTACTTCCGATGATGGTAAGATCATCAACATAGACAACTAGAACCACTATGTCATCACCAACCAATTTAACATAGAGAGTAGATTTTGCATCACATCTTTTAAAACTAGACTCTCTAAGATATTTATCAATTTTGAAATATCGGCTCATAGAGCCTACAAATTCCATATAAGGAATTTACTAACCTGAAAACCAGATACTCTTTCACAAGAATCTAAAATCCCTATGGTTGTACCATGTACACCTCTTCCTCTAAGTCCCCATTCAAAAAAGCACTTTTCACATCCATCTAAAATACTTGCCAACCAAACTAAGCAACAATAGATATAACCATTCTGAATGTTACCATTTTAGCTGTAGGAGCAAATGTTTCTTCATAATCTACCCCCTCTTCTTGTGCATAACCCTTTGCAACAAGACGAGCTTTATACTTATCTAAGGAACCATCTGACTTACATTTCACTTTGTAAATCCATTTGCAACCAATGGATTTCTTAACTACAGTGACTCTAAAACACCGAAGTTCTACTTTTCATTAGGGAGTCATTCTCAACCTTTATGAAATATTCCCATTCAAGATTTTCTTTAGCATCTATAAAAGTACTTGCTCTCAAAAAATTTGAAACAACTAAATTGGGAGAAAATTTTAGCTTCCTAATATTTTTTACTACTTGTTTCCGAGATCTATGGGATCTACCTTCTAATGATTTTGGAATCTCATATTTCGAACAACATGCAATGTGTTATAGTACCACTTTTTCCTTTTATGATGACTAGATGGATCACTATTTATCTCACCAGTCTTGTTATAGAGTTATAATTCTATGGTGTTTTCCTTTTTAAGTCATATTCCATTTTAGTACTAGAACTTGATTCAAAAACATCATTATGAATCCAAATATTACTAGTATCATTAAGTTTACCATCTTTGATAAATACGTTATTTTCTCATCTATTGTTGCATTTCTTCTTATAACAACCTTATTTATAGAGATATCTAATCATCTATATGCTTTGCATTTTTCAATGTAGTCCACAAACATCTAATTTTTACTTTTAGAATCTAAACCACTCCTTTTTTCTATACTAATTAATGCTAAATAAATACAACCAAAAATTGTTACACCCATGTTATGATTCATCCTCACTAAGGGAAATTTAAAAAAACTTAAGTAAAATTAATTCTTCTAATGATTAACATTATTATTTATCTTGTTGCTAAATAATCTAGCATTATTTAATATTCATAATCCATCTGATAACATATGATAACCATGTGTAGCTATAAGGTTATATCTATATCTCCATAATCTCCCTCAAATCACTCTACCCGAGTGTGTATATATTTTATATTTGGTTAAACCTTTTTTAGGTCATGAGAACTATGTGCATCTCCTATGTGTCTACTTAGAAAACATTCATGTTGCATTCCATCTAGTATCTAACACAATAAATTAGGGGATTGGTGAATAAAAAATGTAATCAGCTAATACATTACCTTGGCCAAGGATTTTAAACATTTCTTTACAAGCTTAGTTTCCAAACTGTACACAAGTCTATGAAAATTTTCTTCCATCACCACAAAACCATCTCAACATAGTTATCTGGATTCATTTTTGTTGTTTAAAATGATGACTTAGTTAATAAGAAGAAGATTCAATGTCTGAATCATTCTACTATAAAAAGGATCCTACCAAGACCATCTTAAGATCCCCATGGGAAATATTTTGACCACGTAATTATTTCCATCATTACGTTCTAACTACCCTTCTCATAGCCATCCTAAGTTGGCATAGGAAGGATAATAATGATAATACAAAAGGATATTACACCTACACTTATTATATACTTTAAGTTATCTTAGTTAGATGAAGTAACTAATTCTTTCTTTACAACACATTAAAATGTGTTGATACACGATATTATATTCTCATAAGAGGGTTATAGTAACTCAATGAGTTACTAACTTTCATTATTTTCTCTTCAAGTACTACACCATGTAGTATACATCATTAAGTATAGGTTTACTAATCATTTCCTATATCGAGTTGTTTCATTACATTCACTTGTTAAGAATAGTCTTTATTCCATTAAGTACATTGTTTGTCATGATTAGTCCATTTAATATCATAAGGTACAACAATATCTCTAAACATATTCATTTCATTTTCATTGATATCCTTATTGTTTAAATGTCGTCATTCAATACACTTGATCATTTCAATTGAATCAATGAAATTAGCAAATAATATATAACTTAAGAATAATCATTGTATAAACAATATATCCTCATTTTCATATCCAACAAGAAGTCACAAATCAGCCAAGTCATATATTCTGATTTAAATAAGGATAAACCTTATTCTTTATTAATAATGATATACAAATTAATCAAAGATAATACATTAGGCCATAATTCCCATTTACAAGATGTGATGACATTTCATTCACATTAAAATTGATTACAATAATCCTTTCGAATTTATATCAAAATATCATAAGACGTAAATCAATCATAATCAAATCCAAACAGTCACTTCAAGAATGTCGATTTTCCTGAAAATCTATAGGAGAGAGATGGATATGGGTCAGCTCATAAGAACTAGCATGAGTCCACATACTCACAATCCATGATGTAATTATAATGAAATAACTAAATAAGTTATGGCTAAGTTTATTTTAATTGATAAGATATATTTATAAAATTTCTAGTTTATAATAAGTTATATATCTCATGCACTTATAGTAATGATTCTTCATAACTATATATGTGTGTTTATACCCATTGTCCCTATTTTATTTGACTTAATAAAGCTCAGACATTTAAATAATAATAACACACTTATACAACAACTTCTCAATAATTACAACTTAATATCTCACCAAGTTTTCCAACAAGCTTGATACATCCATGTTTGGCTATTGCCAAATCAAACTATCAAGTATATGTACATTTCAGAAGTAATTCAAAAATGTCATTTAATTCCTTTTCCCAAAATTTGAAACATTCAAAAAAATTAAAAACTACTTGATTAATAAATTCTTCGTTATTTTCATGTTTCCTAACAATAAATATTCCAAAACTTTCTTTTTAAAATATAACAACAAAATGAAAAAAACAACTTTTAAAAGTAATTTTCCTAACTAATCCATTTCATCTATATTTCCTCTAGTTCCAATTTTCTTGATTAAAACATTTTATATTATGTAAAAGGATAATGAAAGTAATATATCCGAAAGAAACCTTCAACCAAATAATAATTGTTTTTTTATTATTGGCAAATAGTTTTTTGAAAGGGACTATACCCTTGAGAACAAAAGAAGGCCTAAGAGCCGGAATAAGAGTGAGAATCAGAGAGAATGGATCAAGATCCGAGTGTTACAATGAAGCTCGAAGTAGCCCAGAAACAGCTACTCAAACGAGACAAAACAGCAAAATTACTGCAAAAAAGCAGTAAAGAGACCGCAAAAAAACAGCAAAAAAACAAACAGAAGCAGCAGAAGCAACCAATACTACTTCTTGGTAGCTTTGTCGATGCTGGTCTTGACTCTCTTCCAGCGCGAAACATACCCAAAGTTGTCATGTGGGCAGCATCAGTTTTATCAAGCTCCTCAATGGTTCTTTTGCTCTCTTTTTCGTTGCCCCAAAGTGTAGCCGGGACACCGCTGAGGTTGGAAACACTTTTGGCATGACCCTCAATGAACTCCTCAATTTCCCTAAGGGCGGAAATGATGTAATCATGTCTAGTAAAAGATCAATAAAACCAAATAATAATAATTGTTATGCTCAAGTAAAAGATCAATAAAACTAACTCAAACATTAGTGCTCAAGGAAGAGCCACAAATCTATCTCATTAGTTAGTTTCTCAAATCACAAAACTCGGTTTTAAAATGATATTTAAGAAGGTATGAACAAAATTTCAAATGAATGAGTTGTATCTAACTCATTTCCCATTTTATTTATTCACAAATGACCATAACCCAATTGTTTTTATTACCATTTTTATCAGATAAACTAACTAGTTAATGCATTTCCAATTTACACTTAATATTCCAAATCCAATAATGTATGTGGAGGGAGAAGGATGAAATTATTAATTAATATGAAAACTATATTGTTCCTAATACCTTTTCTAAATTTCATTCAACTAACCAAAACAAAGTTATGTTCATAGATAGGTTATAACATCCAAGCTCGTTAAGAGCTAAAAGTAATGATAACACCAAAATCATAGATGAGTTAAAACGACACAAAAGAAACAATTACCCATAACGTATTTATCTCCGATTCATAATGATAATCCATAAAAAAGTTTTCAAGAGAGAGAGAGAGAGAGAGATCCATAATAATCATGCTCTAAAAGAGTTTAGTAATCAATGATAACAATAAGCTCAAGGTGAGATGAAAACTATCAAATACAGTAAATATCTATATGATCTATGACTAACCTTCTATTATTAACTAGAACCAGGATGACCCAAAACATTTGAAGTTACAGAATTTCTTCAAAGTATCAATAATAGAACCAAATACATATTACCGTCATAAACCTAGAATGTATTCAAACTTGCATGATATACACAAAATGTATTCGAGATAAAGAAGATAACCACAAAGTTCTAAATGAGATGAAATCAATCAAAACCCAAAGGAAACGTACTCATAAAAATAAGATAACACTAGAGCTCTAAAGAGCTGTAGATAACTACAATTTCCTTTCCAGATTTCTCAAATAAACCCAAGAAACGTATTCAATTGCTTCCCTATTTATTTTTCCAAGTTTTCCTTAAAAATCAAAACCCCAAAACATGTTCATCTTTTATTAATAAACCAGAACCATAATACACTCATATTTCTCATTTTAAAACCAGATTTCACAATAAAATCACAAAACCAAAAACGTATTCATTTATTTCATAATAATAACAACAAGGAGTGTGAGAAATAGACTCATGCCTACATTTTAGCTTGCTTCCCCTCTTCCCGCAATCTTCTAAGTTGAATGTTTCCCAAAACGAATTAAAAATTCCAACATCACATTTAAATAATCAAAGATCCATGTTTGAAAAAGTTTAACCGTAATTAATTCACCATGCACAACACAAAATAATCTCCTACAAAAATCTCCATGTAGAGCTCCAACGAACAAAATGAAAATACCAAAAATGTGTATACCATTGCATGCTTATCTTCTTATAGAAGTTAATGGTTCCCAAGGAACATGATAGAATTAAATTCCACATTCAATGCTCATGCCACATCATGGATCCAAACAACTTAAACCATAAACCTTGCATGGTGGGCACTATATTTCCATGAACCACACTTAACTTCAATGCCTTAGTGGTCTGTGACCATGTTACATAACCAATAAGTGGTCATATGACCCATTTAAAACAAGCATAGATATCAATATCCATATATATTTATATTTATATAAATATTTATCATTAGTTACTTATATCTTAGTTAAACATATACTTGTGTGTGTGTGTGCTATTAGTTAACTAGATCATTGCTAAACATATATCTATTATATATGTTTTTTATTAACTCAACACATCATTAACAAACACGTTAGAACATGATGACTATCAATACATCCAGTTTAAACAATAATTCACTTAGAAAAATTATATCAATATTACCAATTAAATGAAATCATTTAAGCTGGGATATTACAAAAATATGAAAATCACTTACATCAGCATTTATACCTAACCATGCTTCTTGAACAATGATATCTTGCACAAAATTACATGGACTACTATTCAATATGTACACTACAAGGTATTTATAGCTTCTACCTAATACTAAAAGGTAGATTTCTACTTTACACCATAATAATGGCATATGTATAATAGTTGGCTACTCCATTTTGTGGTAAAGTGTAAGCGATGGTATACTACCGGTGTATACCTTCATTTGTGCAGTAGTCATTGAATTACTTGGAGACAAACTCTCCACCATTGTCTGACCTAAAGGCCTTAACCTTTTTACCTGTATGATTTTCAACTAGTGTTTTCCATGCAACAAAATTAGCAAAACACTTTGATTTCTTCTTAAGAAAATACACCCACATTTTTCGAGAGAAATCATCAACTATCAACAAGAAATAAAGAGCACCAGATACAATGTTAGTTTTCATAGGACCATGAAGATATACATGTACCAAATCTAACACACATTCTGCCCTCCATGCTTTACCAGTAGGAAATGGTTTTCTGACCTATTTACCCAACTGACACCCTTCACAAACATTTTGATTTTCCTGAATAGATGGGAGTCCATGCACCATTTTATTTTTACTCAACATGATTAAATATTGGTAACTCAAATGACCATATCTTGCATGCCATAGAGTACTAAACTACTCAATTGTTGCTAAAGCATATTGTTCTACTAATTTAGGATCTACAAGTTTGTACAGACCCCTTTCCCTTATACCAACAAAAACATGCTTATCACTGAGTGTAGTAACATTACATTTGTTTCCTTCAAACTTAACTACCAGTTGTTTGTTTTTGGTAATTTCACTAATGGAAAAAAGGTTTTTATTCATATCTGGTACATATATGACATTATTAAATGTATATTTGTACTCATTGTTCAAATGATTTGCACATCCCCACATCCCTTAATGTCATGTGTCCATCCATCACCTAAGGAAATAATTTCATTACTACTATTATCCTCAATGAAGTTTACATACCAATCTCATTGACACGAGTAGTTTCATGAAGGTTGTGATTCAAAGTACCAAGTTTGAGACTCACTAGATTGGTCATGTGATGTTGCAAAGGCAAATTCAATAGATGTCTCTTTTTTTTCTTCTTTTGCAATATTAGCATGTCTATATTTATTGTTTGAATTACACATATCTTATTTTATTTTTTGTAATATTTCTTAAAAGGTCATGGTTTCTTATAATAAAAACACCTCCGTTTGGATTTATTAGAATCGCTTATGGTAATTTTAGGGATTACCTATGTGGAATATTCAACTATTTTTCCTTTTCTTTTGACCATGACATAAATTCACTCTCTGTAGCCAATGATGTTAGTAAATTTATGTGATTTTTTCACTTCTCCTTTTGCATGAGAAGTATAGACAGCATTCCCAAAATAATATCTTATGTTTTTGCAATCATATGTAGAGACTCAACAAATGCTTCAAATGATGTTGAAAGGTTATGTAGTACTAGAGTAATCATATCTTTCTCATCTACAGGTTTTTCCATGACTTTCAACTGATCACAAATGTCCTTCAACTACAATATAAATGCATAGATCAAACCTCCCGCTTTGTATTTTAGTAGAAAATAACAAATTTTCAAGTATAGTAAGTTGTCACGTTTCTTCAATCCCGGTACTTGGTTATTATTATTTTCCATAAATCTGAAGCACTAGTAGCATTTCTAACTTCAGGTTTCAAATTATCAACCACTAAAAGTTTAGCAACATTAGTGCTTCTCTATGACATTTGACATTTATCATAATTATCAGGTTTGTCAACATAAATTTCATCATCTTTTGGTCTTTCTTCTTTATTAAGAACAAATTTATCAAGATTCTAATACTAACATATTGTAAGTATATTATGACTCTACAAAATAAAGTTTTTTCCGAGTTAATTTTTTTGAATCTCATAACAATAAATGTTATAAACCATCCATTTGACTTAGTTTTTCACTAAAATAATTAAATAGAAAAATATAGAGGCTTTTAAAAAATTCCTTTTGCAAATTGATTCTACCCTAACACTAGATAACAATACATGTTTTTAACCAAAAACTCTTTACCATTTGTGATATTTTAAAATAAAATTTTTCCATAAAAGTTCCTAAAAAGATGAAAAAGATTAAAATATCGGTATTTACATGCTCTTCTCTGCGAAAATTCCTTTTGCATGTGGAAAAGAACCTCAAAATAGAAAAATTGAAAAAAATTCAACTGATTTATCCTTACAACTTTCTAGAACCAGAATTAACCATTCTCCTAGGTAAATATTAAAAGGATTATATGTTTATTCTAAATTTTAAAATGAGTAAAATTATAAAAATGTATATAGTATTCCTTAAACATGCTTTTCCCTAAATTTTTAATAACATCATAACTTGGATATAAACCATTCAAAATTATTATTGACCAATGATAATGCACTTGTTCCTTATTTCGTCATGGGTTTTGCTTCTCATAATGTTGCTTTCTTTACAAAGCAACACTTTTTAGAATGAATTTCATTCATACTCTTTGCAAACAATCCTATGCTACTGTGATGGATATCTATCATGCACCTATTACATATACATCTAGATAAATATTTATGTTTGTTACATATTAGGTATGTACTACCATAAAATCAAATACAAGGTATGTTAAACTCAAACGAATCCCAAGACAAAAGTGCCACCAAAATCCTTCTCACCTCCACTACGATGTTCTTAGTTAAAACTGAAATAAATTAAACTTATAAAGCTATCACGATATTGGTTTAGGTGATGTAGTACATCAACCTAATACATTGACCACTTTGAGTAAACTCCATGTGATAAGCAACATCGACAAACTCCTCGGTGTAGACCCCAAACAGCTAGTTCCTCAACATAGATCCAAAACCAACCCATTACCATAAATGACCTTCCAATTACTTATCCACCATATGGTCATTCACAAGGATATAAAAATTAGTAATGTTGTGGTTTACTTGCTTAATGTTTTTACAACGTGCCAATATTCACAACTACGTTGCCTCGCTTAATTCTTTTTTTCCAATTCAATATCTTCACTAGATGTAAAAATATACTATGCTTCCTCCCCGATAATATATCCCCTTCTCCCAATCTATCTTAAAACAAAATCTTTGATACCATAAAATTAGAATAACCAAGTTGTAATTCATATTCATAGAGAGATAGCCTATTAAATAAGCATACAACAAGCTCCTATAAAGAAGTAGGTGGATGCAACAAAGAATGATGGGAAGTAAGAAATAGCTTTACCCATAGAACAAACCCAAAAATTACCCGTTGTTATAACATCACACATTAAACAATATAATAATATTTAATTAAGGCTATACAAGCAAATTATTCTAATGTGTGAGTGTTTTAGATCTTACAAGAGAGAGAGACATTTTTTTATTAGTGAACTAAAGTATAGGATAGTTTTATACATCATGACCCTCCTTGCGAATCTTGCAATATTTAAACATAGGTATACATTTTTCAGGGTAAATTATTCTTAGTATGCCCTTCAAATTTAAAATTTGTACATTAAATCCCATTACATGTATCATTATTGGAATTCATATTCTCTACATGGGTATCCATTGACATGATCTATGCTTCCATGAATGGGCTTATCCTAATATTAATGCTACCAATAGCCTTTATGTGAAGTGCACTTTCTAAGTCTTCCATGAGACCAATGAACCCCTTATGTGAAATTTTGCATTGAAAAGGATGTAAAATCATTTGATGAACCACTATTTGTTATGAACATGATGAATCTAATATGAACGTTTGGAGATGAAATTTTTGAACTACATCAATCATACGTGTGTACAATATTTGTCAACTCCTATCGAATGTCCTTCAAAGAAGATATTCTCTATAGCTCAAATTATGGAATATCAAATTCTTTGATAATATTTTATTTCATCCCTTTTAATCAACTATAGCTTATTAGAGGTCACACTTATGATACTATGTATGTTATCATTCCAAAAGGGTCATGGAAAACTATATTTCCTTATGTTCTATAGAAAGGTTCCCTTTCATATACAAGATCAATTTACTTCTAAATGTGTTAGGATATATTCTCAAACCATATATACTTCTAAAATTTAGAGAATATCATAGAAAATATGAGGATAAATTTCTCTAATAGGATGTGTAACAATGAAAATTGTTCCTTGTAGTTATAGTCCTACCATTTATTGATATCTTTATGTTCTTGTTGGTGATTTTAATTGTATCCTTGTCATTTTATCTAATTTTTTTAGTATAATTGATTTATAAGTACAACTTCAATGTACATTTATAAATGTGCTAGGATATTTTCTTGAACCCTTTATACTTATAACATATAGAGATATTTTATAGAAAATATGAGGAGCTAGTTCTCCAACAAGATGTGTAATAATGAAAAATCTTCCTTGTACTTCACTAATACCATATATTGAGGTCATAATGTTCTTTTTGGTGATGTTTCTTGTATCCTCATCATTTAATATAATGTATTTGTCAATCCAATGTGGATTTTAAGGCTATCTACAAAAGGATCTGAAGGAAACAATGATTTACTAGTTCTTTTTACTAGAATTGGAAATTCTTGAAATGAAATTCAAAAAATATTCTAACTAAAAGTTATTCTAATTTAAAAACTAAAATAAATAACTAAAAATAAAGAAATGAAAATGAATAGCTAAAAGTGAAGCTTCACACAAAATTACTAAATTAAACACACAATGTTGATTTGAATAATCTAGTTAAATTAACAATAGAAATCATATTCTAAGAAAATAGTAAACCATTCTCCTTGGGTAAGCCATGTTATTCCCTCGAGTTGGGTTAAGAAATAATAAACACAATATTTTTCCAAGATATTCTAACTATAGATTGTATTGATCAGAAATGATGTTACAAAATCATGCTTGTTACATTGAGTTATCTCGAAGATATACTTATAGCTCATTACTTCATTTCTACTCTAAGAATATTAAACTACCTACCTATATTCTTGGTCAAAACTTGAGAACTTATTCCATTTGTCAAGGATACAAATGTGAAATACATTTATTCCTAACTACTACAACTCATCCTACAAGAGTAGGAGAATAACATGGGAGAGTGTAACTTAACTACTTACTCCACTTTCCAAGGAGAAAAATCTAGAAGACATTTATTATTAACTACTTGTATTTAAACACTATAACTCATCTCAATAAACTAGGAGAAACTTGGGAAAATCTTGACTACTTCTTCCACTTTCCATGGAGACAAACATGGAAGACATCCATTCTTAACTACTTCCATTCAACACTACAACTCATCCCATTATACCAGGAGTAAAACATGGTAGAGTGTTTTATTCAAAATTTATACTATTATGCCATTATTCATTCATCCTAATCATGAAAGTAGGATAATGTCACATTTTTGGATTTGACAATTTCCTTTCTGTGTGGTATCTTAATGTCATTTGTATATTTGTTCCAAAACTAGAATACCACAAACATAGATTTATTCTTGTATCTTGGAGCACCATGTGCTTTCTCAAAAACATGCTTCCACTTGGTTCTATTTTAATTTGGATTTTCCATATGAAGTTTAAAGTTTACACATACTATATTGAGGTTTCCCCATGAAGTTTAGAGTTTCCAAAAAATAGTTTAGAGCTACTACAATACAGTCTGTAACTTGTGGGCTTGAGTCCGGAGCTAAGAGGTATGAGTATTTTGCTTCTTATAGAAGGCATACACTTTTTTCGGTTTTGACTTGTATGATTTTTCACTCTTAGTGAAATTCATGCACTTTTTCCATTTTTAGTTGTATGTAATTTTTGGAGTTAAAAATAGTCTAGAACATGGTAAAAATTGCTCCAAATTAATCTATCCTCACACCTTCATCCTTCAATATCTTGAAATTACCTATTTATACACAATACACACTCTAACTCGCAAGAAATTGATGCACCATAATTAGTAATAACTTGACAAGGTCATAACTTGAGCTCTGGGTGTCCGTTTGAGTCCGTTTTTTTTAAACCACATGTTTTGATGATACGAACACATTGGAAATCATCCCTACCAGTTGGGGAAAGTTTTAGCACATTTTTCGGGCCCTAAATCCGCTATCTAGAGGCCAAAAATTAGGATTTAAGTTGTAGTTTAGTTTTTTCCTATTTTTGGGCATTAGTAAATTTTAGTCTATTAGTTGCATTATGAGTTATAAAGTTGGAAATTCCTATAATTTAGTAATGTAGAAGATGTGTGAAAATTTTTGTGTACGTATTTAATAAGCATACAAACTTACTAAGAATAAGCAGGTTCTAAAGAAACTGCTAAAAATAGTAATTTCTGCCACCTATAGTAGATTTAGTCAAGTTAGTTAGAGTTTTCTTGGCAACTCGAGTTGGGAGTTGTTTTCCTATTTAGGAAACATTGTAATTCATTATTCAATAACAAAGAAGGAGATCTATTTTCTTTTGGAGTTCATATTATTTGTAGTATATCAAGTTTATTCATAATTTTGCTATATTAGAAATTTTAGGAAATTATAACAATTAGATTGCAATGGACTTGTAGAGAAATAGATAAAATATATTCTATATTTTATCCTAAATAATATATTAGTGAGTATCGATGTAGATTATATGTGATTTAAAAAAATTAAATCTTAATAAGAGGACTATATAAAATTATATATAAGAAACATGTAATATATATATATATATATATATATATATATATATATATATATCAACATATAATGATGATAAATTATAAAAGATGAGATGATAAGAGTTTCTTAGTTGATATATGGAATTTTAGATGAGATTGATGGTAGAAAAAGATCATCTGAATTGTGTATGCTTTATCCGGGAAATAGTGATCTCGAAAGTTATGATGGGATAATATCACCTGTAAAGAAGCCAATATATCATGGTTCTAGTGTCTCAATAGGGTGATGGTGTCCTAGATATGGATGCATATCTAGTTCCTTTAGTGTCTAAAAATTTCACCTTTACTTTTCTTTGTGCTACATATGCATCCACTTCGCTCTAGGGTTCTCTTGTGGCACATGTTCTGAAAAACAAACACTAACTACTTAAATGATACTCGAACACACATTAGACTAAATAAAATATGCATATGCTTGATTTAGAATGATCGCAGTGGTCACCCCAATGTGATCATCACCGAGTGCTACACTACATTTAAGAATCTATGTAGATCCGGTGTGTGATGGATAGAAATTGTGTCCTTGAAACTAATTTTCTCTTGTACAAGTTGCACCAAGATAGTGGGCTACAACTAATTTTCCCCAAGATAATGTGTGTCATTAAATTCAAAATTTTCCCTTCCTATGCATTGAATAATTCAGCCCAAATGCATTCCTCAAGTTTCTCATTTTTCGCAAGTAGTAGATAAAAAAGTAACCCAACGCCCCTTAGAATAGTTAATAGGTTGTGCATATATATATGACTCCTTTGTTTTAATTTTGACTCTTAATGACACCAAAGGGAAAACCCAAATATGAAATATCAATTAGAAAATATCTAAAATCATATACCACGTGGTAAATTAAAATATAAGCAAGAGGGGACAAAAATTCCAGGAAGGGACAATAACGATGGGTGTTATTATCCTTCCTAGGAGCTATTATCCCTAAGACAGAAAAATAAATCAAAAAATAGGAAGATACATAGATCCATGTGACAGGACCAAAAACACCTAAGTAAATCTAAAAACATAAGACAAATGTCACAATCAAAATCAATTGAAATCGATAGAAAGACCAAGAGAGGTGTCACTAGTGTCTAGTATTCTCACTTAGGAATCATGCATATAACTAAATATTAAAGGCATAATGTAATAGTATAAGTGCATAATTTATGTCTACAATATGAGTAGATGGGTACCATAGTGAGATCACCTATCAGATTACCACCACCTCTTGGGAATTTTTCTTGTGTGATAGAAAGTTATATTTATATATAATTATGGACAAAATATATGATTAATGTTTGGGATGTAATATTTATGATCACAAATGTTATAGTGATGTGGATGTTTTGAATGATTAATTGTTAAAGTTATTATTGTGATGGAAAATGGTTTCCAACTTTGTATGATTACTGTTCTCTTTTTTTATAATAGAAATGTGAAAAGTGAATGTTAGATGTGTAGAAATTGAGTTGAAATTGGGTATAGGGGCTAGATGAATGATGTTATGTAGTGTCACAGTGATGAGTAATGGTTGCAAAAGGGTAATGGAAGGGTAAATAGTGAATTAGGGTGATAATCGATTCATTTTTAACCTCCCAAATTTAGAAAATTGAGCTCTGAGAGAGAAAAATCCTTCTTGAAAATCATAGGCATTCCGCACAAGGATCATCAAGGTGGGAGATTTTGGGAGCACTAGAGTTCAACTGATATAGGACCCTAAGTAGGTAATATTTTAAATTTGTGAATTATTATGTTAGGAAGTGGGTTTATGGTATTTATGAGGGAAATTATGCAAGTTAATTTTGGATAGAGTGAATGTGACACTATCGGGTGTGGTAATTGTGCTCGATAGTGTCACTTTTGTGACCTAAGGAATCATGATCAATGTAATTTTTAATAGTTAGGATGGGTAACACCATTTTTACAACAATGATGGAGTGAGAACACTTCCTTCATGAAAAACGTTGAGGGGGTCCATCATGTTCACTAAAGTGACACTAGAGATCGTCACTTTCACAAAAATGATGAGAGGAAACAATGCAATTGTGAAAATGATACTATAGGGAACATTGTAATTGTGAAAGAAACATTAGAGGTCATCATTTTCACCAAAAATGACACATGGGTCAAAAAGTTAATAAAATGAAGAAAAATTCTTTTTGGAGAAATGTTAGTGAAGTTTGGGAAGAGTATTAGTAGATTGTAGGAAATGTTAGTAGATTATAAAACTAAGTGTGTGTTGTTCATGATGGGAGGATAAGGATTTGGTTAGACTATAGAGAACTCAATGCTTCATGTGTTATTGATCCTTTTCCCACCCCATTCACCGAAGAAATTATTGAGGGAATTATTGGGCACGAGATATACTCTTTCATAGATAGATTTTTAGGTTATCACCAGATGTGCATCATGAAGGAAGACCAAGAGAAGAAAAATTTCACTATTGAATGGGGAAGCTTTACATACACAATTATTCCCTTTGATTGAAGAATGCGCCAACAAAGTGTTCTCGTACATTGTTGTGTAGGAATTTCAATATTTTACTCATAAATTCTTGCATGTTTATTTAGATGATTGGACATTATATGTCTTATTCAAGGACCATTTTGATAATCTAAGGCTCATGTTTGAGAGGTTCGGAAGTTTAGCATCTCTCTCAAAATTAAAAATTACATCTTTACTACACCTTTTGGCACTTTTCTTGGGAATATAATTTTCAAGGAAGGATTGTTGGTAGCCCCAAACAAGAAAGCTCGATCTTGAGTTTGGAGGAGCCTAACAATCAAAGTGAAGTGCACATATTTTTGTGACATACTGGTTATTACAGAAATTTATAAAAGACTATGCAAATATTTTCACACATTTGGAAAAGTTGTTGAAGGTGAAAGGGAAATTCTATTGGGGTAATGTGAAACAACAAATTTTTGAAACATTGAAGGATAATGTCACTACTTAACCTATTTTTGCTTTCCTTCATGGGACAAACCCTTTAATATTCATGTTGATACTTCTAGCATGGAAATTGGTGCAATGTTGGTGCAACCAAGAGAAGGAATCGTGGATCATCCCATTTATTTTACAACCAGGAAGTTGACATCAATAGAGAAGAATTATACAACCACTAAGTGCAAGGTCATGTACATGATCTACATGCTACAAAATTTTAGACAGTACTTGTTGGAAACACCATTCCTTTTCTACACGATCATATAGCACTCAAGTATTTGGTTAACAAGCATGTTTTTCAAGGGTGCATATGCAGATGGATACTTATGTTTCGAAGTTTTATTTCAGTTTTTTTGAAACTAGGAAATAGCAATTTAGGGCTTGATCATTTATCAAGGATCAATTATGGTGAGGACGAATAGATAATTGAGGACATAATGTGAGATGCACAATTTTTTAGGTTTAACCGCGTGCCTACAGACTTAGAGGATATTGCATTTTTTTCGCACACCTGGACAAGCGCCTAAAGGAATGAAGACATTAGAGAAAAAATAACTTGCAATATGTGTGACACTTTATCAATTGATTGGTGGAGATTTTGAAAATTTGGTCATGATGAATCTTTGTGTCGTTGTGTTCGATAACATGAGTGTGAGGCTATTATGGAAGAGTATCATGGTGGGATAGTAGGAGGGCATTACGGTTGTGATGCTACAACACGTGATATTATAATGGATGGAATTTGGTGGGAGACTTTGTAAAAATATACCAAGGAATATTTCAAGGCATGTGATCATTTTTAGCACCTTGGGAAGCTTGGAAGTAGAGATGAGATGCCTTTACGGCCTATTACAAGCGCTGAGCCTTTTGAAAATGGGTTATTGACATTTTAGGTCCTATTTCACCACCCACACATAGGACTGGGGCACGCTACATAATTACTTGCACGCATTATCCGACAAGGTGGGAAGATGAAGTACCCACAAATGATTGTACAATAGCTACAGCAATAAGATTCCTAAAGGAAAATATTATTAGCATGTATGGCTGCCCACTAATATTGACTAAAGGATAAAGGCACTCATTTCCTTAATGAGACAATTCGAATTATTTTGAAAGATTTTATGGTGGCACACCACAAGACTACTCTTTATCACCCACAGGGATAATGGTACTACGAGACTATCACCAAGATTCTCGGGATAGAAATTGAAAAAAATTGTGATTTTAGAAGAAAATATTGGGATGATAAATTATTAGTTGTACTTTGGGCATATATGACCACTTATAAGAGGTTGAATAAGGCCACACATTTCAGCTTGGTTTTTATCATGAAGGTTGTATTGCTCGTTGAATTTATGTTACCATCCCTGCATATTGCATGTGTAGGTGGACTAGATGATGAACAAGCTATGGAAGAATGCATTGATAAATTAATGCAATTGAATGAGCGATGTGTTATTACGCATTGGATCTAGAACACTAATAAGGAAAGGTAGAAATCATGACATGATAGGAACATCAAGAACAAGACATTTGTAGTTGGCAAGATGGTTCTTATCTATGACTCCAAGTTTGTACGCCACATAAGAAAATTGAAGGTGTACTTGGTTGGGACCTTTTGTTGTATAAAAGATACTTGAATTAGGTGCTCACTAGTTATAGGCACTAGATGGCACCATGTTTCCTGGTTACTTCAATGGAAGTAGGTTGAATCTCTACTATAAATAAGGCTTCGATTATTTTTAATAAGGAAATATTGTCATTTTAGACTATATTTCCTTTTATGTGTTTCCTTTCCATTGTTGTTATGCTTTATTAATTTTATTTTATTTTTTGTTGTAATAAGTTTGCTTGCACACATGAAGATAATTACTATCTATTGATTATATGAGTAGAGGAGCACACATAATTTTTGTGTGGGGTAGAATAGGTATATATATGGGCTAGAATATGAATGTCCTCTAAAGGGTTGGTGCGCATAGGAGAAAGGTGTTACAGTGCTTGGGTTGAAGGTGTTCATATAAAATTTTCTTAGATTGAATATTATGCATGAGAAAAGGTTCGCATACAATGTAACGCAAGGTAGGTAGTAGCATGGTAAACTACTTGGGATGAGGCATAGAGGGTTATGTACTTCAGTACATGGAGGTGCACATAAAGATGACTATGGATGAGAAGTAGTAGGTGCGTCGAAGGTTACAACTAGGGTATGGAAGAAAGTAGCAAAAAAGCATGGAAAAACATAAAATCATCATTGAAGTTGGGTACTGTGGTAGATGAGGAGAAATTAATGTGATAATTTTTGTAAAATCTATAAAAGGGGTGCATGCAAGTTCATTCTTACCTTGTATTTTTGAGTTTTCAAGCCTTGGAAGAGAAAATTGAAGAATGAACGAGCATGAAATGTGAGTGTAGAAGAGAAGAGCATCAAACCAGTTGATCTTTGGTCATGGCCATAGTGGAGCTCCATTGAGAAAGTGTTTGAGCAAGTGGAAGGCATGAAAAGTATTGGGTTCGAGGAGTTAGGGTTTGAGAAAATAGAACTGCAGCTACGACACACAAGTTTGAGATTACATAGGAAGTAGAAGACAAAAACTACAAGGAAAAAATTTGTGAAAGGTTTAAATGGCACCAAAGAGAGCACATGGAGCAACCACAAGGGGAAAGAAGAGGAATAAACCAGAGGTGGAAGTAGAGGATGCACCAGGAGATATTTTCTGAGATACGGTATCCTAATGATGTCATCATGGGGCATGTATGGGATTCTAGCATTTATAAGAGCAAGGTAAGTGATTACAATCACCACACCAAAGAAAATCAAGATGAAATTGAAAATAAATTAGTGAAAAAGACAAATTTAAGGATCTGGGGATGATAAAATAATTTATGATAATTTCGGACACAAAACCTTGAAAAGGATGGATTCTTGCGAGATATGTGAATTTCCATATTTTAACAAACTAGAGAGGCTTTACAAGTGGTTGATGTCAGAATCCATAAAAATTTATTTTATTTTGCAGGATGACAAGTGTGTATCACCGCACCTTTGATTGGGGACTTACAAGCTTTAGAAGCCCGAGAACAAAAATTGTCCAAGATATTGATGATGAATTTGGTGTGGAGGCCACTATTGTGGAGTTAGAATATCATAAAGGAGGAAGTGTGATACACGTGTTGAAGGTAACTGACCTTGTGGTCAAAATTTTTATGCACCTCTTGAAAAAGTTCAATAACCAAGAGTTAGGGCCAAGTGAATAACAAATGGATCCATACTACAAAGAAGATGGTGAAAGGTATTGTATACAACCTTGCTACATTCATAGCAGAAGGCATCATTGAGGAAGTCCACAAAGGAGGCAAGATTTCTGGGGTGCTATCCTTTTATCAATTTTATTTGTAGAGATTGGGGTCTCAAATGGCCCTAAGGATAAAATGTGGTAGTATGAGAGGTTTGAAAAGTATAATTGTGATGGAGCATTGGGAAATACATACAAGAAAATGTTGGAGTTATGGTACAGGATAATGTGTGAAGCCTTTGAACATGAGTAGCACATACCAAAGGACTTACCTATGATGGTGGATGGGGATGCGAGTTTTTTTCTACCATCATTATCGTATCGAAATATTTTCCATGAAGATTGGTTAGTGGAGAACTTGGTGTAATCTCCCTTATGCATTTACAATGTGTTATTTGTGGGCCTCTACAAATAGTTTTTAGACATGTGAAGGCTTCATTTTGATGCGATTAAAGTTTATTATCGCACCACATGCTCTGAATACTTATGTATATTTGTATAAGTATACATCTATTAACACCATGATATCAGATGATATCATTATTAATTCTATGACTTTGGAAATTGGAAAGGTGGATGTGGCTAAGGTATACATCAACCTTAAGCCTAAATTGGTTAATGGGAAGTATATTGAAAATGAGTTCAAGCTCCTAGACACATCAAAGAGGAAGCATATAGTTAGCACTAGGAAAGAACACGAGCCCACTCCTTCAAATACGAGAAGAAGAACATGTTAATGAGGAGGAGGAGGAGGATATGGAAGAAAATGATGTGTTAGATCATGGTGCCGGAAATATTTAACTATAGGTGCAAAAGGCCATGTAAGTATAGTCCTCTAAAGTGAGAGGAAGAATAAGAATTGAGGTTTAATACTAAGGCTGAGGAGATGGAAAAAGAGGAAGGTGGCGCGGTTGAAAGGGGATTCAAGAGAACACATAACACCGACACAATAACATCTGATCCATTGAGGAGGTCACTAAGAATACGACCTTTCAAACCAAGCCCATAGAATAAAACAAAGAGAAGGTGTAAGTATGTATGTACGGGTGATAGTGAGGAATATGTTAAAACCACGTGCAAAACATAATCCCCACTAGTTATTGATGTAGAAGGGGAAGAGGAACTTAGAGAATAAGGAGCGCGATATGACAAGGAGGTGAATGATGAGCACAAGGGGGAAGGCCCCACGGGAGGTGATGAAGAATAAGAGAAGAGTGTTTCTAAGCCATCGGTGAGTCATCAAAAGAGCATGGGGGTGCATCATGTGAAGGTCCAATCCTGAGCACAAAGACACGTATTCCCAAAGGTAAGAGACCAAAGAGGAAAAAGGGAGAATAATTTTTGAAGACACCAGACCTAGGGTATGTGGATGACCCTTTAAATATCATTCACGCAAGGTTTCAAAGCACCCTTACACCTGAACAATTATACATTTGGGAATTGATAGATCCCAAGGGTGTGAATATGTGCACTAGAAAGTAGCTTTCCTAGAGTATGCAAACACACATGGATGAACCTAAGTTTGACATAAATGAGGAAGCTTTCATCAAGCGCAAGATGAAGAATATGCCATAAGTAACACATATGACAATTAAGATGACCGAGTTCACAGATGAACAAGCTAGCAATGCCTTGACACAAATGGCGTAAGAGGTGGCGAAGAGGAACTTGGATAAGGCATCCACAATCAAGACATTTCTTGAATATAATAAGAATAAGGAAAATAAAATTGAGCAAGTAACTAAGGTGTGTAGAAGGTCCGAGAAATGGAAGAAGGAAATTCTAGATTTTTTTCAAATTAGGGGTGAAATTTTAGAGACGCGTCCCGTAGTTTGATGCACGTATGTAGAAGACTTATTCATAAACCTTGCATTTCTTACAATACTGTGTACACATAATGCTCAAGGGGATTCCAACCATGTAAGAGGAGACATGGATATATGTTGTGGTCGAGAGAGAGAAGAATAAAATTGTGATTGCATGCTAGATTGTAGAGTATGATGTCATAATCCAAACATTCAAATATAAACTAAAGAAGGTAGGATGGGCCTTTGGATAAGTGTGAGGATCCGAGAATAATCCTTAATGCATATACATCATGCGGAGACAAGAATGATCTTCTAGCATCCATGAAGGATGAGTCCCATGGAAGAGAGGAGTGATTGGTGTAGGTTACAAAGAAGTACGATGCACTTAAGGAGGTCGGTGATCCACCTGGAAAGTGATCGTCTCTCATCCAACTTCATTAGTTTGTCAATTCTTTATTCTAGTACTTTCTCATCAGCCAGCCCTCCTACGTGTGCTATTCGCAGAGAAGGTAACATGAATTCAACTGGAAGAATGACTTCCGTGCCAAACACCAATTGAAACGGTGTGGATTTGTTCAACCTTTTATAAGTTGTCATGTAAGCCCATAATATGGCTGATACCTTTTCATCCCAATCTTATCTTCCGACATCACAAATTTTGGTCAGGGTATGACTTAGTATTTTTTTAAATGCTTTCACAGTTCCATTTTCTTGTGGGTGATAAGGGGTAGTGTGATGAGATACCATGAATTCTACTAATAGGATCCTCACGGTCTCATTTAAGAAATGTGTACTACTATCGCCGATTAAACATAAAGGGCATCCATACCTTGTGATAAGGTTCTCCCACAAATCTTTCCGTTATGGCTATTGTGCGCCTTTAGTTGGAGCTGCCTCTACCCACCTTGTCAAATAATCCATGCAAGTGATTACATAGTGTGATCTAGTCCTACGTGTTCTTTGGTGTAATAGGGCCTACAAATTCTATTGCCCATTTCTCAAAAGGTTCAATGCTAGGGATAGGGTGCAAAGGCATTTCATCTCTCTTTCCTGGCTTTCTAATGCGTTGAAAATGGTCACACGCTTTACAATAGTCTTTGCAATCCTTATACAGAGTTTCCCACCATAATCCTTCCATTAAAATTTCACGCACGGTGGTGTCACCTGCATAATGTCCACCTGCACTTCCTCCATGTGATTCCTCTATGATGGTGAGTCACTCATTCTCTAGTACACATATGCGTAAAACTTCATCATGTCCTAACTTGTATAAGTCCCCATTGATCAACATGTAGGGTGCGCACGTATAGCTTGTTAATTTCTTTCTAAAGCCTTTATCCCTTCCTAGGCACTGACCTTATTATAGGAATACCGCAATCTCCTCCAAATCTAAGGGCACGTGCCGTAACCTACATAGTTACACATTTGGCATAGCCTCTTCAATACTCGTGTGTCCTCCCTAAATCAATTCTTTATAGATGATCGGGTCCATAATTACTCTTTCCAGTTTCACAACTACCGTAAACTCAAACTCTTCAAATAATAACACCCACCGATATATGCACCCTTGTAGAATGGGCTTGTTCACTAAGTAATTTAACGTCATGTCACCGCGGTGTAGAATACAAAGGGTGTTGCAGTGATATTGTCTAAGATTAAAAATCTCGTAGATCATTGACAATGCTTCACACTTAATCATGGTGTAATTCTACTCTCTTTGGTGTCGACTTCCCGCATGCAAAACATAGAGGGTGATCAAAAATTCCTTCACCCGGCTGAAGAAGCACCGCCCCAATGGTGGTTCCTAAGGCATCTACATGAACGTGGAAGGGCTTGTCCCAAGATGGAAAACGTAATATAGGCACGGTGAAAGTTCTAACCTTCAATGTGTCAAACACCTTCTGTTGCACCTCTCCCCAATGGAAGGCACTTTTGTGTCCGATAAATTCTTCTAAAGGCATGTCTATTTTAGCAAACCCCTAATGAATTTCCTATAATAACTCGTATGCCCAAGAAATCCACACACCGCACTCTAGCTAGTAGGCTCACCCAATCCCACAATAACTCGTAACTTTGGCATGATCTACTAGCAAGCCCTCTTTACATATGATATGCCCCAATAACATCCCAAAGGGTGTAGTAAAGACACACTTTTTAATGTTGATGGATATCCTTAACTACCGACACCTTTTAAACATCAGCCTCAAATTATCACAGTGGCCTTTCACTAGCCCATACACTATCCAATCATCTAGATAAACTTGAAGGAATTTGTGGATGAAGTCCTAGAATGCCTGAACCACTATGCGTGAAAAATAGTAGGAACATTCTTCAACCCAAAGGGCATGACCATGTATGCAAAACTTCCCCATTCAGTGGAGAAATTTGTCTTCTCCTGGTCTTCCTTTGCAAACTGGACTTGGTGGTACCCCGAAAATCCATCCGTAAAGGAATAGATTTTGTGCCCAACAAATCCCTCTAAAATTTCTTCAGTGAAGGGGGTTGGAAAAGGATCGATGACACAAACTACATTCAGCTCCCTATAATCCATGCATATCCTAATCTGCCCATCCTTCTTGATGCTTATCACCATTGGACTTATCCATTCTGATTCTTCCATATCTTCAATGATTCTAGAAGCTATCATTTTGTCTATCTCTTCCTTTACCTTTACGCGCAAATTGGGATTCATCTGGTAGGGTCTCTTCCTGACCGGGCATGCACCATCCTTCAACTTTATCCTCATCTCCCCTAAGGAATGGTGGATGCCTTTGAGCTCATGGTACCCGCACGGGAATAAATCCTCAAATTTGTGCAAAAGATCAATGATCTTAAAGACTGCCTTCTCTGACCAATAATCTTCAATGATAGCTTCCTTAGGTTCCTCTTCTGAGCCAATGTTAACCTTCTTTGTCTTTAAAGGCTCATGGTAGGCATGCACGCGTGAGCATCAACATTGTCCACTACCTCGCGCATCCCCACAGAATGGTTAACATCTAGGCTCTTTGCTTCCTCTCCATCAATAACATATACTAATTTCCCTTTCTCCTTTTCCAAGCACGTGTGCTCAAGTGATCTCTTCGCTTCTTCTACTTTTCTTCAAAGCATGCCTCCAAACTTGGTCCACCTAGCAGTTCCAATAGCCTATCTTCTACCATGGCACTATCTCCCATGGTAAGGCACTTAACAACTGTAATGCCTTATTAACTAATGGCTTGGTACTTCGATATTCAAACATTTGAATGAGTTCATCTACTAGATCTTTCCAGTTTCTTGTTTGGCGGCGTGTCTCAGAATCTATGTACCATGCGCACATGCAACCCTATAGTGTAGAATACAACTTGTGCACCTAAAGGGATGGTGGAAAAGCTTCTGTGCCTTCTCTCTAGACCTGCTCATAAGCTTGGCTATGGAAAGAGGTGGGTTCCTTACCATGGTAGTCCTTGATGGTGGTGGGTACGTGTCTTCTAGAAAACCTAATAGAGAGAGAAATTATCACCTCATGCCATTCTAAAAGGCTCTCCTGATGTGTATCCCACCACCGTGTCACTGTGTTGAGTAGGAAATAACATAACATCCCCCTCTATTCCTTCTCCTCCTTCCACTAAGCTTCCATCTCCTATGAAAAGATCTCAAGGAAGGCCCCTCCTGTATACTTAGGTTATTTTTTTCCTCCTAGGCGCTGGACCATACGCACCTTTGTTACTTTTGTTACCGATCCTTTCAATTACTGTTTGATCAAATCATAAGTCCCATGCACCCAATTATCACATGTTAGACTGGTGGTGTCACTTACTAACTGAGCATCCTCAAACTAGATAACTCCATCGGTAGGATGGATTATCTTTGGATCCCTGATTGAGCACACATATATCCTATCTAGGACTTCTTCCCCCAAAGGTTTAGTATAGGGTGTTGACTTCCCATCAGCCAAGGGTATAATAACCCGCTCCTCCTTATTTTCAAAACTAATGTACCCCTTGTTAAACCAAAGGTCAACATTGTTCTTGTAACACCATGGGCACCCAAGTAGTGTTGGGAAATTGTCTACCTCGGTGAGCGCCAAGACTTCAAAGTCCCCAATAAACTTAGCTCCCTAGATAGTGATAGTTACATCCCTTAAGACACCAATGGGAATTGCCTTATTTTTTTCATATAAAGCATATTCGAAGATGGTTGTAATGCAAGTCTTCCCATCTGGTGCCAAGCATTCAATGTGAGAACATTGACCTCCACACCTGTGTCAATGAGGATATTACTAAGGAGCCATCCATCTATGATCGCATCCAATGTGATATATTTCTCATACTCAAGGCTATGAGGGGGAAGGTTTGCATGCGGGATCTATCTCTCACAGTCTTCTCCAGCTTCATTATACCTTCTCCCTCAACCATGCTCCTAGAAAGGGAATAACATTCTCTTACCCTAACATTTAACATACTTCCTTGACCTCATCCAAGTCATCTTTTGGCACCTCAACCTTCCTCCTTTGTTCCTCCCTCCTAGACTACTCCTTTAGGCACTGGATTTCTCCTTGTAAACTCTGAATGACATCCATGGTATCTTGATATACTTCCTTTTGATGTGTGGGGTCCGGTACTTCCCATGAACTACTTCCTCTCTTAAAACTAGGGTTCTATGCCTTAGTATTTCCTTTACGTGTGCAGCCTCCGCTCTTGTGGTTACTAAAACAGTTCTAAGCCTCGCATCACGTGTCACCCGTGGCATCCATTGTGTGTTTTTCTTCTTGATGCTTACCATTACAAGCACCCTTTTCTTTCCATTACTACTTTTGATTCATGTGTTCAAATAACTCTGGGCACTCCTCATACTTATGATTCTTTCCATGTCATGACAACCGTAGTAGATCCGGGTACCCTCATTTATAATGTTCTATAGATCCACAATTAAAATAGGTTCCACACGGGAACTCACTTCTTCCTCCTCCATGGTTACCATGACCATGGAATCCTCTGCAAAATCCCCTTCCATGCATGCCACCATCTGCGTGCTCCTCATAGTAGTGATCATCACCCTTAGAACTATTGGCAATGCTAGTTTGGCACACCCCATGATCAATGGCCTCATGGATCTGATCAATGATCCTACATTCCTTAGTATCATGGGTTATAGAAGTGAAAATTTTACAGTAGCAAGACACATTCTTCTAGATTGCACGTTGTAACAAGGGGCACCTACTTGCATCATGGTCCCCATGAAAAATTTCATAGTCTACTATCATGGCGCGTACTACCCTCAGGGAAAACTACCCTTGACATGCCCCTCTACTTCATAATATGTGCACCATAAACCACTGTGAGTCTCATGGGCTGAGTTTGCGGATAATTTCTCTAGCTACTTAGCCATAGCAGCAATTTGAGCCTCTAGGAATGGGCTAACTCTAGTATCAACACTACCAACAACCTCGGTGTGCAGAGAAGCTTCTAATGCCTCACATGGTTCTGTGAAAGTTTTATGATATAAGGCCCTTCTAAAATGGGTGATCAATCCCTAACAAACCACTGAGCATGCTATGAATTGTGAATATCATATGATAACTTAGACAAGAGAGTTTTAAAATGCACACCATACTCATGCACACTCTCTACCATTCCTTATTGAATTTCCTTCGGGCGTTGATGCTCTTCTCGTTAAAAATTGAGGATGTGGAATTCTGCCAAGAAGGCGTTCCTTAAAGCAATGTAGTCCACCACCGTTTGATGGGGGTCATATTTCCTATACAAGCTATGCACACGCACCCCTATGAATGTTGTTACAAATTGACTAGCCTTCCACTCCAAAGTTGTGATCCCCTTTACACGCTATAGCAGCTCACACTTGTGAATAGGCTCCGCAAAGCATCCTCAATACCTCTGTAATCTAGCAAGTGTAATGACATCTCAACGAAGATCGAGGGGGTGGCTAGGGCCCTTGTCTTTCTGAGCTCGAGCCTTGGTTTCCCTTGGTGTTCCCTCCACCGCTGGATCCACCAAGTCCACCTGGTCATGTGCCTCCTGAGCCACTAGATCCACTAGAACCATTAGGTCCACTAGGTCTTGTTCCTCCTAACCCACTAGATCCACCAGAACCACATGGTCCTGTAGTAGTTGTGCCAAGTGTCCCCAAGGTTTTGCTGAACTGTGTGCTGACAGTTTGTGATAATGCCCCACTACCGCTATTGTACCCCGTGCCACTCCCAGATGTGAGACTGAAGGCTTGTATACTTGCTCCTTGTCCAAAGACTCCTTTGAATACTAGGATATGTGTAGCCATAGAAGTGGGGACTGAAAAATTGTACCTCCTAGGTGTAGATCTATCACTTCCACTGATGCCAACTTGTTCAATGATACTCCTTCCTTGTTATGGAAAACCAAGCACCAGGGTTTGGTCACTTAGGTAGGTTTAGATACGTTCTAATGACTCTTCTTTCTCCATATGATGAACTCTCATCGGAAGCCTGAAGGGGTCTCTCTTATGCGCTTGCCAAGATGGTGTAGCAATGATCGCTCAGTTCCACATCCTCCGCATGAACCTCAACTCCTTTCCACAACGTTCGTCTCCATAAATCCATCACACTTGTAACCTCATTTCATCTAGCAATCTCCCTTTCACATGATTCACTATACTTGAGTCGTTTCTCATCTCTTTCCTTCTCCATCATAATATCTTCCATCTTCCTCCACCCTAGCTCCCTCACCCAGTGCTCAGAATGGTTTATCCAGCCATTGGAAATGCCTCTAAACCCAAAATAACAACCAGGATCTTCATTTCTAGAGGGATAGCACATAGAAATGATCCTCTGGGCTCCCATAGAAATTCAAACTCAGCAACTTCTAAGCACGAATATGTGGAAATAGTATACTCTAGAGTGTAGCTAGCCAACACACCTTCCCACCAATGATCCACAAAGCACGAGTCCATGTCGATATACATCCTGCAGCCTCTGTAATCTTCTTGGGTCCACATGTGTGATCTAGAATACCAACTTAATCTAGACACATATAATAAGATCCGTTCATATAGCTCTACTGGGAAACAACAAAAAAATATTTCATATAAATCATGGTAGAGGTTCTCTTCTACCCATCTACGTGCATCAAACTCAGTTCTAGTGCTATGAATCTTTGAGAAAATTCATCCTCCATGCTCTTGAACCATGATTCAACACTTTCCAGAGTTAAACATTCTATCATTACCTAGATATTGATGTATGCCATTTCCCACTACAACTTTGAAAAGAGGTCCCGGCAACGGAACCAAGATGTAGTCATTTTTACCCTTATCAAAAAGAAAGGAACCCCATGTGCGTTAGCCTATCACCCAAAGGTGGCTGGTGCTCACCCGAGGAACGCATGGGATCCGATTCTCTCTTTTATGTTACTTTAGTGGGAAACATGTATGATCCGTGTTCAAGGGTTTTGAAATGATTAAAACATACAAGCATCATAGAGCTCAGAACGGCTTCTAGATCCTTCCAGTCATTCTAGACAAAAAATACTTAATAGATTGAATAACTTATACCAAAATAGAAAGAAGTTGTACAAGCACTCATACTTAATTATAAGCATAAATGCAAAATAATTCCGAGAAATATGTGTGCATTATAATCATCAATGGTCATATTCATTGTAAAACTGGTAACCTCATTACATTCATGGAGCCATTACAAAATGTTACGTAGAATTAGACTACAGTCATGCATTATCGGTGGACTCATATGACTAGGCTCACAAAAGAAATTTAGAACCCTATACCCTCAATACATCCTTCCCTAAACACCACTACCCAACTAGAAGAGTTCTTGCAGTATTTCGTAGAGCTCCGCCCACTATCTAGTTCTTATTTTTCCTTCTATAGGCACTTGTATATATAGGCTTTCGGGTGATGAACTCATCCTCTAGCAGCCTCAAATCGATGCCAAGTGTCTGAATGTGGTCCTCCATATGGGGATGTTCCTCCAGGCCTGAGCTTTCCACCTTTTACCATGATGAGCTTCTAGAATCTTCTACCATAGGCATGCTCCTTCCTAGGCCACCCTGTTGCCAGGATAGCACCTTATCCACTTTGCATGCATAGTCGGGTCATACTTTTTCGTGTTCTGTCAAAATTCCCAAAATGGCTAAGTCTTGAATCCTTTGTTTTGTCCACGCGCGCACCATGGGCTTCCTTAAAGCCTTCTTTGAACCCCGTCTGTGTGCTTTATCCTTACGCACGTTCCTTAAACTAGGCCTTGCGTGCTTATGCGCTTTGTTGTACTTTAGCCAATATCTTAGGGTCCCAACAGCACGTCTCTAATAAATCGAGAGAAGGGGCTATGAGATTTAAATTAATTAGAGGTGATATAAATAAGGAGTACCACTGAACTCCTGTAACCAGTGAGAATTGAGGCACACTTTGGTCATTCTTCGATTCTATTCATTCTTCCTTGTATGGACATTATTTATTCTTTTATTCTTTAGAGAGATAAGTTGTGTAACCCATTGCCGAGGGTGGAAATGTAATTAGTGTGGGGTAATGTTAGGTTGACCAAATTGACCAAGTATTAAGAGAGTGCACGGAATTTTGGGGTGTGTAAGTAGGTCACGTGAACATGTGCATAGGCCAATTAAAGTTATGCTCACCACAAAATTCTAATCCCAAGACTTAGTTGATTTTTCATACATGGGCTAAAAATAGAAAAAGTGAGTTGGAGTGTAGATCATGCCAAAGAGAAAAGCAAGGAGACTTGAGGACTATGAACGTCTATTTTTGGAGATAAAGCACATGCAAGTGAAGATCAAAGGTCACGCATGGATTAAGATAATAATAGGATTAAAGAAGAGTTTATTTATATATTAATATATTATTAGGCTTGTTAGGAAAACATGCATGCTTTATAGCTACTTATGTATGTACGCATGGTTATTTTGAGCATGCAGTCTATTTTGAGAATGCATATGTGCTAAAGGGAAATTCCCACCCTATATGTATGTATGTATGTATGTATGTATGTATGTGTGTGTGTGTGTGTGTGTGTGTGTGTGTGTGTGTGTGTGTGTGTGTGTGTGTTTGTATGTATGTATGTATGTATGTATTGTACTTCATTATTTTTGATACCATGTAAAAATCATGTATTGGATACCACATGTATTGTAATATTATGTTGCTTTGATTTATTAGCGTGCATGACTCTCTAATGACTATTATTATGTATTTAGATTACACTATGTAATCCTTTGGGTATTTAATGGATCATTGTGCATGGAATCTAGTTATTGATGAATTTGAGTATGGTGATCACATAGTGTAATTGATCTTATTTCTTATTTGATTTGTTATTTTTCCTTATTATATGTTTTTCCTTATGATGTCGGTAATGATCTACTCTTGAATGTATGCTTTGATATTGGTAATCATGAACATGCATGTTGACATCTTGACAAGCCAGCACAAAGGAGGCACCTGGTAGCTTGACACATTTTGGGTGAGCATTCGGTTATGATCGGATGAAGTGCTAGTGCACATAGCGCTAAGGTGGATATATATAATGTATACACTCGTACCTTCAATCGAATCCACATCTACACCTTCAATCATGTCTAAATCTACATCTAATCTCGTATCTACTCCACCTCTTAAAATATCACCCAATACAACCTCAAAGCATCCCTCATCTTCTAATACCCCTTATATACCCACATCTTCAAAACCATCTATGACCCCTTCCAATCTCATCAAACACATTATCTAGAAACCACACCCATCTTCTATTCCCCATCTTCAACAAAGCATACACATGTATCACCTTATTACATTTCTGACAATTCCCTTGTTGAAATCATCGTCATCCCCGCAAATTATTAACTAAAATTGACTAATAATGGATTATGTGGGGATAGTTAATCTATTCTATGAACATTTTTAATAAAATAAATAAGTGCGGTAAGGAAGTATAAGTGACCAAGCAAATGTGCAAAAGTAAATGTTAACCCTAGTGTGCAAGAGAGAAGAGGAAAGAACTCAATTGAATAGAATATGCTCATGAGAATGTGTCATAGAGCTGACTAGATAATCCAGAAGTAGGAATGGCCGTGCATAAGTTCCAAAAAGGATGGATCTAGATTATCTAGCTAGACTAGAGTGCCTGGAGAGGGAATGGGGCACTTGCATGCACTCTAGTCTGCAGATTGGGTGCCCTGGTCTGTGTAAAAGCTTTAAAAATAAATATCACAAGGCTGAGAGGTGGTCTAAAACCCTCGATGTATGTCGCATCAGATTCACTATCCTCTTTTAGATGTCTCTAATAATCCAAGATGAAAGAAAGACCTTCAAGACCCCAAAATAAGCATCAAAACCCTAAAAAATAAAAATGTATATAAATAGATCGACCGGCCTCAACTACCATAATGGTGGACTTACTAACTGAGTGTTGCACTACATCTCGTACCTGATGTATTTCTATGTGCAATTCTTTGTGAACATTCCCTAGGTTATTCTTGTGTCATTTGCACTTTTTGAAGTAGCAAGCAATAACTATGTGTAGAAAATGTAATAGAATGTGTGTATGAAATAGAATAGAATCCCTCCCCCTATGAAGTGTGTGATGCATATGTCCTAGCTTATCTCTTGATGATGGAGCTATGTGGATGCATATGATCTCCAATGTAATAGATTGATGTAACTCTAAGTGAGTGATAGTAGTGAATGATGTTAGCTCCTCATTATAGTCTCATAACTTTATATTTATAGGGTTTTCTTGATCTCATTTCGTAATTAACCCCGAAAAGCCTGATCACAAGAAAGATAAAGATCTCAAATGCATAAAAAGAGCCTAAAAAGTGGTGGGAAAGTGTAAAAAGACTAGGGTACCCCTGGTAGGACAAGGGTACCCACAGGTACCCCAGTACTAATCTTGATGCCCCAGTTGAGGCTAAAATAACACGGGATGACAAAAGTTGACTGGGCATATGGGTATAAGAGGTCGGTAATGATGAAATAAAATAAAACAAGATGGCCAAAAGATGGGGGTTAATTAGTAATTTCTTCACTCAAGAACCTTCTAAATAGTAGTATGAGACTGGGACTAAATAATTTCTAAAGTGCATAATTTTGTGTCTACATTTTCCCCCATTTTATGTTGGTGAGCGTAAATCTTGATAATATAAATTAAATAGAGATGTGTACCCGATGTCCATGAATAATTTAGTAAAAACATGTTGAAGGATTAGAAAAATCATGGAATGAAAAAAATATGGAGGAGTGTGGAAACTAAATATGAAAAATGTGATGAGAGTGAACCTAGGGTGCAACGCATGTGTAGGTTCTGCGGTGTGTGATTTACATGCATAGTTAGGAAAGTGTGTGCTATCATGAAGTGTTGTTTTTGATGTTGTTTTTGTTTTTTTCCCCATTTGACAACTTATTTCTCATAAGGACAGACTTTCAAGGAGAAAACAATCACGTAGTCAAATATGTATGTATATATGTGTAAAAATGCAATATAAAATACGTATGTAAAAGTATGTAAATGTAAAGTACACAAATGAAAAAGTGTAAATGGAACATGTGCACCTGATCCATGTTGAGAAAAAAGTGTAGAAGGATATCCTATACTATCGGGGTTTTTTGGTGATCTAACGCCATAGGCCAAAGAAGTGTAGGGAGGAAATTCTTTGTGTCCTCCAAGCTCTAACTACTTCCCTGAATTGTGTGTGAAGATATCTCTATATCATCTTGGTTTTTGGGAAATCCAATGCCACTGGCCAAAGTATTATAGAGAGGCACACCCACTATAACCTCCAAGCCTATAACTGCTTCCCAGAATGCTAAGGACACCATGTCCTATAAAATCCATTGTGTATGGGGTTTGTAGACTAGTTTAAACCCACTCGTTGTATATAACTGAACCGAACCGGTGTAGAATCTTTGTGTTAGTATGTAAAAACCCCAAATGATTCCCCCTCCCCTCTTTGGGGGCACATGCAACATCATTGATAGGAGAATGCATCCCTAAAAGAGGACCAATCACATGAACTATACCCTAGAAAGTGCTTGGTAGAAAACAAGGCATGCATGAACAAGAAGGCTAGCTAAAGACAAGTGTGAACAAACACGTATATAGAATATAGTGTGTAAGTTATGAAAATAGTGTAAAACCTACCAAACAATGTAGTAAACATGCAAGAAGACAAAGTAATCTTCATAAAGTGGGTCAGTAAACATGGAACATCACTCACAATGTCGCAAGACACACAATGCCATCATGGCAGTAAACAACAAACAATTTTCCACACCAAGAAAAGGGAAATGCCCACAAATAAGAGAAAAAATAACAGATCATGTAACAAACAAGTATGGAAGAAAATATCCGTGCATAAAAAAATTGTACACGAAACACCCGTTAACATGTTAGAAAGATACTAGTATGTCAAAATCATGTATAATCAAGGGATTTAAAGTGCTAAATACGAAATGAAATAATAGCACTTTGTGAGAGACGAATGTGGATGCCCTCGATGACCATTGTAGGAAGGGTAGAAGGAGAGAATCCATGTTGTATGCAAGAGACCTGTCTCTACACTAACAACTAGATAAAGCTATGAACATGCATGTGTGTATGATATAGATAAATGGCATACAAGTAAGCTAACTAGCATGTGTAATAAAGTGACCATGAACAAGTAGAAGTAAGCAAGAGTATAAGTAACCATAATATGCAGTATGTTGTGGATGGATAGAATGGAATGTAAAATGGAGTGATAGGAGCCGCATGCCCCTTGAGTGAAAGGAAAAGTATGTAGTGAGTTTCATTTGGTTTTCTCCCTCAGCAATCAAGAATGAACCACAAACAAGAGTTCGTCATCGGAAATGGTTGAATAGTGTGTGTTGTGTCTAGCGCGCTATGATGAATGTGTATGTGTATTGATGAGATGTGACCTACAAATGACATGTACGTGAATTCTATATCTAAAGTGTATATCATGACCAGATGAACATATAAGTGATGATTTATCCTAAGCATATATTATAATAAGACAAATGGATGAGTGACTATTTATCCTTAAGCGTATATCACTACAAGATGAATGGATGAGTGATGATTTACCCCTAATTTTATATCACTATGAGATGAAAAGATGGATTGGTTATGTAACCTAAGGTGTATACCACTAAAAATGATATAATAGGTGACGATTTAGCCTAAAGTGTATGTCACAACAAGATGAATGGTAGGAGTGATGATTTAGCCTAAAGTGTATATCACTACTAGATGAATAGTAGGGAGTGGTGATGTAGCCTACAACTTATACCACTAAAAGATGAAAAGTAGGGAGTGGTGATGTAGCCTAAAGTGTATACCACTATAAGATGAAATGGAGTAAGTAATTATTTAGCCTATAGCATGTGTCATTATACTAGAAATATCACATGATGGGAGGTCGAACAATAAACTCGTGATGAATATAAGGTCCATTTGATTTGTAAATCCTCGGTAGTCGAGTATGGACCGAGGAATTAAAGTGCGTCATAGGATAGTGAGTGCAGCACATAGAAGACAGAATAGTATAAGTGATAACCATGTGATGAGTAGAATGTGTACATATGCTATGTGTAAAATGCAGATAGAATGCGTAAAATGCAAGATGAATAGAATGTATGAATACACGATATTTAGAATGAAAATGTAAGAGGTGTAGAATGTGTAAAATGGCATGTATTTAAATGGACTAGTAAGGTAAGATGATGTGGTGAAGACTAGTATGTAGAATATGTGTGAAAATGCATGGTGTAATATGCATGGTATGTAAGGTATGTAGATAAATGAATAATGTAGTATGTAGGATAAGTAGTGTAGGATGTTATACGCATAGACAATGGTGTATGCCTAATGACGACTAGCATGACGTATGATGTATGATGTATAAATTCACAAGTGTCAAAATGTTGTATACTAAATGTAGAATTTATCGTGTATGACGTGTAATGTATGAGTATATGCGGTGTAGTACCTACGCAGTGTAGTGTGTGGGGTTCGTGTGTAGTAAGCCATTAACATTCAAATGTGAACCAAAGCACAAGAGTTTGTCATTGGGTAAATATGATTCTAGAACATGTGAGGAAGATGCCTATATGAAAATGCAAAGATGGTAGATGTTAAAGGAAAAAGGAACGACCATACGAAGCTCAGAAAAGGATGGATCTAGATTACCTAGATGGACTAGAGTGCTGGAGATGGACTCAGGGTGCCTACAAACACTGCTCTACAAACCGAGCACCCTAGTCTATGTAAAAGGTTTGAAACTAAATCCCACAGGGTTGAGAGGTGTTCTGAAACCCTTTTTGTCTATTGCATCAGATTTGTTGTCCTCCTTTAGATGTCGCCAATAATCCCAGATGAAATAAAGACCTACAAGACCCCAAAACAAGCATCAAACTCTAAAAAAATAAAAAAGCATATGAAGGATTCGGATTGACCTCATCTCCCAAAATGGTGGACTTATTAACTAAGCATTGCACTACATCTCATACCCGATGTATTTCTATGTGCAAGTATGTGTGAATAATCCCTAGGTTTCTCTTGTGTCAGTTGCACTTTGTGAAGTAGCGAGCAATAACTATGTGTAGAAAATGTAATAAAATGTGTGCATGAAATATAATAGAATCCCTCCCCCTATGAAGTGTGTGATGTAGATGTCCAATCTTGTGTCTTGATGATGGAGCTATGCGCAGATGAAAGTGATATCCAATGCAATTAATGGATGCAACTCTAAGTGAGTGATAGTAGTGAATGATGTTAGCTCCCTCATTATGGTCTCATAACTTTATATTTATAGGGTTCTCTTGATCTAATTTTGTAATTAACCCCGAAAAGGCCAACCAAAAGAAAGATAAAGATCTCAAACGGCTAGAATGAGCCCAAAAATTGGCGAGAAAGTGCAAAAGGACCGAGGCACCCCTAGTGGGACCAGGGGCACCCACGGCGCTCTAGTACTAATATGGGCAACCTATTCGAGGATTAAATAATGTGGGATGATAAAATTTGACTGGGAATATGGGTGCAAGAGGTCGGTAATGACGAAATAAAATTAAAAAATATGGCCAAAAGAGGGGGTTAATTAGTAATTTCTTTACTTAAGAATCTTCTAAATAGTAGTATGAGACTAGGACTAAATAATGTCTAAAGTGAAAAATTTTGTGTCTACGAAAAGGTAAAACCCTCACATCATAAATCCAAGAACCTTGGTGTTCCCACTCAAAAATCACGCACCCATCCATATAAAAATTATGAACTTCCTCCCTCACAATCTCATCAATCTAATTCCCCCACCATCCAATTATCTATCGTAGGGCCTCACCTTCTATTTTAAGATCACATCCTTCATTCACAACATCTACCACTACTTAACCACCATCTAAAAGACCTATTTCTCCCCCACATCTACATTTAAATCATCCATTCCTTCTTCCAAATCAACATCCATATCTAAATCATCTAGTTCCACTTCCAAATCTTGAAGTAAATCAACCATCCCTCCCCCTCAATCCAGATCACAAACACCTAAAGAAAAATCTGAACCTAAGGCTCCTACGAAGCCTCATAAGAGCAACGCTCCTCTCTTACCTGCATCACCTTCACCTAAACTCGAATCCTCATAAGGACCATACCACTTCACCTTCACAAACCATAATTGGATCTTATACTGAAATATTTCAGGTGTCTTCTATAAGCATCCATAATCAACCTTCCCCCAAGAAGCCCTTCAATCCATGCAAACAAAATCCCATGTGGTTTGACCCCAATGTTATATTCACCTACCATTATGCCCTCAAGAATGAAAATGAGCACTATAAGGCTCTATAGACCCTCATTAACATCTTTATCAAAGAATATGATCTTCCGATCGAAGAGGATTACCCCATCCCTTATACTAGTTAATCCACATCCAAAACCCATCTTCTAAGTAAGTCCACATCCTTTAAATCCTCTTCCTCATCCATGACTTTGGTCATTATCCCTCTTTCCACCATTACCTCTCCTAAAGTTAATCCTCCCCTTTATATCAATGTCATGTGTATTACCACCCATTCTCTTCCTCATGATCCTCAACCATCTACGCAATCCAAATCAAAGGTCATCATCGTTTCTCCCTCTAACAATCCCACTCCATCCCCTTCTTCATCTAAGGCTAAGGTATCCATCTTATCTGTGCCACCAACTCAAAAATCAGCCACCATCGAGCATATCATCGTAAGGCAGCTACACCAAGCTCCCATTAAGAATTCTTTTTATGATCTTATCCAAAGCTTTCCCAATCACCAACAAGCCCTCATTGAGGCCTTATTCACCATCTCATCCAAATGATATCACTCTTTCACAACCCTTGTTGGGGATTTCACCACTTCTATCACCATTTCCTTTGAGGATTCATAAATTTTTGACATCCTACCCGAAGATCATGACCTTCCCCTTTTCATCACTTTCTGTATCAATGACATATTCATTCGCCACTCGTGATAGAAAATGGCACTAGCATTAACATTGTCTCATCTCACACCTTTGATCAACTCAAACTTCCCAAATCTATTGTTTCCCAATCACCCCATTACTATGTGCCTTCAACGATAATGTGGCCCCCGCTTTGGGCACAATCATCCTTACCATTTGCATTAGTGAAAAACTCCTCCATGAAGTCTTCTATATTGTTGAAGGGGAATTCCAATACAATGTATTTTTTGGGTGCCCATGGTAATTTTTCATGCATTGTGTCCCCTCTACCCTCCACCATTGCATCAAATATGAATATGAAGGGAAGATTCACACCCTTATATCTGACCTTCCTCCCTTCAAAGCATGTCATATGACTTATCGACCTAATGATGTGCTCATCCTAAAACAAGATTCATCCTCCGAAGCATCCACTAACTCTTATGTTCCTACATCTAAGTTACATAATGATGAATCCCTTGACAATATGATGTAATGTATGTCTATGGTGGAGTATTGAATCCTTGTTATTCATTCTCTTCCATCCCTCAATCAAATTGATAGACCCAATAAAGTGCCCATGTATCAATAAAATGTCAAGGATGTCATTTCCTTCATCTGCCTCACCTCTTCCATGGAAACATTGATCACCCTTCATCTAATATCGACAATCAACATCATACCAAATATTACACCAATGGATTTGATTTCCTCTATAATAAAGCATTCGCCTACATGATTATGATAAAAGGTAATATCCTAGCCTAATCTAAATTTTATGGTAGAAATAAATAAATGAGTAATGCAAAGAACTAAAATAAACCCAAGAAATATAAGAAATTAAATATATAACCCTAAATGAAAAGAGGGTTAGGAGAGCCTTAGCTGATTTGATTTTGAAGATGTCACGGGATTATGTCGTAGTGGAGACCGGTTGAACAAGAGGAGGAAACTATCACACAAGAGCTTGAGAAAATGCAGATCTGAGATGTTTGACTAGACTAGGGGAGCTTGAGAAGGATGGGGAGCCACGGTCTACAATCTGGGCACCCGGGTCTATGGAAATGTCTAGAGAACCTCCTCTAAGGTGTTGCGATATATTATCTTATGTTCTCTTCCTATCATGTGAATTTCATTATATGATCATCAATGTCGTTGTAAACATGCAATGAAGAATCACCTATAAAACCCCAATCAATGCATAAAAACCCTAAAAAATAAATATTCCTATGAAGGGGTCAAACTTTCCTCAGCCACCACAATGGTGGACTTATCATTGAGTGTTACACTACATCTCATACCCAATGTAGTTTTGTGTGTGTGTGAAATTGTGCCTAAGGTGCTCTTGTGCATGTCACACTTGAAGTATCCAAAAAGTAACTAGATTTAGAATGTAAATGATGTGTGCATGGAATATAATAAACTCCCCTCCTATGAAGTGTGATGTAGTAAACCAGCCTTTGTCCATTGTGATGGAGCTAGATGGATGTAAATGGAGCAATGTAAGCCTCGATGGATGTAACCTTAGGTGGTGAAAAGTAGTGCTTAGTGCTTGGTCCTTTATTATGATTGCGTAACTTTATATTTATATGGTTCCCTCACTTAAATTTTTTAATTAACCCTAAAAAGTATGACTACCAAAAAGATAAGATGCTCAAATGGCTAGAAAGGATCTATAAATTGAGAGTAATGTGTAAAGAGGATAAGGACACCCGGAGGGTGCGAGGGCACCCTCACAGCACTGGCATCCTGGGCCGGGTGCCCTAGTCCAGTAAGGGAAAAACCTAAGTATGAAAAGAAATACCAAGCCAATAAAGATGCAAGACCGAAAGTATAAATAGAAAGTAACAAAATATGGCCAAAGACATGGGTTAATTATTACTTTTTGTACTTAGGAACCATATGAATAGTAGTGTGTGATTGAGACTAGATATTTACCCAAAGTAAGTGATTTTGTGTCTACACTATACATACCTCCATTTTTTTGCATAGAATTTATTTGGTTTAGGATGTTGTGAATGAGGAATGCATGATCTCGTCATTAACCAATCCAATGAACCTTACGATAAATTTGGACTTGGTTTCAAGGAACAACCCACCGACACCATCGTGTAGCCTTCTTCTACATCTCCCTCATCATCCACCATTCCCCCATCCAACAATACAATGGACATGCATGACATTGTTTCCTTACTCTTAACTTTATTTTTAGTCTCCAACATCACCTTAGGCCCAGTCACTTACCAAATGGCGGGTGAAACTAGGTCCCTTATTCTCATTTTCCCTAACATGGTAGAGGAAGATTCCCCTACCATCGATATTCTCCAATACACCGATGACGAATCCATCCTTTCATACATGGGGGCAGAAGATTCCTATCTTCATAATACCTTACCTTCTAATACATCCACCCTCCTTAATGAATCCACTATCGACATCAATTTTGGGACTCCACAGGAGTCACGCATCCTTAAAGTCAACCAATATCTTGACCCACAAGATCTTGATTCCATCTTGCATTTCTTTCCAAACACAGTCATGCCATCACATGGTTGTACTCTAGCATGCTAGACCTTGATCCATCCATCATCATCCATAACATTATCACCATTCATGACACTAAGCTAGTTAAACGAAGCTTAACCCTATGCATCCCCGCATCATCCTTCTTTTCAAAGAAGAGTTGCAATGCCTTCTTTCTGCTAACTTCATCCACCCATTGACTATCCATAATGGTTTTCCAACATCGTACCGATAGTTAAATCCTACAAAAATATCTCGTATCTCAGCTAACTTTTGAGATTTAAATCTTGTTTTCCCTAAGGATGAATTTCCCCTTCCCAACATCGATCAACTAGTCAACTTGATGCCAACTAGGATATGCTCTCTCTTATGGATGGTTTTTCTAGTTATAATATGATTCTTATCACACCAAAAGACCAACATAAGAATTATTTCATCACCCCTTAGGGAACCTTCTATTATATGTTCATGCCCTTGAATTTGAAAATTGTGAGGGATATCTATTAGCGTTCTATACGATGGAAAAGTGACAAGGAGCATAGGAATCTACAAGTAACTTTTCCTCACACCCGACCTCCCAAGTTCATGCCGAGATAGCCGGTGGGGATTAAATATGTGTGGGATATAGACAAACTAATTGGACAATCTGATGTCTTCGACACGCACTAGTGGAAATTGTGAATCTAAGGCAAAGAAGGCCCTCCTAACCTGAACTAGTGTGATAGATCGATCAGCAAGAATGACTGCTCGAAGGCTTTAATCAATATCAAGCTCTGGTGTGATTTGGTCTATAGGTTGTGGAATACATGGAAAATGACTTGGGTTAGCTTTGTGTATATCTCCAGATAAGGTCATAGGACGGATGGTAAATATAATTGATTCTATGGGCAATTCTCTAGCCTAGTCCAGAACTCCTTAGCTTTGTTAGTTGTTGTGTCTAGCAAGGATAATTGTTTGATGATGATAGGTGGAAGTGGAGTAGATCTGAATACTAGTGTATGTAGGCCAGCATCTATGTCTGATTCACCTATGGGCTCGTTGGGCTGTGGGATTTGTGGGTCACAACCATAGATTCATATTTGTTGTGGTCCTACTATGGTCATGTGCGGAATCAATCCCTAATCCCTAGTATCCAATATTCATATGCCTTTTCAGCTTCTATATTCAAAATTAATAATTGTGCAATCTTCTCATAATATCTTACAGGCGTTTGTGCAACTTGAATTCTCAAGATGGTATCTATATCTGTGAGAGTGTCTCCTGCGTCTGGTTATGGGACCAAAGGATCACAACCAAACGTCTGCTCTCTTTTCAAACCCTTCCACATTCATGTGGATATGAATCTAGGGTAATCTGTACTTTGGTTGATTTGACCAAAATGTGTGTCCTTGGTCATCTTCTATGTTTAATCCGTGCAGTTAGAAACTGATTTGTTGTAAGTTTTCCGTTGTTTGGAAGACTGGGATCATGATATTCTGATCTATAGTAGTTATGGCTGTGACGAGATTGGGTTGGGGCATGATTGGCTCGAATACGTATTCCCTAGGCTCTCTAGGTCCCGTGATTGTCATACAAAAGCAATAATGTAAACTAAATTCAGCAAAATAAAATTAACTATGTGAAGTATGTCTATAACATATATAACTTCTATATTTTTTTGTTTTCTCGATGAATTTTATAAATGAATTTCAAAGAGCAACTATTTTAATATATCTAAAATTTGACAATTAACCTAGTGTCGAATTTTAAAACAAACAAAGTAACTCGAGTATAGCTACTTGCATGTGCAGTTGTAAATCTATTTTAAACAATGAAATAACTGATCTAATCTATTTGAAAGACTCTCGATCCTACCTCGTAAGTGAGGAAAGAATCATGGTCTCTCGAAACTATCAATCCCCACAGCTTCCCTAAGCAATATCGAAAGTAATATTGATCGAAATAAAGTAATTAACTACTCTATTTAATACGATTCTAATTAGAACTTTGAAAGCTAGAACACTGGATTCTGCATAACAAATGCAAATCTGATGGTGTGTGTGATCTTGTCCCCTCAAAGTGTTCTCCTCATTCCTTCGTGTTCACATGGATCCGAAAAGTGTGTAATGTTAGCATCAACAAGTAGATATTAGGACAACGGCAGCTTACGATATAGACTGAATACAATGTGAGTAGGAGAGAGATAGCGCAAGAGTACAAAGCTTGGCTTATGCAATTCCTAGCGGGATTTATTACGAGTCATGCAACATAAAACGTCTAGAACCTGAAACTATCCTGTTTGAAGAACAAAACCTGTAACTTTAATGGCTTCCTATTGACAAACAGACTATCCTACTCCAATGGATTGGATGAAATATCAACAACGACTTGCACAAGATGGATATGTGGCTTCCTAACAGCAAAACAACACTAACTAAGCATGCAATGAAAGAAACTAAGAATTCTAAGTAAAATGAAAGACTAATCTATTGCAATGAGAAATTCAGAGGAAAATTTGAGGGGCCATTTGCTTGAGCACAAGCCATCTATTTATAGCATTTGCATTTACCCAAGGTAAAAACCAAATTGATCTCTTAAACTATAAACAATGGCAAAACACTATTCCAGGGAACCAGAATCATTAATGCAAGCTCATGGTGGTGAAAAAAAGTTGGTAAACATTGAAATTTATGTGAGTCATGTTAAAAGAGCATTCTGGAAAACACGTAAAGGACCGTTACCTTGAGCAGGGAAGCGGTTACGGACCGCCACCTTTGCTTAGGGCGGTGGTCACGAGACCACCGCCCAATCAGGGTGGCGATTTCATAACTAAAGAGAAAAGGCCAAGAAAAGAGGGGAAAAGAGAAAAACAAAGCATGCGGGGCTAAGTGGGGCATGCGGGATGTTAACGCACACTTGGGGACTTTTTCGGATCCCAAACACCTTGCGAGGAGACTTGTATCATCATTGGGGTATGTGTTACGTTGTTCCGATGGTGCAGTACCCTACAATTTTGGGTACGTACATATTGCCCCCTCGGAGAAGCGTTTTAGCCATAAAGAGGCGTAAAATGGTGGGTCCGAGTATAGCGGTCCCGAAAATGGGAAGTTAGAAATTATACCTGATACGTCCGTGTGTCAAAATGACACCATCCAAAATTCCCGCTACCTGCAAAATGAAAAGAGGAATCAAGTGCAGATAGACAAAATAGATTGGAAAATAAACGCTAAAATAATGGGAAATGAGGACGTACCATTTGTGCGAGGATAAAACTTACCTTCGTCGGACTCCAAACCTGTGAAATAGGACATTCAAAACAAGTCAGGTTGCTATATATGTAAAAGTGGGCCCATTTTCCTATTCATTTGCGCATGTTGATTTGGTTGGTTTTGAGCTCTGGGACCCACGGTGATGGTTTCTTATGAGAGTAGAGTCAAAACGTTCATGACAAGGTAGCGATCATGCCTCCGCGAGTGGAACATCATCTCGCGAGATCACATGTTAGTTTTCCTCAATTTATCGTTTTTACCCCCTCAATTTTTAAATGCTAAAATCTTTGTCGTGGGGGGGTTATTTTTGAAAATGTTAGGTTCAAAAGGTCCATCTAGGGGGGGCACCTACTGGGTAAGCCTTGTTTTAGTTAAAATGGTCCTCTTTTGGTGTTTTTAGGCTTTTTGAGTTATAAAACCCGCGTGGGTTTTCGAGACACGACCGCCACCCTACCTGGCGGCAGGCAAGATTCTGCCACTTGCCACCCTTAAGGCGGTGGTTATGAAACCGCCTCCCTGCTCAGGGCGGTGATTTTGAACAAAATGTCAAAAGAACACTGTTTGAGATTGTTTTTGCATTTTTAGCATTTCTATGTGTTTTCATGATTTTTCTAATGTCACTTAGATGTTAACTTGCTTTGTTTTGTGTGTTTTTGGATGTATGCAGCGAGAGAGGAGTACAGTTCAGTGGAGCCGAGAGAGGGAGTGTGACTAAATCCCAGCAGTACTAGATACACTTTCACAGGATGAGGAGGACACTCTTTAGAGGGCCGGGATACTACGTATCTCATGTGTTCCACATGTTGCACCATCCAGTCACATACTCTCGACTTATTCTTCTATTGGGATGCCGATCGGACACCTTCTCGATTATCGGGGTCCACGGTGAGTGGACCATCACTTTGGAGGATGTTTATTGTATTCTGGGGGTCCCGATCATCAAGAGACGTCTTACCCTTGAGACAGCAGGTTCGCGGGCCCAGATAGCATAGTGGGCCACTTATATGGGAAATGCAGTCATCTCCACGGGTTCGAGGAAGGGGGTCGAGTTCAATCTATTCCTAGTTTTCTCGATCCCCTTGCTTCGCCAGATATTATGGGGATCCTTGCCTCGAGATTGATCGGGGACAAGGAGGAGACACGTTACTATACTTTTGCTGGGTCCCCCATCATTACACAGATTGAGGGCCATGGCCAAATTTACGCCTGGGGAGTAGACATACTTGGGACTACCTACCATGACTTGTACAGGGTAGTCCATTTACAGGGGCAGTCTTTGAGCCACCCGACCCTAGTCATGAGTTGGGTTTACGAGCACTTCATTCCTTATGGTAGAGGTGTAGAGGTGACAAATCCCGGAGTTGTGAGGGCAGCTAGATGGACAGATATGTCGGTGCTCAGAGCACCTCATCAGCCAGTTGCTTCTCTGACCACCGATGACATGGAGGCCACACCATATCAGACCATGGTAGGTATATGGGGCGAGGAGGCTCTTACTTTGATCTCCTACTCCACCACAGGGTAGTTTATTGACAGAGTGGGGTGAGTGGAGATACACCCCTTTGGCCGAGTTCCTCAGAAGTTTGGCCTACCTTACATGGGCATGCTTCCCCAGTGCGCGATATACGGCGCCCGAGAGGCCATATGGGGTCCTAGAGGCTAGGGTTGGATAGTTGTTAATCCCGGCATTCCTATTGCGCAAACCAGGGAGGGTACTTGTTGTTGCAAATCAGCAGCACCCCTGGATGCAAATCAAGGTTCTGAATTGATGTTTTAGGCATCCAGTGTGATTGCACAACATGGAAACCTCTCTCCAAGTGTGGGACTTGTGAAAATGAGAGAGGAATCTCCAGATTAGAGGCTGGTTCCTCAAACTCCTCTGATTTAGATCTATATTTTGCACAACTACAGAGGTTCAGATCCTAATCCTACTCTAAATTGCAAGGGGACAGGGATAGAAATGCAAAAATTGAAACTAACTAATGATGGTGATGCACCAAAGGAGTGGTGAAACATTTTTTGCCATGTAAATAGACACAAATTCATGAAATGCAACAAGGGAAAACATACACAAGCTGATAGATGCAATTAGGGGTCTTAAAATGAAGTAAAACAATACAAACAGAGGACTGAAAGCATTCACAGAGTTTGCACTGTCATTTCCATGTAAAATCTCTTGCATTCCACCCTCAAAGAGGTATAAACCTACTACAATACTTGAAAAAGGTCTGATTCTTGCAACAATCACTTGCTGGAGGTGAAAGAAGAAGTTTTCTATGCCAAAAAGTGTTCAACCATGAAGAAATGAGCCAAATCTGGCTTTTACAGTACATGGGTCGAGCCCAGGAGAGAGAAAACATAAAAAATGTGGGAGCCCATTCCTCATTGATGGAAAATGCATTAAAACAGCATGGAGGACCTTACAAACCCATACCCTATCATTTTTGACCATATTGGAGAAGAATGCGACCCATTCTGTATTAAATTTGGTTGTTGAAATGTCATTTCTGGCCATGGACACATACCAGAACTGTTTTTGAATTTTCTCTCTCCAAACTGAACCAAAATTAGAAATTTACCATGGAATCATGTAGAGAATTTTAACATCTTTCCAATGATATAAAGAACGTGAAAATATGAGCTCTGGATCAAAAGATATGATCGTTTGAAGATTTAGGGCAAAAACGGCCCAAAAACGGATCGGCGGGAAAAAATTTCAAATTTTACCTCTTTTTTGTCTTTGGAAAAATTTTCAAAAATTCCCCGTGCTCCACTGGTCGGATGCCACGTGGCAGCTTCCTATTGGCTACGGGCCTCAAATGGGAAAATTTTCCACAAAAACTCCGCCGAGCCATAACTTGAAAAATATAAGGAGTTAGGAGGCAAACTTTACCTTTCTGGAAAGCTGAGAGAGAGCTCTATCTGATGGTGCCATTTCCAGAAAGCCTTGAGTGCTGAAAATAAAAAAATGTAGACTGAGGAACAAGAGAGGTAAGAACACAAGGAGTTAGCCACAAAAATGATCTGGGGGCACCATTTTGGATAACAGGTAGTACGTGCCCGAGGGATAGCCGATGTGCCTTAGGAACCCTTGCTTGATTTCCATGGGTCCTACCCATAGCAGCGATGACCCCATCGACATAGAATCTGAGTCGAGGAGTTTACAGGGGGAGAGAAAGAGGAGGAGACTAAGGATGAGCTTTGTCTATCTCTCATCACCGTCATTTCATCATCGATGAGCTTTGTCTATCTCTCATCACCGTCATTTCATCACCGAGAGCTAGTTTACAAGTGGTGAAGGCTCATCACCGAGAGATAGAAAGGGCACAAGTTGTGAAACGTGTTGAAATGATAGTGATGAGAGATAGACAAAGCTTTGGTGGAACCAAATTAGGATACTACAAGCCCACTCTACCTGAGTGACTTCCATAGTTTAGGATGCAATTTGCTTTGCGGTTTATCTAGACTTAGATCCGTAGATGGCCACATGGTAGACAAAATCTGGTTTTTAGGATTTTGAACTCTCTTGGAATTTTGGACATCCGATTCATTTTTTTTTACTCAAGACTTCAAGATTTGAATTGTTTGTTTGTGACCTTTTACATTTGTTTGTCAAGAGGACCCCCTACACCTTGCCCCATGCTACTAGTAAGAAGCGTGGGTTTATCACCATAGGCAAGGCATAGGTGAGTAAGGGCATTTCCATCCTTTCCCAACCCTACATCACTAGTAATAGATGCAAGCTCATCACCAAAGGTTGGTGGGGCAAGGAAATGTGTAAATTAAAAATTTTCAGTTTGGTCTATATTTGACTTGTTTACTTGAGAAAAATGTCAGTGTGTTCTTATTTCCAAAGAGATATACATACGGGATAGATGTGACACGATGAAGCTTCTAGAACAGACCATAGGCAAGACACCTATCCTAAGAAGAAACCAAAAGTGAGAACAAGCATGCAGATCTTGGTATGGTTACCAGTAAGACTTTGTCATTTCTAGCTTTATTTGATGAAATGATTCCGAAATAGCTGATGATATCATGGAAATGAAGAGGTATGATTAGAATGTTTATGCCAATACAATCAGAAGTTTGTAATGAATTGCTTTAAGAATAAATTCCTTGATCACAAGATTTGTACGAAACAAGCGGACAAAATGATCCTAACTATATGAAGATGCAATGTAGATATAATTATATAAATGATGCTAGGTGCTTATGCGTAGAATCATTTAAGGTGTAGGGAATTGACTGTTTCACCAAATTCCTCACCTTCTAGCTAGCTACATAAGAGGTATGCAGCATTTCCAAAGTCCTTCATGACTCGGTATGGGCCTAACCATTTGGGTCGGAACTTCCTTCCTTCGCTGGTCTTTTTGTCGATCCGGCTATCTAGCCTTAGAATTAGATCACCTTCATATATGCCGCATTCATAGACCTTCTTGTTATACTGCCGGCACATCTGGTCAGCATAGAATTTGTACCGTTGTTCAGCATCTAACCTAGCTTCATCTAGGATTTCTAGTTGGGAGAGACGTGCTTCTCTATAAGTGTCTTCATCTAGAATCCCTTGTAATGAAATGCGGAGACTGGGTATTTCAACCTCAAGCGGGAGAACTGCTTCTGCCCCGAATACTAGTGAGAAAGGAGTCACTCCTGTTGGTGTTCTTATTGAGGTTTGGTGGGCCCATAAGGCCGGATATAACTTCAAATGCCAATCTCATTTGTTTTCTTTCACCGTTTTAAGGAGAATGGCTTTTAATGTTTTGTTTGTCACCTCAGCCTGTCCATTGGCTTGAGGGTAATACAAGGAGACTGTATGATGGATTATTTTAAATTTAGTGCATAATTCATGAACTTCATCATTCTTAAAAGAAGTCTCGTTATCTAAGATAATGATTTGCGGGACACCGTACCTACAAATGATTTGGTTCAAAATGAACTTGGTGATTACAGAACCTGGCACAGTAGTAAGAGGCATAGCCTCTACCCACTTGGTAAAATATTCGGTGGCCGTGATTATGAAATTATGGCCGTCTATAGACGAGGGAGAGAATTTCCCTATTAAATCTAGGCCCCACGTAGAAAAGGGCCATGGAGTAGCGATTGGTTGTAGAGCTTATGTCGGCATGTGAATCTCATGAGAGAATTCTTGGCATTTATGACACCTTCGTACAAACTCTACTGCGTCGTGCTCTAGAGTGGGCCGAAATATCCCATTCGATGTATATTATGAGCGGTGGCATGGCCACCAAAGTTTCTTCCACATATTCCACTTTGTGAGATTCATGGAGAATCTTCTTGGATTCTTCTCGTGTCGATGCATCTTAGAAGCATTCCATCGAATTTTTTTGATAGAGAACTTGTTCTATGATGACGTATTTAGCTACGATAATGCGTAACTACATTCTTTGTCAGTGGTGTAACACCTTCTAGATATGTACGGTCCATGATATAATTAATGATATTAGTGTACCAAGGACACTCAGAGATAGAAGGTTGGGTTTCAATGTAGTATATGCACTCATCTGGAAATTTCAGATCTACTAGATCGCCTCCATCTAATGGATTATCAGCTAACCAATCCGCGATGATTTATCCTTTAACCAACTTCGATTTACGAACTTTAATTCAAATTCACCCATTAAGGTTATAAAGCATCCAGCCTTTTTAGACAAGGACCCTTACGTGAGGAAGGTTTGTAAATGTTCTGTTTTTACAATGACCTTTGTTTCTTGATTTAACATGTAATGTCTTAAGTGTTTTGTTGCAAAGACTATGGTGAGGCATTCCCGTTCTGCTTGTGTGTAGCATGTTTCATAGTCGAGCAATGTCCGGCTAATGAAATAGATCGCACGTTCTCTATTGTCATCATCTTCTTGAGCCAGCATATAGGCTAGCGAGACATTGGTGGCTCACGAATATAAAATTAACGGGTGATCTAGCTTAGGTGGCATTAGCGTAGGTGGTGATAACAAGAAACGCTTAACTGTGTTGAAAGCTTCATTGCAGTCTTTGGTCCAATCAATGCTATAATATTTCTTGAGTAGATTGTTGATTGGATGAATGGTGAAACTTAAGTCCGAGATGAATCTTTGGATCGCACCAAGTTTTTCGAGAAATGATATGATTCCAAATTCATCCGAAGGTGGGACCATTTCAAGAACATCCTTAATTTTGGTTGAGTCAACATCGATCCCGCGTGATGATATAATGTAACCTAGGAGCTTCCCTCCTGTCACACCAAAGACACATTTTTCAGGGTTTAGCATGACTCCGTATTCTATCAGACGTGAAAGAATGATGTGAAGCACTTCCGGATGGTCACAACATTTCTTGTCTTTAGCCAAAAAGTCATCTATGTAGGATTCCACAATTTTAAGAATAAGATCATGAAATATATACGTCATATCCCATTGGTATGTAGCGCCGGCATTCTTGAGACTAAATGGCATAACAAAGATAGCAATAGGTTCCCAAGGAGTTATAAACGTGGTTTTAGCTCGATCTTGTTTGGTTATTCTGATTTGATTATATCCCAAGAATCCATCCATGAGAGATAAAATCTCAAATCGCTATTGCGTCAACAATGACATCTATAGATGGTAATGGGAAGTTGTCTTTAGGACATGCCTTGTTAATGTCTCGGAAGTCTACACGGATGCATATCTTCCCATTCTTTTTAGAACGAACGATATTAGATACCCACTAAGAGTAATTGACTGGTTTGATAAATCCTATCTGGAGGAGTTTCATTACCTCCTCTTTCACCATGAGAGCTACCTTGGGTTTCATTGGTCTTCATTTTTGATTAATCGGTTTTGCATCAAATTTAGTGACGAGGTTGTGCACCACAATGTGTGGTGCAACCCCTATCATTTCTTTATAATTAAATGCAAAAGCCTTCTGATGTTCCTTGAGGATCCGAGTGTGTATTTCTACTTCTGATGGAGTTAACGAGGATCCTAACTTCAATATCCTTGGTTCATCTTCCATTCCGATGTTAATATCAATTGTTTCTTCGATTAGAGAAGTGTTACCTTCTTCAAACTCAGGCGGGGCTGGAGGTAGTTCTAGATCATCTATGTTCTCGATTGTGTATATGTTGAGTCCCTTTTGGGGGAAGCTTTGTCATGGGATTCCCGAAGTAAGAAGATGCATGTGGGATTAAAGACAAATCTATTACGTGATGGGTGAGATGTAATGCCGCATAGGTGTTTAAGAAATCAAGAGTGGTTGTATCACTATCGATGTGGTCTAGGATAGTAGATTTGTTTTCATTTCTATTTAAAAGAGGATTTGATATTGTTATTATAAATGGTTCATCATGAAGGGATACCATGAAATGGGTACCCTCTAACTTACTATTTGGAGTAAAGCGTGATGCTAAGGTTGCTATTGAATCAGTGAGAAGATTTTGTTCTCACGGGATTGCTTCGAGTGATATGAAGTCAAACTCTTTGCTTAAATTTAGTACAGCTATTTTGTAGAGTTGTAAGTTCTTGGCTTTGGTTTCATACATCTCAAAGAACTTGATTTGCTACCAATCATGCGAGTCTCCTAACACTCGATGTTATCATCTCCAATTCTCTTAGCTACGATAAGGCCAAGGAGGAGGGCTTCATACTCAATGCCATTGTTTGTGCATTCAAATTTTAGTTTAAAGGCAAATGGTAGGACTTTTCCTTTGGGAGAAGTAAGAATTACTCCAGCCCTAGCTCCGTAACGACATTTAGCTCATCGAAATGGAGAGTCCAACACTTAGCTGGGAATGTGGGTGCTGGGATATTTGTTGTGTTAACATCTTCTACCTCTACCATGTAGAGATCTACCGCTAGGAGAGAACCGACACCTAGGGTACACCCCATGCCTACAGAATCAAATGGTAGGAACATTGGTAGATCCTGTTCTAGTAATTCAACAATTTTTGCAGTAGTTCCTAATGATACTATTTCTACAATGTTAGCCTCATCTTTGGGGGCTGGGGTTGCCTTGACTAGGCTCATAGTTTCAAGATCTATCATAGGTACCAACTTTTCTTCTGGTTTCACGTCGGTAGGTTTATTAAGTTGGTTCGTTGGGAGTTCAAACTCCGAGTGCATGCCTGGTATTTTCTTTAGGTCAGCTAGGTGTACATCAAATGGTTTTGGATCACCTTTGGCTATGAACACCTTTCCTAAATGCAAGAATCTTACTTCTTGAAATAGCGTAGAAGGGATTGCCTTCATACAAAGGTATCCATGGTCGGTCGAGGATCATATTATAGTTAGTTTCCGATCTATAATATAAAACTCAGTCAGGATTGTTTTGGGTCCTAAGGTGACCGGTAGTATTATAGTTCCAATTGATGTGGCTTTGAGGCTATCATAGCCTCTTAATCTATTTTGAGTCGTGGAACAATTCGTTTCTCCATACCCTAGATTTTGAAGGAAAGAAAAAGGGACTATGTTAACTGCTGCCCCATCATCAACCATCGCACGTTTCACATAATTGTTATAAACCCACACTTGCAAGTGTAAGGCCGGATCACCTTGGCGTGTAATCTCAGCATCTATTGGCATTTTGTTTATTTCGAATATGAATTCGGTGTCCCTATCCGGCTGCTCCGAGGATGGATATCAAAGTCTATATGATTTACCTGTGTTTCGGGAGGTGGAGTGATGCTAATTAGATGACCTAAACCCAATGCCTCTAAAAGAGCAGCCCTGTGAGCAGGGGAGCTCTTCAATAAATCCAAAAAGGAGATGTGTGAGAAGGTTTTTGTTAGATCATTAATTAAGTCGTAAGCACCCACGGGTTTTATTAATACTTGTTGGATATTGTTTATTTCTAGCGAGTAGCTTGGACTTAGCCGAGAGGAATACTCTCGTGTCCTTATTACAAGCTTCTATGGGTAGTTCAAAGAGCTAACTCCACTAAACTGACTATCTTAGGTCGTGGCTGACTTCCTAGTTGTGGTGTAACTAACGGATTCAGTGAAGTTGAGGCTTCATGATCATTGTTTCTTGTAATTATACCCTTGTTTGTCCCATTTGGATTTATCTTGTTATTGTTGTGATTTGGAAGCAGATCATTGAAGATCTGGAGGGGTGCATTTTGAGGGGAAACTGCCCCTGTAAAATTATTTGGTGCTAGTGACGTAGGATCTGCCAAGAACATATCTATAAAAAGTTGTCTTTGTTCCTCTAGCAAATTTTGCATAAATTTATTGTAGTCACGGCACGTTCTAGTGTCATGGCCTCGGATTTTGTGAAAACCACAATAGGAGTTAGGATTGTAATTCCTAGTTTGTTGGCTCGGTGTATATTGTGGCCTAAATATTCAATCAAACCATTTCCTATTAAAGTTTTGCATTTATTGTTTTTGGTTTGAATTTTGGTTTTGATACCTAGTTGAATTTTGATTTGGATCCCGTGTAGGGCTTCACCATTGTTGTTGTTTTTGTTGTTGTTGTTGTTGTTGTGGATGATTAAAATCCACTGTATTGATTGTTGGAGTAAAGTTATTGTTTTTTTTATTGTTTTTTGTGGTGGAGTATTCACAACATTTACCTTTCTAACCTAATCGGTTACTCCATCTATTGTCACTCCACGATTTTTGTTAAGGATTTTAGGTCCTTGATTGACATTCGTGATAGTAGGATAAGTTGTAGTGTTTTGGGTGGAGGTGATTAACCTTCCGTTTGCTCCATATGTCTTATGACCACTATCAATTACCACTTGATCTATTTAGAGAGCACTCTCAAGTACTTCATCGTAAGTTCTTAGTGGGAACTTCTGGATTTCTTCCTTCACCTCTCTGCTAAGAGAATGAAGGAATAAATTGCATAGTTCCATTTGGTCCATATTTGGAGCACTTATCGAAGAATAGAGAACTATGCACCACCTCTAGATGAAATAGGTGACAGATTCATTGTGTTCTTGCTTAATGTGCAAGAATTTCCGATTCTGTCCTTAATAGTTTGTTCATTTCAAAGGCCTTGATGAACTCTGACACGAGTTACTTGAACGAATGGATGGAAGCCTCAGGTATTCTATAATACCAATCGAGAGCGATACCTTCCAAGGTTTTGGGAAATATTTTAGCAACAACCCCATCCCAAGGGAGTAATTCTTGAATGGCTGTAGCGTAAGCTTTGATATGTGCATTTAGATCTCCCTCACCTTTGTATTTGGGCAAATCGGGAAGAGGTCTTGGAAGCATGACGCTTTGTATGGTGAAATCTAAGGGCTCTTTCAAATATTCTGAGTAAGTCCCTATCGCATAGGTTTCGACCATTGATGGTGCCTGTTGAGGGAGTGGCGGTGGAATGGGTTGTTGACATGGCATTGCATATGCATTGGTAGGAGCATAAGGGAACCCCTGTGGTTGAGTAAAAATACCGGGAGAGGAGAACATATCCCCTTGTGGTGATTTGGAGTACATGTTTAAGTATGAAGGGGTATTGTCCAAGAATGGATTATTTTGTACTAGACCGGGAGGTGTCAGATCGGTGTTAGAAATGACGGTTCTAGTCGGCGTTTGTTGTGAATACTGAGGGGTCACGCCTAACGTACCTATTCCTATGAGGAGGTCTATTTGGCTAGGTTTAGAATTTCTTGCCTACATGAGTTGAGAATGGTGATTTGCCTGAGCAAGTTCTAACCCCCTCACTTTTTCTACTAATATTGAAATGACTTCATTTGGTGAAGTCACGGTGTTTTTCCTTAGCGGCATTTGTTGTATATCATGGTGTTGTATAGGCATGTGATATCCTGCTATGAACTGATCGCTACCCTGCCAAGTTTCCCCGAGGGCATTTCCTATATGTGACGGCATGGAGGTATTTCCTTGAAAAGAGACCTCGGGTTGTATTTGTAGATTCCCTATAGGTGGGTACATACCTTGGGAACATTGTTCATTCCTGGGATAACATGTTGAATGTTCATTATCTAAAACTAGGTATGGGTCAGCTTGTCTACTAATTTGTGGTCTAAGTAGTACCTGAGGAGACGAACTAGACTCTCCTGTGAGCGTCATATTGTTCGAGCCTGAAGGCTCTATTTGTTGTGTTTGAGCGAATTGATCCAACTCCTCTGTTTGGAAAGATGGGCTATATCTGACCCTTGGAGTTTGTGTTGACAACTAGTTAGTTGAGTAGTTGTCACCCCATACTAAGAGCGAGGGTGATGATTGTCCATTCAGTTGAGCGTAGTATGCCTCAAGACCTAAGAGAGGCCTACCATATGCATCGAATCCTACATATTCGGGGGGTATATGAATACCCGTAGAATAATGGGAAGGAGCGAAGGTGATGGTGAAAGATAATGAGGTAGTAAAGATGAAAGAGTCATTTTAATTTGAAAGAACCAAAGGGAAATCGACTTCAAATTAGAAAGTAGAAAGGTTCACATCGGGTTCACCAATTTTGTACGATGGAAAAGTGACAAGCGAGCATAGGAATCTACAAGTAACTTTTCCTCACACCCGACCTCCCGAGGTCGTGCCGAGATAGCCGGTGGGGATTAAATATGTGTGGGATGCAGACAAGCTAATTGGGCAATCTGATGTCTTCGACGCGCACTAGTGGAAATTGTGAATCTAAGGCAAAGAAGGCCCTCCTAACTCCGAATCGGTGTGATAGATCAATCGCAAGGATGACTACTCAAGGCTCCAATCAATATCAAGCTTTGGCATGATTTGGTCTATAGGTTATGGAGTACGTGGAAAATGACATGGGATAGTTTCGTGTATATCTCTAGATAAGGTCATTGGGCGGATAGTAAATATAATTGACTCTATGGGTGATTCTCTGGCCTAGTCCAGAACTCCTTAGCTTTGTTAGCTGTTGTGTCTAGCAAGGATAATTGTTTGATGATGATAGGTGGAAGTGGAGTAGATCTGAATACTAGTGTACGTAGGCCAGCATCTATGTCTGATTCACCTATGGGCTCGTTGGGCTATGGGATTTGTGGGTCACAACCATAGATTCATATTTGTTGTGGTCCTACTATGGTCATGTGCGGAATCAATCCCTAATCCCTAGTATCCAATAGTCATATGCCTTTTCAACTTCTATATTCAAAATTAATAATTGTGCGATCTTCTCAAAATATCTTACAGGCGTTTGTGCAACCTAAATTCTCAAGATGGTATCTATATCTGTGAGAGTGTCTCCTGCGTCTGGTTGTGGGACCAAAGGATCACAACCAAAGGTCTACTCTCTTTCAAACCCTTCCACATTCATGTGGATATGAATCTAGGGTAATCAGACTTTGGTTGATTTGACCAAAATGTGTGTGCTTGGTCGTCTTCTATGTTTAATCCGTGCAGTTGGAAACTGATTTGTTGTAAGTTTACCATTGTTTGGAAGACTTGGATCCTGAGATTCTGATCTATATCAGTTATGGCTGTGACGAGATTGGGTTGGGGCATGATTGGCTCGAATACGTGTTCCCTGGGCTCTCTAGGTCCCGTGATTTTCATACAAAAGCAATAATGTAAACTAAATGCAGCAAAAAAATTAACTATGTGAAGTATGTCTATAACATATATAACTTCTATATTTTTGTTATTTTTTGATGAATTTTATAAATGAATTTGAAAGAGCAGCTATTTTAATACATCTAGAAATTAACAATTGATACTAATAACAGACTAAAACAAACAAAGTAACCGAGTGTGGCTACTTGTCTATGCAATTTGTAGATCTACTCTAAACAATGAAATAACTGATCTAATCTATTTGTAAGACTCTCGATCCTACCTCAGAAGTGAGGAAAGAATCATAGTCTCTCAGAAACTATCAATCCCCACAGCTTCCCCTGCAATATTGAAAGTAAGATTGATCAAATAAAGTAATTAACTACTCTATTTGATACAATTCTAATTAGAACTTTGAAAGCTAGAACCTAGATTCTGCGAGAATAGTGGTAAATCCGATGGTGTGTGTGATCTTTTCCCCTTAGTGTGATCTCCTTGTTTCTTCATGTTCACGTGGATCCGTAAAATCATGTAATGCTAGCATCAAAAGAAGTAGATATTGGGACAAAGGCAAACGTAGGATACAGATCAATACAATGTGAGTAGGAGAGAGATAGTGCAAGAGTACGAGCTTGGCTTATGTAATTCCTAGCGGGATTTATTGCAAGTCATGCAACATAAAATGTCCGAACACGAAACTATCCTCGCTTGAAGAACAAAACCTACAACTTTAATGGCTTCCTATTGAAAACAAACTACTCTACTCCAATGGATTGGATGAAATATCAATAGCACTTGCACAAGATAGATATGTGGCTTCCTAACAAAAAAACAACACTAACTAAGCATTGAATGAAAGAAACAAGAATTCTAAACAAAAGAAAGACTAATCTATTGCAATGAGAAATTCAGAGGCAAATTTGAGGGGCCATTTGCTTGAGCACAAGCCATCTATTTATAGCATTTGCATTTACCCAAGGTAAAAACCAAATTGATCTCTTAAACTATAAACAATGGCAAAACACTATTCCAGGGAACTAGAATCATTAATGCAAGATCATGGCGGTGAAAAAAATATGGTAAACGTTGAAATTTACATGAGTCATGTGAAAAGAGCATTCTGGAAAACACGTAAAGGGCCACTACCCTGAGCAGGGCGGTGGTTACAGGACCGCCACCCTGTTTAGGGCGGTGGTCATGATACCGCCATCCAAGTAGGGCGGCGGTTTCGTAACTGAAGAGAAAAATGCCAAGAAAAGAGGGGTAAAGAGAAAAACAAAGAATGCGGGGGCTAAGTGGGGCATGCGGGATGTTAACGCACACTTGGGGAGATTTTGGATCCCAAACACCTTGCAAGGAGATTTATATCATCATTGAGTACGTGTTACGTTGTTCCGATAGTGCGAGACTTACAATTTTGGGTACGTATACAATTCCATGACCTACATATTCCATGACCTTATCCATAAAACTATAGAGGATTATGTCAATTACCTCTTGGGTAAATCCAAGTGTCAACAGGACCATATTTCTCTCCTTAAAACCCTCTTTGCACGTCTTATCCAACTCTTCCTTTGTCTTAATCTCACCAAGTGTGTGTTCAAAGTACTAATTAGAAAACCCTTTGGCTTCATCATTTCTATCAGGGGCATTGAATTCGACCCCACCAAAATCAAATCCATCCTTGAGATGCCTCTTCCTTCCACTATTAAGCAAAGATCGCAGCCTTCAAGAAGACTTCAATTTGTCCACCACTTCATCTCACAACTTTTTTATTACTACCAACATTTCCATCATCTCCTTCACAAAGACACCCAATTTAATTGGGATGCCAATTTTCATAAATCCTTCAATGATCTCAATCAATAACTCCTATCCATGTTAGTTTTCACACCTCCACACAAGGGGATCATTTCTACCTCTACACTTCGCCTCCAATCATGCTCTAGGTACCATGTTTCCATACAACGATGAGTAAGGTAGGGAGCAAGTCATCTATTACATTATCCACACTCTTTTTATTACTAAACTTATTACACCGAACCAAAAAATTATGTTGTGTTCTCTTCCTCACCACTTCTAAACTCCAAAATTACCTCCTCAATCATAAAACCTTCACTTTCACTATATGTAATCTTCTCAAAACTATGTAATCCCTAACTTATCATAATGATCGCATCACTCAATGGCTCATGCTCATGAAAAAGTTTAACCTAGATTTCATCTCTCATAAATCAATCAAGGGCCAAGCTATCGTTGATCAACTAGTTGAATCCCTTCTTCCTAACAATCATATTCCTCATGAAAAATTTCTAAATGAATCCATCCATACCCTCAATCAAGAATTTTCTCCCCTTAGAATGACACTTTTCTTTGATGGATCCAAGTTTTAGCAAGAGGGAGGTGTTAGTGTTATCATCATTCCTCCTTGGGATACCCCTATCCCCATCACTTATAAGCTTAACTTCAAATGTACTAATAACATGGTTGAGTATGAATCCCTCATCTTGGCCATGAAATCACCGTCATGCTCGGGTCCAAATCCTTGACATATATGGTGATTCTCAACTTATCATTAACCAATAAAAGGGACTTATCAATGCAAAAATGAAGTCCTTCAAAATATAAGGACATCATCACCTTTCTTCTTGAAGCCTTTGACCAATATACCATCCAATACATTCCTCGCTCATCTAATAACTTTTCAAACACTATGGCATCCCTCACATCTCTCATCCCAAATATAATCAAGAATCCAAACTCTCCATTTTTATCTATCACCTCGATTGGCCATCTCATGTCCATGAGCTCCCTTGTGTCAATCACATTGACACTAATCCATCTAATATCTTATATACCCATATCTTTAATTATCTATTTGTGTCCAAAATTCCCTCCAACCTATCTAAAAATGTTAGGATGTCCTTTCTTCAATGCGCCAACCGCTATGTCATCATCGGTAACATCCTCTAAAAATGTGGGTTTGATGGAATATTTCTACATTGCCTTAAATCGCATGAATCTACTCGCATTATCCAAGAAGTCCAAAATGGCATCTATGGTGGAAATTTCAGTGGTTTGGCTATTTCCAAGTGCATCCTTCTCCTAGGATATTATTTTCCCACTCTCAATAAATACTGTTGTGAATATGTTAAGAAGTGTACTAAATTCCAGCAGCATTCCAATCTTATCCACATCCCTAGTCATGCCTAACAACCAGCTCAATACCTTTGGCCTTTCTCATAATGGGGCCTTGATCTCATCGGTCTCATCAATCCATGATCTTTTCGCCATCATTCTATTATCATCACTACTAAACACTTCACCAAATGGGTGGAATCCATTCCACTTGCATCCACCACAACTAGAAAAAATTTGACTTCGTCTATTAGCACATCATATGCCTCTTTGGTGTTCCCCAAAATATCATCACGACAACGAAAATTCCTTTAAAAATAAATATCTCAAGAATCTTTACAAATCTTTCAACATTAAGCTTATCTTCTCTTCTCCTTACTACCCTCAAGTTAACGACCTTACTACCCTCAAGCTAATGGCCAAGCCGAAGTCACTAATAAAACTCTCTACAACATTCTTACTAAAACCATCAATAGATCAAGATGTAATTTGCATCTTCACATTCCCTTCACCCTTTGGGTCTACCGGACTAGAATTTTCACCTCTACGGGAACAACTCTTTTCTTTCTCATCTACAACTTTGAAGTTTTTCTTCCTCTTGAAGCCCAAATCCAATCCTTGTGTGTCTCTCTCTGTGACTTTATCTCTCGATGAAAACTATCATTAGGAGCATCTATCACAACTTAAATTGATAGATGAGTTTCACTTGATAACCCTTCAACACAATTATGTTTATTAAGAATGCATCAAATGTGCCTACAAAAAACACCTCGGGAATGTGACTTTAGCATCGGTGACCTTGTCTTTAAAGAAAATCAAAATGTCACTACTCTAGAAAGGAGCCAACGTGGAAAATTTTCTCCCAACTAGATTAGACCATACATTATCACACATAAGTATGGGTCTAGAGCATATATATTAGCCTCCCTTGATGGTAAACCAGAAATGGAACCCCTCAATGCCTTGTACTTGTGAAATTTCTATTGTTAACATCCCTACCAATATGGCCTTAGTCACAACTGAAAATTTTGCAGCCATCATTCTCCTTTTCCATCCTTCATCGTGATGATTTGGAATTATGTGGTCCACCATCAATAGCCTATGTATAACCTTAAATATGGGCATCAAGGCTCTGCTCATAGCATGTTCCTCACATACATGTGCCTCCTTCTAAGTGGGCATCCTGTAATCATTGCATCCATCACCCTTCTTATCTACCCCGTAAAACCATGTTAAGGTTCTACGGGTGTTACTTGTACATCTTTGCATCCCCTCCCTAAGTGGTCAACTTGGCTATCCCTAAATATATCTAAAATCGAAACCCATGATGCTCATATAAAAAGCAATCTTATACAAAAGAAGAATATTCCCTCAAAGGATAGTTCATATAAATAAAAAATTGTCAAAAGTATAAATTGATCCTCAAGGATATCTATCATGCGTATATCATCCCACCATCTAAAAACTCAAAATCAAAATCAAAAGAAAAATCCTAATTATAGAACACTCCCTCAAAGGATGAATACTCTTCTATATCATGGCAGCCAAGGCTTCCCACATTGATAATCCTTCTTAAAATATTAAAAGAAAAAGTAAAATATAAAAAGCAAGAAATCATCCCCATAAAGATTACCACATTAATCAGCTTTCCCATCTTCTCGTAAACTTCTGTATCAATCATTTTATGCCATATTGCTCAAATTTTGTTCATATACCTATGACTACCACTTAAGGAGAACCTATTTTCCCGTCTGAGCTCCATATTAACCCATTTTTCATGTCTACAAAGTGGGTCTATAGGCACAATTTCCATCTTTCCCTCATGATCTTAAATGTGACTTTTTGGCTCCCAAAATAACACCCCTAGGAGATGAGTAGCTAACATAAGTGGGCTAGATTTGAGAGAGTTATGAACAATGAAAATTTCTTGTCGTTGATAGCTAGGGATTTGTTCAACACTCAACTCAATGACTCAAATCAAGGAGGTGATCAGAGGCACCTTCACAAAGGGGATGGATTTACCCTACTACTTCTGGCTCTACCTAAACCAAGGTGAGAGGACCTAGTTGGGGGATCTAAATAAAGGAAAAGCTCTTAAGGCTTGGTTTCCTTTATGGTTGGTGTAAATAAATTTGAAGCAAGTGCAGCCACATATACAATACTTCTCTCAAAATATTTGTCACTTGATTTATTGTAAGCACTTGACAATCAAACACATATCTAAAGGAAAATAATAAACAACTTCAGATATTTCATTTTACATAAAATTGTTTTTCCAAGGTTGTTTTAAAAGATATTGGATCACAAACTTGGTGGGATTTTGGGAAAAGTTATAATGGTAATGGATAAATTTTAAACTCAACTTTTTACGATAAACATGTGCATGGTTTGCATGTATGATATGCTTAGTAGGTATAAGGATAAATGGTTATTTTTATTGGGATTTGAAAGGGGAGGGAAGCTACTTATATGAATTTAGTTTAACATTGTTCCTATAAAATGAATCCATCCTTAACTATGATGTTTGAAAAGAACAATCAATTTAACATGATCTTTGAATTAACATCTGCATTCATGGATACTCAATGTGCACAAAAGTCATCTACAATCTTCACAATCCTAACTACAAATCATGGAGTTAGAGATGAGATAAATCACTTCTTATATTTGTCTTATACACCCAAAAGACCCTTCATGGATAACAAAATATATTCAAAATTGATTTTACCTTTAGGATTTTACAACCGAGGTAAACCACTCTAACATACACACTATTTTGTAATGCCCGCAATGATCAAAAAAACCAAGAAAGACACTTGTGTACTTGAAAATGTAAATCTAATGTAAGATAGTAACAAAAATATTTCCTCATTCATTCATTCAAAACATAAGAAACGGGAAAGTATAGCTTGATCAAAACATTCATAATCTATTCATGTAAGTTTTGGAAAGGGGACACAAACAAATGCCCTCAAAACCTATTAATTCATATACAACGCAACCACCTTAGCTCCTCCTCATAGAAATAGACACATAAACCCTTGTGAAAAACTAGAAACTAAATCAAAAACTAAACTTAGTAAAAAAACTCTAAAACTACCCTTAATCCACCTCTTGAAGCAAATGAAAGACAACTACATTATATAGAAGATGAGAAGGGGAAAGAAAGAAGAAAAATCTGATTTCCTTCTAAAACCACAAACAAGAAGCATTAAAATCTTACAAACTATAATGGGTTTCTTACCAAAATAATTCATTCCTTCTTTCATGTGTGTTTAGAGAAGAAACAGACAACATACTTCATCAATTTGGGTGGTTAACCAATATTGTAACTACATCTTTAATGCAAAAGACATTTTTCTAATTTTTCTCCCACCAATTATCATCAATTTTTTAATGTAACAATTCCAAATTTAAGGTCTTGAAGAGACCTTTCTAATGATATAAATTTTATAATATTTGGAGCTTTGGATCGAAAGATATGGCCCTCTGAAGTTTTACATGTCGGGATGCATAGAAATGTGACATGTGGCAGCCTTTTATTAGCTCAGAACTGCCTCCTGCTAACATGTGCACTAATTTTTCATTTACCATGTGTTAGTATTTAATTGGATCATTGGGTTAGGCTTTTCTTCTTTTCTTTCCTTTCCTTTCTTTTCTTTATGTGGGCAGGTATGTTCCTTAATAAAAAGCGAGCCAATAAAGTAATGCGACATTCTTCCACCTTATCGACTATCCTTTTCTTTTATTGATAGCAGCAAAGCAATATCTAATAGGAAATATCCATGCATTGTCACAATTTACCCTTTTTATATCCCAGATTGATAACTTTGAAGCATGAGCCAATAAGAAATCTCCAATCTCCTCGCAGTGTCAGCCCTTCTTATAGCTTTTTGGCTAGACCGTGAAGCTTTAGCTAATGAGGAAGCCCTGTGCCCACTTCATATTTTACCTTTTCTTTAGCCTCTATTAACAATCATGAGACATAATCCAATAGAAAATATCCATGTTCCTCACATCTGTCATTCTTCCTTGCATCATGATTTATTTTTATTGGTTCTTCCTTCACATCGCAACCTTTTCTTTTGGGGTGACTTAGAAACTTTTGGCTTCAAAAAATGGTTGCCACATATCCTTTCTTTGATCACACTCTTATTCCTATTGTCACCTCCAAAATCTACTATGTTTCTTTGACCTTCACCGACCCAATCTCGGACTGAATTGTATTGAAACATGGTTGATTTTGCAGACTGTAGGTCCACCAGAGCCCATCTACTTGAAGAGTGTCAAAATGCCAACAAGTGGCCCCTCTTTGTCACCCTTGAGATTCTGTTTCATGTCCCTATTAACCTTGGAATTGAAATTTTATAGGTAAATGGTTGTCAAATGTATTTTAAAATATAACCCACCAATGAATTATACTTATTTTCATGTGGGTTTTTGGATACTGAAAGAATCGTGCTTTTAAGAGATGGAATTTGAGAGTTGTTTGAACATTACAGTATTCGTTAAAATGGATCAGTCCATTTTAACTAAATTTTTCAGCCATCCCTATAGTCATTTCCTTTGTGATTGGGTTACATTCTTTTGGACCTTCAGGTCTTCAGAATCTGGGAGAATTTTGGTGTTGATCTGCGTAGGTTCTTATGAAAGATGTAGACATAGTCCCCATCACCCGTATGTCTGAAGATTTTTATTTGAATAACTGACCATTATATTATTCCACTTTGAAATTCTTGTTGAATCTTCTCATTTATTTGGATAAGGCATGAAATCTATTCCAAAATTATGCCTCTCTTTGACTCATACTTGGTCTTTAAGGAACAAATAAAAATATGAAACACATAAAAAAAAATACACGCATAATCATTGAAAAAGACCATCTCAATCCAAGGAATTAGATTGAGATCCAAAATTGGCTCTTGCTTGGGATGGGCACCCCTATGGGTGCCACAAGAACAAATACTAGATGCCTAGTTCCTTGTGAAAGGATTCACGAGTTTAAAACATATAGGGGTTCCAAAATAGATGCAAAATAGGTCGGGAAAAAATAGACAACTACATAAACCTAGTCAATGTAGACCAAAGCACAAAAAGAGAAAAACAAGAAAAATAAAAGTAAAATAAAATAAAATAGAGTTGTACATTGTACAAAATCATACTTGACCTTCCATCTTAGTCCAAGAAATGTTTGAGATTTCTGCCATTAATAGGCAACTCCAACAAATGTCCTTCTAATTCCTTCAAAAATAAAGTATGCTCGCCAATTCTAATGTCAATAGAGTATGGTCCCATCCATAGGGCATAAAATTTTCCATTTTTTCCCTTGTCTTCATGTTTTTTTCCCATAATAGGACCAAGTCTCCAACATTGAAAACTCTTGAGTGACCTTCTTTTCAAAAACTTCTTTTCTCTAAATTTGACATGTCTTTAATGGGATTGTCTTATTTCCTCATCTAGTTCCATAATCTGATTAATCCTTGTCTCATAGATATTTATGAAGAGATATTTGAAAAAACCATATCATTCAACTAATCAAGATGATTTACAAACAACCAACTACACCTACTCTCTGCAAAAGAGGATCTTACCAAGCCCAAAAAGGCTTATTTCCCATGTAGATCAGAAAATTCTAACATGAATAAATTATTTTCCTGTTTTCAAATTACCAAATACTTATAAATACACTTCAAAAATTTCCTCAAAATTCTACCCTCAAAATTTTATGTCTTAACTCTTAAAACCCAGAAGATACACTCACTTTACCATACAAACATTTTGTCAAACAAGTTGTGTGCATTCTCTATCCTGCTAGGAAAATGTGTCATAACTAGAAAAATACTCATCATAAAGTAAACCCATCCATATTAAAAATGAATTTTTCCCCTATGGTTAAAATTTCAAGTCATTTGGATTTAAAATTCAAAAGTTATGATGACTTGTTCGGGACAAACATCATCCACTTGTATACACACTCACAATTTCCTATAGTTTTCACACACATGCAAGATCTTATTGATGGCCATATGATTGAAACTCCTATGAATTATAAAGGAAACACCTCATTTATTTCTCCTAATTCATAAAACACCCTACTCAAGAATAATCAAATGCAAAAACAAAGTATTCATTATGGAATATGGAATTTTTCTTACAAAATGCATGCCTCTACATGCTTTCCTTCTTCTGTTCTTGAGGAAAAATCCTTCTCTAACTTCCCTCTTTATCCTCCACCTGAGGAATCCATCAAAAAAACTGAATTCTTACCTTCCTCCTCTCAAAACCCTCTCATCCTCCTTTATTCATTCGAATACATTCACTTTTTAAGAGAAAATGAGGTAGTTAGGTTGAGAAAACAATTAACTCACCTAGTCTTAGACTTAACTAGATGAGGTTTAGGGTCTAGTTAGAACATCATGATTCATTTACAAGTACACATATGCTTTATGACCCCTTTATTATGACTTAGAGAACCTATACTAACTCTTAGGCCTACTAACTCACTAACATGACTCAAGACAATTTCAAATATTCAAATGAGCCATTTTAGAAGGAAAACTCCTCATGTGCTCTTATTACAAATACATGAGTCCAAATGGACTAGACATGACTCATGAACAAACTATAGACTCCAAACGCCTACTAAATTATGAAAAATCCAAAATTGAGCATGTACAAGTAATGCTCCTGCATCGGGATTTACTTCTTCTCCATCCTAAAATCTATGCATGAACTGATATGTAGAAAGTTAGAAGTACAAGGGAAAAGGGGATTTAATTCCATAAACTAACTTAAAAGGCCTCTTTCCAGTAGACCTATTGGTTGTAACTCTATCTTCCCATAGTGCAAATTTTAATTGCTCTCCCCATTTCCTTTTGTTTGTTTCCAATGTTCTTCTGAGGATCTTAAGAAAGTTATTATTGCTTGATTTTTAATTGGCCATTTCCTTGAGGATTATAATTTTTGCATAAGCCAAGTTAATTCCATATTCCTTACACATTTTTTCTAATGGCTTAGCTCTAAATCTCATGGCATTGTCAACAACTATCTTGGCAGGCACCCCAAATCTATAAATTATATTATTAAGAATAAAGTCCATGACTACTTGATGAGTTTCCTTCCTAGTAGGAATGGATTCAACCCATTTGGTAAAGTAGTCAGTAGCTACTAATATCCATTTATGACCAGCACTTGAAGGGTCTGATATCTCACCAATAAATTCTAATCCCCATTGTTTAAATGGATCTTCTATAGACACGGGTTTGCAGGGTAGGGCCCCATATGCTTTCAATCTTCTAGAAAAGCGTTGACAATTCTCACACCTTCTAACCAACAAGGCAATATCTTTAAACAATGAAGGCCACCAATAACCTGCCCTCAAAATCTTATTAGTGAATCTCCCAAAAAAATGACCTCCACATACTCCCCCATGGAATTCTACAATTATCTTAGGTGTTTCTTCTTCAGTGATACATCTCAAAAACTCCCTCTTGGGTTCTTCCAAGCTAGCCCATGATCATTCAAAATATACTTTTGGGAACTAACTTGAGTGTCCTCCTCTGATTTTTATCTAAGTGCATAGGACAATTAAATTTTTAAGTAATAGAAAATATCTCTATACCAAGTTGAAGTGCTTACCTTTTCATGAGGGTGTAACCCATCTTCTTCAACATTGTGAATTTCAACAATATGCAGATTGCTCTCTACCATTAATTTTGCAAGGCCTAGACCCCACACCATCTTGGTAGTTTTTATGTCCATATCATATTCTTGTAATTTTTTGACCCAATAGCATCTCTTGTTGGATACTTCCATCTAAGATACAAAATGTCCTTTACCATTGTGTGAGGCACATAGGATACTATCTTTGAACTAATAATATAAGGTCTAAAGATCTTGGTTGCTTTGATAAGAGAAAAACTTACTTTTCCATGATAGAATACTTCAGCTCAGATCCTTGCAAAGCTTTGCTAAAAAAGGCAATAGGTTTTTCATGACCTTCTTCATTCTTTTGTAATAACAACACAAATGCAATAATGAATTCATAATCAAATTAAAACATTTGAAAATACTTTTATAATCAGGAATAGTTAATACAAGGGTAGTTTTGAGTGCCTCTTTTATTCCTTTAAATTCTTGGATAGCCCCTTCTTCCCACTTAATGATCTGATCCTTTTTTAGCATACTAGTGATGGGGATAGTAATCTCTAGCAAAATTAGAGATGAACCTTCTCACAAAATTTATCTTTCCAAAGAAAGACTGAATGCCTTTCTTGGACATAGGGATGGGAACCTTATTAATTTCTTCCACCCTTTCTAGATCAATCATGACTCCTTCTTGTGACACTATGTGTCCCAACAGCTTTGCATTTTTTTGCACCAAAATGGAACTTCTTAGGATTTAGTGAAATCCCATACTCTCTACATTTGAGAAACATATTTTCAAGGTGCCCCAAGTGGTCACCCCTTTTCTTAGAGAAAATAGTTATATCATCTTGATATACTACAATAAAGTCATTGATAATACTAGAGAAAGCCACATCCATGGCCCTTTGAAAATTTTCTCTAGTGTTCATTAGTCCAAATGGCATCTTGGCATAGAACATACATTCCCCATGGGGTAGTGAAGGCGTTTTAAATTGCTTTGATTGTTTCACTACCACTTGGTTATATCCAAAGAATCCATCTAATGTAGATAATAACTTTATCATGTTACCTTTTGTAATAAATTGTCCATGTTTGGAAATGGATAATTATCTTTAAGTGAGGCTTTGTTGAGATTTTTGAAATCTACACAAAGCCTTATGTCTCCATTCTTCTTTTTAACTGGTACCAAATTTTCTACCCATGAAGAATATCTAGTGGGTTGGATTATCCCACCATCCCTTAGCTTTGTCAATTCTTCTTGCATCTTGGTTGCAAGAATAGGATTAATAGGCCTTTTCTTCTATCTGAAAGGCTTAGTGTGGGGTGCCAAGGGTATCTCATGTTGAAACAAGTCCTCCTATAAGATTTTAACTCAAGAATAAGACCAGAAAGGAAGTTTTGATACTTTCTTAACAACTTAGTATAAGCCTCTCTTTCATTCTTATTCAAATTACTCCCTAGCCATACATTTCTAGGATCTTGTAGAACCCAAATTACACTCCACAACATCTCTTGGAAAAGTAGCAGATTTACAAACTGCTCTATCATTACTATCAAAGGAATATTCTAAACTAACTAATCCTCTTTGGGATTACATTAGTTTTTAACTTGAATTACTTCTTTACCAAAGAGGGTTTCTTTCTCATCACACACCTCTACCATAGGTTCCAAATCAATGATCTGGTTAGTGAACTCATCTTGGCAATTCATAAATCTGTTGATGTGTGAATCATTATCAAATACTTTCCAGTGTTGTATATTATCAGGTATAGAGGGTCAACCAATATTCCACTTCAAACTTGCAATAAGGGGATGAATCTTGATTATCATATTATAAACCCAAGACTTCCAATCTATCAACTGCTATACATTTTGACTTCTTTCATGGTATTCAATATTAAATGAATCAAAACATTCAATGAGATCCCAAACTACATTTTGTATTGTTTTAATCTCTGATTTTTTTGCTACATATAACTTTCTGATTTTCTTAATCACTAACTCAAAATCCCCTTTAACTATGAGGTATTTTATTCCATGTCTCCAAGAAATTCTTAATCCTAGCAATAGTGCTTCATACTTAGCCACATTATTGGTGCATTCAAAATTCAATTTAAAAGAAAATTGAAAAACTCATTGTTTGGAGAACTCAACACCACTCCTGCACCATTACCACTACTTGAGAAAGCTCCATCAAAGGTCATGGTCCATGGGACCTAGGGTCTTCAAACTGAGCATTTTCATCCATACACTGGTCTTCAAAATCAGCATTGCCTATAAAATTATCCATGTCTACATCAGTAAAAATCACTTCATAAGAAGCATTATTAGGATCTTCAATGAGGTGTAACATCTTATCTTCTCTATATAACTTGACCAATTTTCCTTCCAATGGTATGGAAACATATGACATATCCATTTGGACATTTCCTCCCACACTAGTTTCCACTTTCTTGACAACAACATCCCCCATTTGGCAGGGCTAGTCAAAAATGACAACATTCATAGTCAAGTACTTCCTGATGTGCTTCCATTTGTACAATCAATCCTTTCACATAGCCCACCACATGTACTTCTCTAGAATCCATAGCATAACATTTCCCAAAAGCAAATAGTTATCTTAGGTTTAACTCATTCATGACTGTAAGAGGCATGATGTTACATGAAGCTCTAGAATCAAACATACAATTGTGTAAAAGCCACCCATTTATAATAAGTGATGTGAAAAAGGGTCAACATCCAATTGTGTTTCTACTAAAGAAGTTCCCAAATATACCTCAGGAGGAGTTTCCATATCTTCTTCATTTTCTTGTACCTCAGCTTCAACAATGGTGGAGATGATTTCTCATTATCAGACTCTTTATTTGTAACAATATCATCTTCTTTAAAGCCCAAATACTCAAAGGCCCACTTTTTATGCTTAGGGATCTTAACAATTCTACAATGGGAACTATAATCTTTATTTGACTTAAAATTTGAGCCATATCACATACATTATACTTGGGAAGAGGAGCATTAGAAGGCATTGTTATAGTTTTATCAAATGGAAAAAGGTTCTTTTTAGTGGGGTTTGGGGAAGAACTTCTTGGTTCAAGATGAATTATAGGAGTTCTATTCAACACATTTTTCTAAGGAGCATCTTTGGGGATATTAGAAAGAATAGGCATCTATATTTGGTTGTAGGAGATGGTCCTTTAATTTGTCTATTTCTAAGATTGTATTCCTTTTCTTGAGTAACTACAACATTGATCAATAATTTTCTATCCTCACTAGAAGGAACATCACCATCATACTTCTTGATCATCAAATCTCTAAAATACTCAAAATCATTATTAGAAATTCAAAATCTTGGGCCATATCAGCCTCAACATTAATTTCAATAGGGAGAGACTTAATCTTTTCAACACAAGTCATAAATCAACCACAGTTTGGGCATAGAGGAGGTCAATAGAAGATACACTTTTCTCACATTCGATTTAAATTCCACATGCATACATCACTAAATCATCTTCATCACTTTCATCATCTGTAGGTGGATTACAAGGCACATGGGGAAACAAGCATTTTTCACACCAATCAATGGCATGTTCTTCTTTAATAACAACTACTCTTCCCACTAAAGGGTCAAGGATTGCTTTGTTATCTCTAAAAAAATTTTACTACTTTACTACGAACCCATATGTCATTTTCCTCTATCATCATCCTTGTGATATCCTTTAGCTTTGATTGTCAAATCTATTATGTCTAGTGTTTTGATGTTGATTTTGAGGATTAGGAGACAATCCCTTCTCATCCTTGCTAATTTATAAGAAATTTCTTTAACATCCCTTGTCAAAAGTTTTGACAACTTCTTCAAGGTCAACTATCTTTAGTTGGTGAGGATTTTTTGGGTTAACTAACTTCACACCCTCTCTCTTTTGGTGGCTTTCCAACAATCTTTAATATTATTTTCAATCTGATAGCCATGATAAAATCTTGTCTCAGAGTTCTAGGATTTTTATCTCTTAAGTAGTATGTTTTCTTTCTTATCAAATGCATCTGAATACTTAATAAGACAAGATTCATCACTAGGTCTTATAATTTTGGGAAATCTTGTCAAAGTTTTATTGAATCTTGTATTGAAGTCTTGGGCACACTCATTGGGATTCTTCTTAATGTTCTCAAACTCAGACAATAGAAACCTTGGATCAGTTCTATCACCATATGAAACTCTGAATGCATTTTGCATCTCTGTCATGAATCAATTGATCCATCAGAAAGGATTTGAACCAATCATGAGCATCTTCTTCTAGAGTGTGTACAAACAACTTCACACATACATCTTCAAACTCAACCTCATAGTCCTCCATTAGATTCTGAAATAGCTTTAAATGATGATCACCACTGATAGCATTATTTCCTTGAAACTTGGGAAATCTCATTCTAATATCATTAGGGACCTCATTTGGATAACCTTCCATGTCATCAAAATTAATAGGTTTATATGTGTTAATTCTGAAAGGTTCTCTAGGAGGGGGTCAACCATGTTATTCTTCATAGGAACTAAGGTAAAGGATGTTGTAGCCAATGTTGAATAGGAGCTTGTTATTCAAATGGTTCTTGAAAATTCTGATGAAATCTTGAGGAAGGAATAGATTCTAGATCAAATTCCTAGTTCTCCTTAATAAATGAAAGAATAGGATTAGGCTTACTAGATGCTTCAAAATGTCAAATGTGCTAGAGCAATCCTCAACTAGTGGAATATCAAGCTTATTATCTTGATTGAAATAATATTTGAACTTTGATCAGTTATAGGCTTCCATATATGATTTCTTTTCCGAACAAAATCTAACTTAGAAGAAACTTCTTTGTTGAATCAAACTTGAAAGAAGACCGTAATCCTTCCAGTGTGCAAAAATAGAAATCAGATCAATAGTTACAATGGGATGAAACCAGTATGTCCCAAATTTTCTTTATGGATTCACCACTAGAATATAAAATTCTAGAAATAGATAGAAACTATAAACATGTATAATTTATGTAGATATTCCCCAAATAACAATGTCAATCTTGTTGGATACCAAAATAGCACTCCCAAAATAGCACCCTAAGAGATGAGAAACTAACCTGAGTGGGTTGGCTTTGAGAGAGTTATGAACAATGAAAATTTATTTTTCGTTGATAGTCAGGGATTTTTTCAACACTCAACTCAATGACTCAAATCAAGGAGGTGATCAGGAGCACCTTCACAAAGGGGATGGCTTTACCCTGCTACTTTTAGCTCTTCCTAAACCAAGGTGAGAGGACCTAGTTAGGGGATCTGAATAAAGGAAAATATCTCAAGGCTTGGTTTCCTTATGGTTGGTGTAAATCAATTTGAAGCAAGTGCAGCCATAGATACAATACTTCTCTCAAAATATTTTCACTTGATTTATTGTAAGCACTTGATAATCAAACACAGATCCAAAGGCAGATAATAAACAACTTCAGATATTACATTTTCATAACATTGTTTGGCCAAGGTTTCTTTAAATGATATTGGATCACAAATTTGGTGGGATTTTGGAAAAATTCTATTGGTAATAGATAACTTTTAAACTTAAATTTTTAGGATAATCATATGTATGGTTTTCAAGTATGATATAATTCTTAGTAGGTATAAGTATAAATGATTATTTTTTTAATTGGGATTTGAAAGGGGGGGAAAATACTTTTATGAATTTGGTTTAATCATGTTCCCATGGAATGAATCCATATTTGACTATGATGCTTGAAAAGAACAATCAATTTAATATGATCTCTAAAATAAAATTTGCATTCATTAATACTCAATGTGCACAAAAGTCATCTATAGTCTTCAAAATCCTAAGTAAAAATCATGGAGCTAGAGCTGAGATAAAGCATTTGTTGTATTTGTCTTATACACCCAAAATACCCTTCAAGGATAACAAAATATATTCAAAAGTGATGTTTCCTTTAGGATTTTACAACTGAGCTAAACCACTACAAAATACACACTATTTTGCAATGCCCATAGTGACCAAAAGAATGCAGCAACCAAGAAATACCATTGTGTACTTGAAAAGCTAAAGCTAATGCAAGATAGTAATAGCAATATTGTATCATTCATTAATTCAAAACTTTAGTCATTTTTACACCCATCAAAGTACAAGGAAACCCCATGCGCATTGGCCTATCACCCGGTGGGCACTTGGCACTCACCCAAGGCACGCACAGGCACCAATTCTCTCCTTTATGTGATTTTAGTGGGAAACATCATCTATGATCCGAGTTTAAGATATTTGAGAGGAAATAAGACATGCAAGCACCATAGAGCTCATAACGGATTCTAGATCCTTGCAGTCATTCTAGACAGAAAAGTGCTTAACAGATTATAGAACTTACACCAAAACATAAAGGAAGTTGTACAATCATTCATACTTAGTTTGTAAACATAAATGAAAAAGAGATATGAAGAAGGATGTATGCATCAGAACCATTAATGTTCATATTCACATAAAATGGTAACCTCATTACATTCAATGGATCCATTAGACTACCACAGCTTGATTAGACCAAAGTCATACATCACAACAGGGATCATGTCCTTCATCCATACAAAGAAAAATTTACAACCTAGCCCCTTAATACATTACTCCTTTATATAGCCTCTACCAAATCCCATAGATTTCTTACAGTATTTCTACAGAGCTCCACTCCCTATAATCTCCTCTCTTTTCTATTTGATCTCTCCCTCCATTTATCTCGATCTATATCTATTTTTCTCCCGTGGGTGCTCACATATATAGGCATCCCAAAGTGCTAAATCATCCTTCGTGGCCTTAGATCCGATGCCAAGTGTCTGAATGTGGTCCTCCATGGGAGCATGCTTCTCTAGGCCTGATCTCTCCACTTTTTTCCATGATGTCTTCTAGAACCTTCTATCATAGGGAATATTCCTTCCAAGCCACCCTGTCACTAGGTTCTCACCTTATCCACCCGGGTCAAAGCAACCCCTGTTTCTCTCGTGTCCTTCCCGATAGGTCAAAAATGGCTAAGTCCTATATTCTACTCAATGGTGCGCATCTTGGGTTCTACCAAGACCCTACTTGAACCCTTCCCCGCATGTCTTATCTTGCATGCATTTTTCAACCTCGTGCGCCTATGCACCCTTTTTGGAATTATTTTATATTTAAGGGGCCCAACAAAAACATAAGAAATGGGAAAGTATAGCTTGATCAAGTAAAACATAATTTATTCATGTAATTTTTGGAAAGGGTATACAAAAAAATCCCTTAAAACCTACTAATGGTTGTACAACATAACCACCTTAGCTCCTCCTCACAAAACTAGACACATATAGTCTTACAAGAAACTAGATCCTAAAATAGAAAACTAAACTTAGTCAAAAATCTAAATCTACCCCTATCCGCTTCTTCGAGGAAATGAAATACTGTTACATTATATAGAAGATGAGAAGGAGAAAGAAAGAAGAAAATCTGATTTCCATTTGAAACCACTAACAAGAAGCATTAAAATCCTTGAAGTATCATGGGATTCCTACCAAAATCATTCATTCCTTATTTCATGCTTGTTTAGAGAAGAAAACAAACACCATACGTCATCAATTCGGTGGTTGACCAATATTACAACTATATCTTTAATGTAAAAGAATTTTTCTACTTTTTCTCCCACCAACTATCATCAATTTTTGAATCTGATGATGCCAAAGTGAAGGGCTTGAAGAGACCTTTCCAATGATATAAATTTTATAAGATTATGATCTTTGGATCGAAAGATGTGGCCCTCATAAGTTTTACATCTTGGGATGCACAAAAATGTGACACGTGATAGCCTTTGATTAGCTCAAGAACTTCCTCTAACCAATGTGTGCACTACTTTTTCATTTACCATGTTTTGTTCTTTAATTGGCTTGCTAGGTTAGGATTTTCCTATTTTCTTTCCTTTCCTTTATTTTCTTTATGTGGGTAGGTTTGTTCCTTAATAAAAAGTGAGCCAATAAATCAATGCCATGTTATCCTACCCTTTCATACTTTGTCATTTTCTTTTACCAACATTGTCAAAGCAAGATCTAATAAAAAATCTCCACACTTCATCATAATTTACCCTTTTTATAGCCCATGACTAACCACTATGAAGCGTGAGCTAATAAGAAAGATCCATGCTCCTCGTAGTATCACCTTTCTTATAGATCTTCTGATAGACTACAAAGCTTTATCTAATGAGGAATCCCCATGCCCACTTCACATTTTAACTTTTCTTTAGCCTCGATTGAAAATTTGTGAAACATGAGCCAACAAAAAGTTCCATGTTCCTTCGGTTTATCAAGATTCTTGCATCGTGCTTTCTTTTGATTGGTTCAGGCCTTCGCGTTGTAACATTTTCCTTTTAAGGGATAGAAAATTTTGACTTCCTAAAAAGGTTGTCATGTATCCCTTCTTTGACCACCCTCTTCTACCACTTGTCACCTCCAAACTCTGTCATGTTTCTTTGACCTTCACTGACCCAATCCTGCACTCCAAAATGTTTTAAAACAAGGTTGATTCCATGGACTTGAGGTCCACTAGAGCCCATCTGCTTGAAGAGTTTCGAAATGTCAACATGTGGCCCCTTGTTTTACCCTTGATATTCTCGCCACGTGTACCTACTGACCTTGGCATTGAAATTTGATGGGTAAATGGTCATCAAGTGGCTTTTAAAATATACCTTCCAATGATTTAGCCTTAGTTTCCCGGGTTTTCTAATGCCAACGGCCGATGCTTTTGAGAGATGGAATTTGACGGCCGTTTGAATGTTCCAGTCTTCATTAAAATGGATAAGTCCATTTTAACCGATTTTTTCAACTATCCATGTGGCCTTTTCCTTTGTGATCGGTTGCATGCTTTTGGACCTTCAGAGCTTCAGACTTTGGGAGCAATTTAGATCATTTTGGTGTTGATTTGCATGTTCTTATGAAAGATGTAGACATATTCCCCATCACCCATCTATCTAAAGCTTTTACTTTGAATAACCAGACCATTAAACTAGTCCCCCGACATTTTTGTTGAATCTTCTCATTTATTTGGCTAAGGCACAAAATATATTACAAAATGATGCCTCTCTTTGACTCAAACTGGTATTTAAAGCACGGGAACAATATGAAACACACAAAAATAGTTAAATACATGGAGACTCATTGAAAAATACGAGCTCAATCCAAGGAATTGGATTGAGCTCCAACATGACTCGACACTATCATCATTAGTTATGTGTTAACATCTTTCATTGTTGCAAATTTCATTACTCTTTGTTGTTTTCTCTCACATTTTTCCTCTAATCCAGCCTCCAAAGCATCTTTCTACATACACTCCCTTCTATGATGAAGTGTACTTTCATATGTTCAGGTCACCCTATCAAGGTCACACCCTACCCACCACATTATCCTAGCTTATACACCCACACTCAATCCATCTTTTACATCATGTAAGATAAATTCAACGTACATCAAATCAAAAGATCATCTATATCATCCCTTATAAGGTGTTCTAACATACACATCTAAATCTATCACATATATTCTAAACTAAGTCATATCATATCTACCATCTATCACATCACGTCTCAATCAACATATATCATTACATTGAATCATTTAAACCATGCATCCATATCCATGTCAATAACTAGTCATATTAAAACATCACAAAAATTAATCAAAATATTACATCATTAATATACATCTAACATCTAAAATGAACACCCATAACATAATCAAAACCATCATCAAACAACATAGGTAATTCGACAAAATCACATGTTTATGTGTGTGTGTGTCATCAAAATGTGTCTATATATCCATGATATAAATCTAAGGGCTCTATCTCAAAAATGTATACAATGTCCACCCATTAGTCAGTGAAGTGTATATCAGAAAATGTAATTCTTGACCCTTGTTCCACTAGTATAGGATCCTGTCCCTCCATATTTCCACGTACAACTCCCTCATCTGAAAGTGGATCACACCTCATCTATGTTACCCAATGTTTTAAGCTATGTTATTCTCCTTGACCTTTACTCACCTACTATATACGCCACATAACAAGGAACATATGGAAGTCTAGATGTGATAATGCATTCATAATAGTGTGCCTCCACCCCCAAAGTGCTCAGTACTACTCTAGACGATAGTATTAGGCAAATCCATCTTCTGGCTCCTGTGAGGCCTCTCGGTACCTCACTCCCGATGTTGCAATAATATATCTAAGATCTCCAAACCTAGCCTTGTAGGCCTCCCTCTATTTATGGTATCAATCATGTTGTTTCATAACTAGGTATCTCTCCTAACGTAATCCTACATCCTCCTCGTGAGACATATCTCTCTTGTTGCATAATATCTAACTCCACCTAAAGGTGGGCTATCTTAGATGATTCCCCATCTCCACCATCTCCTCCAAGAATTACCTCCTCCTTTCTAGTAGGTGACATCATCTTCTCCTCTCTGTCTCTTACCTACACCCTCTCCTTAGTGGCCTTAGCCACCCACTTTTAAGTCCACCAATCAACATATCCTTTTCCTACACCCACATCATCATCATCATCTCATGGCTCTTGCTCCTCATCTAGTGGATCTGCCATCGCAGGCATAGGAAGGTGCCTCTCTATCTCATCTCACCTATATTATATAGGCACCCCATCTACTCCCTACACAACCCCAAACCATTGCATCACTCTAGTAAACTATACACCTCAATCATCTCACGCCTCCTCCCCTTCACAAACCTCACTCTCTCTCGCACTGAAGCTACACATTTGTCCCCATGCATATATGGAAGCATTTGTGTGGCCTTCATCTAACCTCCTCTACATCTAAACTCCCCAATAATTCATCATACCACCCCTCCCCTCGCCCTATCTCCATAAGTGTGATTCACTCACCACCTCATAAAACCCACTCGCCATATCTATATGGTCCCCGGTCACCTATGGAAGCCCAGGTGGCCTCACCACAGCTATGTGCTCATACGCCCAACAAGTGTAACAAAAACCCCATATCCATACCAATCCTCCTCCCTTATGTGTACGCCCATAGCTCATATTACACCTGTGTAAGGAAGGTTGCACCAAATGCAAATATTGTCCGATGTTCCACCATATCTGCTAAAAACCCGGTAATTTATTTTAATCACCCCATACCATATTATTAATCATTTCATTATTTATTTATCTCCCCATTTAATATCTTAAGTCTCTCACCTACCACCCCATCTAAACACCCTTAATTTTCTCACCTACCTCCCCGATTTCTCCCCATGTGGTCTAACAACCCTAAAATAACCTACCATCTCCAATTTAGTTGTCATAATACCCCAATTTTTAAAATCAATTTGTATTATTTCCCGAGTCCTCGTGACTCATCCGGTCATCATTGATCCTATTTAAACATATACATCCCTCTTTTCTACCCCCTTAAAAAAGTGATCTTCAACATCCCTACGTACTTGTTGCCTTCATTTTTTATGGAGCTACTATCATCAATTGAAGCAATCTTGAGTGTTCTATTGTATGCTATAATTTTAATTTCTTTTTGAAGTTTTCTTAGAGATCTTGTTTCACCTTCCTTGTCTCTATTTTGTAGGATTTTTAGGTTCCTTTGGAGCTCTATTCATCTACTCATCCATCTTGGATCATTTTCAAGCCCCTTTTCCATCCATCTATTTTTTTGAATCTTAAATTTTGATCTAGTCATTATCGATCCACCTCGGTCACCATCGATCCACCCTAAGTTGATCTTAATCATTGTCTCACCATATTCTACCTCAATTCCTAAACCTCTCTTCCATACAGGACACTCATTTTCATCCACCCACTTCCTTATCATCCCCGATCTGATCATTTCTTCCCGATCATCATCAACCCAACCTAGTCACCATTAACCCTACCAGCTTTCCTCATCATATCTACTTCCAGCTGCAATGTTCCTTTTCATAAGCATTCTTGCATCAAATCCAAAGATCTCATATTGGATTTCAGTTGTCTTTACATCCTTTCTATTCAGCTCTACATTTTTCACCATGGACCATACCAGTTAGTCCGGATTGTCATCAACCCGCACAAGTTTGATTTGTTTTTAGAATCTTTCATTATCATATCATCTCTTCAAGATCCTTATCATACCATATATTTATCTCATATTGATGTTTTCATCATTTATATATTATCACTTTTACATCATTTTACCAAAACATAAGTTGACATCCATCCTAGAAATTGTCACTTTCCTAGGACTAACTTTGTTAGGCGGCCCACCATATTTATTACTAATATTTTTGTGTTTCTATTTCTCTTTTTGTGTAGGTCATTAAGCTCACAAAGGGAGAGGATCTCTTATTTTGTGCTCGTACCATCTTCATCATCATCTAAATCATGAGGACTCTTAAACCCTCACATATTTTGAGGTTTCTTTATTTCTCATTTATCTCACTAATCTAAAATAGGAAGCACGGAAATCTCGTCAAATAGAAGGATCTATTATTTTTCATAATAAACCTTTCAAAAATAAATTTAAACTTTAAGATATTTAAATTTTATTTTCAAAGTAAAATTCATATGGGCTTAAATCACCATGAGAAGGTTATTGCATGACCGCATTTTTGAGAGGAGGATAATCCTCAAGTCTTGCTCCATATAATAATGTTAAGTATTTACTAATTGTTTAACTTTAGAATATATTATATATTCTCTTCATTGTCAAATTTATGATATTTGGTTAAATTATATATTTTCTTATGAATAATAAATCATTTATTTATTAGCAGTGGGGGATATTTTAGTAGGGTAGGAAGATTGAATTTTTCTGGAGTTTAAGCTCTCTCTCTCTCGCTCTCTTTTAATTTTTTTAGAATATGTAGTACCTAAATAATTCACTATAATAATATTGTCTATATCAATATGTGATTAATTAAATCACAACTAAAAATTCAAATAATCAGTTGAAAGTTTCAATAAAAAAATTATAATTCAACCCCAATTAACCTCCTCCATGCAGGGTTTAAGTTTGATGGCCACCTATGTCCATCAAACATTTTTAATCAAAGGAAACTTAACGGATGAAAATGAACACATGATCTTCAACCGCACTCGACCCCTTGAGGTCATGCCAGAGTAGTCGATGTTAAATGTGTGTGGCTAACTATAGGAGGATCAGTGACTAAGATCTGGTAGTGTGATCTCCTAGTAGCCTAGTTGGCAAAGGGGAGATTTAGAGGCTATGAATGGGTAGCGTAAATTCCCTATGGTTTGTTTACCTAACTTGGATCTAAGCACTAAACTAATTTGAAGTGTCCATGTAAACTGAATGAAATTAACAATCTATGCTACTGCTGAAAGGAAAACTAATCTAAACAAATCACAAAACTAAAACATTACAATCACAAACAACAATTCGCTTCTATTCTAAATAATTAAATCTATTTCTACACTAAAACTAAACAAGTGAGATAACCCAGTGTGGTTATTCACCTGTGTTGAGTGTATTAAAACTAAGATAACTTAAAACACACACTTTTCCAAATGATATATGGTGTGTAGACAAACTCCTACAGATATTCTCTCCTTTAGATCCACAGGGATGGGAAGAAGAGGATCCATCACCGGAATTGCTATGAAAGATTCAAACCCTCTTGGAAATTAACTAACTACTTGCAAATGAAAAGACATTGATTTCTACTCTATTTGATATGGAATTGAAATTAACAATTCGTAATTGACAATTTGATAAAAAAAACAAACAAATACACAACTCCAACCTAGAAGAGCAAGAACCTTGGAAAATCCAGTAGTAGCAGTATCTGTCCCCTCAGTTCTTTCCTCTGAGTGTTCATTTTAGTCCAAAGGATTGGAAATACAAAGAACAGAAACAAGAGGTTGGCGCTTGAGTGATGGCAGCTTGGAAGCAATCTGGACGTAATGCAAGTAGAAGAGGGATAGCACAAGAGATCTGAGCTTGGCTATGTAATTCCTAGCAAGATTATGGCAGCACAACAATGCAAGATACACAAAATTCTCAGGACCTTTGCCTTAATACAAGCATGGAATATATAGGAATGGAGGATAGAAGGCTACTTCATGCACAAGGCAATGAAGAGGTAGTTCTACTCATTAAATCTATTTAAAAATAGAAGGAACAAGGAGAACTAAGCAAATGAAGCTATTTTTAGAAAATTCAGCTCACGGATGTACTCAAAAGGTAAACTTAATTGAATCTTCGTATGCAATTTCTCACATGAAGATTCTGGAAAATTGATCAGACTCAAGCCGCCTGCGCACAGGCGGTGGCTTCGTGACCGCCGCCACAGCCAGGGCAACGGTCCCTAGCATCAAGGCCAAAGCAAGCACAGAAAGAAGGGGGCAGCTGGAAAAATGTAAGGAAAAGATAAGGAAGGCTATCTACACTACAAATATATACAACGAATGGGTTTTGGAGCTCGAACACCATCTTGAAAGGATTTTGAATCATCACTGGGGACCTTTATAACCATTTTCCCGACAATGTAGCACATGCAATTTTGGGTGCATACATATTGCCCCCTTAGAGAAGTGTCTTATCCTTGAAAGAGGTGTAAAACGTAGAGTCCGAGTATGGCGTTCCCAAAATGGGGAGTTAGAACCTATACCGAAACGCTCGTTTGTCGAAATATCATCATCCAAGCTCCCGCTACCTACAAAAGAAAAGGAAGACTCAAGTGTAGATAGACAAAACATCAAAAATAAACATTAAATTAAAATGACAAGAGGACTTACCATTTGTGTGGGGACATAGAAATATACCTGCACCAACGCTCCAGCCCTGTAAACACATACACTCAAAACGAAGTTAGAAATATCATATATATATCAAAAAAAATTCATTTGTGCATTGTTGATTTAGATTATTTGATTGATTTGGAGCTCTGAATTCATGGATATCGTTCTTGATGAGAATACAGCCAATACGTTCATGTCGAGATCGTGATCATGCCTCCATGAGTGGGAGATTGACCAGCATGCTCTCAAGTTAGTTATTTCCTTCTTTGTCTTTTTGTACCCTAAAAGTTTAAATGTTGAAAACTTCACCTAGGGGGAGATTTTCAAAATTTCTTGTCTTGAATGGGTCTTTAGGGGCACCCATAGGGCATGCTTTTATTTTGTTGAAAATGGTCAATTTTAACGTTTTTGGTCCTTTCTAGGGTTAAGGGCATGTTTTTAAAATCGGTTCAGACCGCTGCCCAAAGCAGGGTGGTGGTCACATGACCACCGCCCAAGGCAAGGTGGCGGTCTAGGAACCACCGCCCTACACTGGGCGGCAGTTCTGGACAGAGTGTCAAAACATGCTCGAAACTTAACTTTTTTTGGATTTTTGAGAGTTTACCATGTTTTTGATGAGCTTATTGTGTGATGTACTTTACTAACTTGCTCTTTTCTCATGTTTTGGTGGATGCAGAAGAAGGTGGAGTACATACGCTAGAGTAGAGAGAGAGAGAGTGCGATTGGCTCCCTAGGATTTTAGATCGTTGACCCAGGTTGAGATAGATCTTTTACAAATGGGTAGGTGACTCGACGAGATAACACAAGTGCCCCATGTTTCTCCTACCAGTCACATTTTGTGTGACTTATTCTCTTATTGGGATGCGGACCGAACACTTTTCGGTTCCTAGGTGTCGAGGGGAGTGGACCATCACTTTGGAGGATGTTTACCACATTCTTGGTCTCTCGGTACTTGGTAGGAGATTGACATTAGCGATAGCGGGGTCCAGAGCCATGATGACATAGCAAGATACATACATGGGAGACGTTATTGTCTCTTCTAGCTCAAAGAAGGGAATAAAGGTTTGGTCTATTGCTATTGCTCCCATTCCTATCCTTCGAGAGCCATCATGGGTATCCTATCCTCGAGACTGATTGGGGACAAGGGAGGAGATACACTTTTATACTGTTAGGCCCCCATCATTGCACAAATTAAGGCTCATGGCCATAAGTATTCCCGGGAGTAGATAATGGGACCACATACCATGATGTATACAAAGACATCATGTTGCAGGACATTCCTTGAGCCACCCTACTCTAGTCATGAGTTGGTTCTATGAGCGTTTCATCCCATATGGCAGGGGGTGCAGGTATTATATCCAAAGGTTATCTAGGTAGCTAGATGGATAGGCATGTCAGTGCTCCGACACCACATCGCCGCTGGCCTCCCTAACTCGCAGCAAACATGACCACCACACCCTATCAAGACATGGCAAGGATATGGAGTGAGGAGACTATGACGATGGTAGCTTGTTCTTCCATGATCTAACTAGTTGAAAAATTTGGGAGGCTATAGATTCACCCCTTTTTACCGGGTACCCCGAAATTCAATCTTCCATACACCGTCATGCTTCCTCTGGTGGCACCGATTCATAGGACTATTCAGAGACATAGAGAGGTCCTAGAGTGGATCTTGGTTAGACAAATTGTTACTCTGGTGTGTGCCTATTGTAGTTGGGCATGTAGTTTAGGCTCAGTGGGTAGCTGGTGCTCCTCAAGCACCCTTAATTTAGATTAGGGTGGCTCCTACTCACAGTGGGGAGGAGGATGAGCCGATCAATTTGGACTCTAACTCTGAGGAGGATGCGGGAGACTATATGGAGGGGGAGTCATTCGGAGAGGAGGATGAGGGAGCAAGACCTTCGAATGGAACTGACAGTAACCTAGAGTGGCATGATACTCAGGAGATCCTCAAAGTAGCACATGAGGAGGCAAGCATGGAGAGAGAGACTCTGGTCTCAAAGGAGACACTTGGAGGGGATGATGAGTCTGTGATTGGACAACACCATGCCTCTAGATTTAGGGAGGCTCCACAACCACCAGAAGCTAGTGTCGAAGTGCATTCATTGATCCCACATGGATGCCTAGAGACCCGAGTATGTTCAATACTCCTTTCTCAAATTTGTCTATTGATTTTCACATGTTTATCTTAGCATTCTCTTTTGATTTGCATTTTTGGTTTTCTCTTAGCTCACTATCTCTTTTTTTTTTCTTTTTACAAAGATCCACACATGAGTGGCGAGAGCTCATTCATCGGGTATGTGTAGACACCCTATTGATCCCCTTGGGGAAGACTCGAGCCGAGTTGACTATTGATTCAGGGAAGCCCTTAGCCGTCGGCTGACATACCGACATGTTTTCTCCCATCTAGAAGGTCACGGAGATAGTGACCTCCCTTTGTACCACAGTAGTTGGATACAAGACCGCCGAGCACCTGATGAGGTGAATCCATTCTCATAGTGAGGCTACGGGCAGCGGGTGCCACCATGAGCACTCACACCATTCAATCCATTCTCAACACCATCGCAGATGCAAGGATCCCTAGGCATGGCCACATGCCATCCGAGGGATCCCACAGGATCACGTGTCGCTGAGCCTTTATTGCTTTGATACCATTTTTTGACATTATATGATTTTTTTGTATGTTTCGGGCTCATTGTGAGCATTTTTTACCATGCCTAGCGCATGATGACATTGTATAAAAACTTGATCCACTATGATATATACAGACTCTATTTTTGGTTTGGCATTCTATTATATCCGAGTTGAATCTCTTTGGCTTATCTCTCATGTGTACTCTAGATGTTTAGAATTTCCACTTTTCTATGCTTTTTAGAATGTATGTAATGGATGTGAAATGATAATAGAATGATTTCTTTTTGTATTTCATAATGCTGATATATGATGATGTAAACACAATGTGATCTTAAACTTAGTTTCTTTTGCAATCTTCGGTACTTCATATTTGTCTTGACAAAATGTGATGATATAGTGATATGATAAATAGATATGCTTGCCCCACTCCTAACCCCACACAACTAGTAAGATGCGAGGGCTCAACACCGAGAGTTAGAAAGGGCACAAGCCATGAAATTTTTGAATGGCAGTGATGAGAGAAAGACAACGGTTTGACAAAACCAAATTGGGATGCTACAACCTTACCCTACTCATGTTACCTCATAGTTTAGAATGTGAATTGCTTTGCATTTTATCTAGACTTGGATCCATAGATGGCCACTTGGTTGACAAAATCTGGTTTTTAGGGTTTTGAATTCTCTTGGAATTTTGAACATCTAATTCACTTTGTTTTGACTTAGGATTTCACAGTAATTGATTTAATTGTTTATGACTTTCAGATTTGTCAAAGAGACCCCCTAAACCTTGCCCCATGCTACTAGTAGGAAGCATAGGCTTATCACCATGGACAAGGCATAGGCGAGTAAGGGCATTTCCTTCCTTTCCCAACCCTACGTCACTAGTAAGAGATGCAAGCTCAACACCAAAGGTTGGTAGGGAAAAGAAATGTGTAAAATAAAAATTTCTCTGATTTGCATTTGACTTGTTTATTTGGGAAAAATGTTTAGAATGTTCTTATTTCCAAGGAGACGTATGTGGGATAGATGTGACACCATGAAGCTTCTAGAACAGACCATGAACAAAAGACACCTATCCTAAGAAGAGACCAAAAGTAGAACCAAGTATGCAGGCCTTGGTATGGTTACTATCAAAAATTTGTCTTATCTTGTTTGGATTGATAAGTGATACGAAATAGTTGATGATACAACAAATATTTGCATAAGTTTTTACGAAATTGCCATAAGAATAATCTCCTTGATCACAAATTTACGAAATGAATGAACAGATGAAAATGCAATGCGGATGAAATAATGTACATATGAGAATGCATAGAAAACTACATGTCATGATGCCTAAGGTGAAGAAACTTGATGAATATCGAATTCTTCACCCCTAAAAGTACATAGTGGAGAACCATTATCCTCAAAATTTCTGTTCTCTTGACAATGGCCTACCATTATGGGTTTAAACTTACAACCCTTGCTCAGAAGTGTATATGTCTAGTCATTTAAATCATTTGTCTGAAAGAGGCATTCATACACCTCTTTCTCATGTTCTTGAGATATGGTGTGTCGGTGAGCATGACTATGTTTCTGGCCTCATCTCCTATATAGAGCATTGTGTTTGATTTTGAATCCTATTGAATGATGAGGCCTTGCCCCATGGATTTGGCAAGCTTAGTCTCAGACACACATGGGTCAAAACCAGGGTTTAGAATAGAACAACCCTCAGAAATGGTTTTGATGGGCATCATTTTAATCTCAAATTTCCCTTCTTCATTTGTTAATTCTATCATGTTTACACCTAGACCTATGTCATCGAGGGAAGAGATGCTAAACCAAGAAGACTACCCATCCCATGTGGTTAAAATGGGAGGAAGATCGGATCGTCACTCTCTAAGAGTTTCATAATTCCTATTGTGGTCTTAGTGGACACTGTTTCAATAGATATTGATTTACCCTTATCTGATTTTGCCACCTCAAATGTTTTTGGGTCAATGACTTCAACCTTTGGAATTTCGAGGTGACCAGGACTAACTCCTTTGTTGGAGGTGGTTTGTTTAATTGATTCGCAGGAAGTTCATACTTCGTATGGAATCCTTTCTTCTTCTTGAGGTTTTCTAAGTGTATATTGAAGGGCTTATGATCCCCTTGAGTGATTAAGACCTTCCCCAAATGGAGGAATATAATCTCTTGGAATAGTGTAGAAGGAATAACCTTCATTTGATGAATCTAGGGTCTCCCAAGGATCATGTTATAACTTGTTTCCCTGTCGATAATGTAAAACTTTGTCAAGATGGTTTTTAGACCAAGTGTGACTGGAAGAACTATGGTTCCAATCGAGGTCACTTTAAGACTTTCGTACCCCCGTAACATGTTTCTTATAGAGGAACAATTTTTCTCTCCATATCCCAACTTCTACAAGAAAGAGAAAGGAACCACATTTACAAAGAGCCCCGTCATCAATCATGGCTCTCTTAATGCAATTTTTATAAACCCAGACTTGTAAAAATAAGGTAGGATCACCTCTTCGGGCAATTTTAGCATCAGATGGCATCTTGTCTATATCAAAAACAAACCCAATATCCCTATCGTTCTGTCTTGGAGGATGTATGTCAAAGTCAATATGGTTTATTTGAGCACTAGGAGGTGGAGTAACATGGATTAAATGACCAATACCTAGCGCATTGAGAAACACACGAGCGATGCACAGTGAATTCTTCAAAGAAATATAGGAATGAAATGTGATAAAAGGTCTTGTTCAAATATGATATTAAATCATAGGCTTCTACTGGTTTTGTAATTGTAGGAATGTCATCCTGTGGGAAAGAAAGGTTGGGTAGGGGTTGTGAAGCATATTCCTTCATCCAAGTTGTTGCATTAATTTCACACTCAACCTCTAGCTCAAGTAATCCCAATATTTTTTTGTTATCATTTGAACCAAGGTTATGAGCGACTCGAGAGTTATTGGAAGTTAAGGCTTCGTGGTTGTTTCCTATAAGAATGCCTTTGTTTGTGTTTTGTGAATTCACCTTGAAATTTTCAAGATGTTTTGGGATCAAATCACCAAATATGCTCACATTAGTGTTATGAGGAGCTATAGGTCTGTATAGTCGATTGCGAGTTTATTTCATTATTTGTTAGGAACATATCTACAAAGAGTTGCATTTGGTTTTCAGGAAGTCTTTGCAGAAACTTGTTACAATCACGGAAATTCCTATCATCATGACCCCGAACCTTATGGAAACCACAATATAGGTCAAGTTCATAATCTCTTGGCCTTTGATGAGCATATTGTTGTTGTTGATTATAAATATGGCTGTAATTTTGAAATTCATTGTTATAACCATGATTCATTGCCCCTTGGCTAGAGTTTTTATACTGGTTTGGACCTTGGGTTTTATTTTTTTCCGTTGGATGATTTTCGCCGACTATGTTGATAGAGGACACAGTGTTAGGGCCTCTTTGATTGCCCAAGTTTTTGTTATTGTTAGTGTTTCGTTGTTTGGAAAACCAACATTCTTGGCTTGATCAGTAGCACCATGATTGTGATTCACATCCTTAGGTCCTTGGTTGTTAGCACCATTCTTTTGATAACTTTCATTATTTTGATTTGGGGATACCAATTTCCCATTGGGACCATAGGTCTTATGCCCACTGTCTATAGAGGCTTGGTCAATCCAAAGCACTCCTTCCAAAACTTCCTCATAACTACGAAAAGGAAACTTTTGGACCTCTTCCTTAGTCTCTCTATTGAGTGAGTGAAGGAAAAGATTGCAAAGTTCCATCCAGTCCATGTTGGGTGCACTTGCAGAGGAATAGAGAACTTGGCACCATCTTTGGATGAAATGGGCAGTAGATTCATTTTTCTCCTGTCTAATATGCAGGAACTCCTAATCCTCAGTACACAACAACTTGTTCATGTCAAATGCTTTGATGAACTCGGAGACAAGTTGTTTGAAGGAATGTATAGAAGCTTCCAATATCCTATAATACCAATCCAATGTGATTCCTTTAAGAGTCTTTGGAAATATCTTAGTCACTACCACATCGCAAGGAAGTAATTCTCGATGATGATGAGTGTAGGCCTTGATATGAGAATTCGGGTCTCCTTCTCCCTTAAATTTTGGAAGATTTGGAAATGGGTGTGGAAGCATGACACCACATATGGTGAAGTCAAGAGGCTCCTTTAAGTACTCAACGTATGTACCCATTGTGTAAGATTCCACCATTGAAGATCCTTGATAAGGACGTAAAGGAGGAGGAGTTGGATAAGATACACTATAAGCATTGATGGGAATGTACGAGGTCCCTTGATATGGCATGTAGGGAGAAATAATGGTATATGGGTCCATCTGGGAGATTTTGAATACATATGCATGTAAGGTGGGATAGCTCCAAGATATGGACTAGCGGGCGTAAAACCAGGGAACGTCACATTGCCTTGTTATGGAAGCATTTGAGAATGCACTTCCGGCCATCCCTTGCGTAGGATAAGATTGTGAAGGATGAGGACCCATCCCTAGTGTGTCTAACCCTGTGAGAAGATCACCTGGATTTGAATGAGCCAGATAACCTTGTTGTACATGATATTGAGTTAGTTTCTCATTAGAAGGGATGTATCCTTTTTTGTCAATTGGATACCCTATGTTCGCCCTACTGTATGTGTTGGTTGTGAAGTCTGGGAACTTTCTAGTTCTCTAATTCTCCCCACTAAAGTAGAAATGAGATCGTTGGGAGAGGATTGATTCCCTTGTTGGGGTGCCTATGGCGTAGGATTTGATTGAGCAAGCTCATGATACCCTGTCATGAATTGTTTAGTGTTATAATTCTTGTCTTCCTCAAAAGTAAGAATATTAGGATAGGTATTTGAAACCTCAAAGGATGAAGCCCTCATTCTATCTAAATACTCATCTATCTAATGAAGAGGATTAGCTATTCATGTAAATATATCATCCTCTGTTGATTACATGGCAATGTGAGGTCTTGAAAAGATTCTATGGTAAGACCCTATTCCATTTGTGATAACAACGTGGTTTGCATCGGAAGTTGACCATGTTGCATGTCTAATTGGGGTTTGAAGTGTTACTAGGGGGGTTTGGATGTTGCTTGTGTAATTATCACCCCATCTCGAAAGAGAAGGGGACTGTTGTGGTTACACATTGGTTTAATATCTATCAGAGCCAAATGGCCCACCAAACTCTTCCAAACATATTTTAGAAAGTATAAAATACCTACCAAAATAGGGGAAGAATTGGAGAGGTGATGTAATAGCAATGAAATAAAAGGAAACAAGAAGGAATTAATACTTCACATTGGGCTCACAAATTTTTACAAATAAAAATGAACACGTGATCTTCAACCGCACTCGACCCCCAAGGTCATGCCAGAGCATCCGATGTTGAATGTGTGTGGCTAACTATAGGAGGATCGATGACTAAGACCTGGTAGTGTGATCTCCTAGTAGCCTAGTTGACAAAGGGGAGATTTAGAGGCTATGAACGGGTAGCATAAATTCCCTATGGTTTGTTTACCTAACTTGGATCTAAGCACTAAACTAATTTGAAGTGTCCATGTAAATTGAATGAAATTAACAATCTATGCTACTGCTAAAAGGAAAACTAATCTAAACAAATCACAAAACTAAAACATTACAATCACAAACAACAATTCACTTCTATTCTAAATAATTAAATCTATTTCTACACTAAAACTAAATAGGCGAGATAACCCGGTGTGGTTATTCACCTATGTTGAGTGTATTGAAACTAAAATAACTTAAAACACACACTTTTCCAAATGATCTATGATGTGTAGACAACCTCCTACATATATTCTCTCCTTCAAATCCACAGGGATGGGAAGAAGAGGATCTATCACCAAGGATTGCTATGAAAGATTCAAACCCTCTTGGAAATTAACTAACTACTTGCAAATGAAAAGACATTGATTTCTACTCTATTTGATATGGAATTGAAATTAACAATTTGTAATTGACAATTTGATAAACAAAGCAAACAAATACACAACTCCAACTTGGAAGAGCAAGAACCTTGGCAAATCTAGTAGTAGTAGTATTTGTCCCCTCAGTTCTTTCCTTTCTTTCTCTGAGTGTTCATGTGAGTCCAAAGGATTGGGAATGCAAAGAACAGCAATAAGAGGATGATGCTTGAGTGATGGCAGCTTGGAAGTAATCTAGACGTAATGTAAGTAGAAGAGGGATAGCATAAGAGATCTGAGCTTGGCTATGTAATTCCTAGCAAGATTATGGCAGCACAACAATGCAAGATACACAAAATTCTCAGGCCCTTTGCTTGAATACAAGCATGGAATATATAGGAATGGAGGATAGAAGGTTACTTCATGCACAAGGCAATGAAGAGGTAGTTCTACTCATTAAATCTATTTAAAAATAGAAGGAACAAGGAGAACCAAGCAAATGAAGCTATTTTTAGCAAATTTAGCTCATGGATGTGCTCAAAAGGTAAACTTAAGTGAATCATCACATGTAATTTCTCGCATGAAGATTCTGGAAAAATCGATCATGACCGCCGCCCTAGGCAAGGCGGCGGTCCTAACACTTGAAGCCCAAAGCAAGCACGAAAGAAGGGGGCAGCTGGAAAATGCAAGGAAAAGATAAGTAAGGATATCTAAGCTACAAATATATACTGTGAATGGGTTTTTGGAGCTCGAACACCTTCTTGAAAGGATTTTGAATCATCACTTAGGACCTTTATAACCATTTTCCCGAAAATGTAGAACATGCAATTTTGGGTGCATACAGAAACCTTCATTTATTTTTAATTATTTTTATTATGTAATTCGTATATAAAAATTATTTTTATAAACTTATATAAAAATGACATTCATACAATAAATATCTGAGTTATAAATTATAGAGATATAAAAATATAATAGGATTTTATGCCTAACAATATTAAAAATGCGTAGACATATGTCAAATTTTAACCCTACCTCGATGAATAAACATTATGGAAATATTCAAATGACTTGAATACACATGAGTAAAAACCCACAAAAAGTTGTTAATCTCATTAAAATTATCAAGAAACATTTCATCTACCTAATTGGTCTTTAGGATTTTATAAGTCAATTTTATTGGTCATGAATGTTGTAGTCTTAAATAATTTATTTTTCTTATATTTATTTTTGTATTTAACATATTTTCATATTTATCTCATATTCCTTTAAAAGTGAATATTCTTCACAACTCTTTTTACCATTTTCATTGTATTGTATTATTATTAATTTTTATTATTATTTACTATTGTGGAGTCTCGAAGTTTTAAAAGTGATGAATTCCTTGACAACCTATGGTGGAATCCAAGAAAATCCCCAAATTATCACCAAAAAGGAAATCTACTCCGGTATGAGAGGGGTCACTTATAAAGTAGATGTGGATGGAAACAAATCTTTTCCAAGTAGCCCATGAAAAAATGAAAAGTGTGAAAGAGATTCCAGAAACAGGTTATGGAAGGACGTCAAGATCATTGGCGGTAAGCCAAAAATAAAATCTTGATAAATAATAGTTTTTATTTGGAATACATGGGGTTTAAACAATCCCAATAAGCATAGGATTCTCTCAAATTTTAGGGAAAATAAAAAACCGATATTATGATGTTACAAGAAACTAAGATTAATTTGACTAGGATGGAAGAGTTTCATAAAAAAAATGGAAAGAGGTTGGTTTTCATTGCCAATCTTTAACAAGAGCCTCGGAGGTTTGCTTTGTCTTTTGAATGTGAATGTGTTGGAAGGGTTTCCTTTATATGGTAGTCAACATCATATAGCCATTTGCTTCAATGTTTTAAGTTCCAAAAATAATTCATTTTATCTAATGTTTATGCTCCTAACTCAATCATTGGAAGATGTGAGCTTTGGGAGGAAATGATTGGATTTAGAAATTTGTCTAAGGAGTTAAAGTGGTTAATAAAAGGTGAATTCAATAATCTTATGCTCCCCTCTAAAAAAGGATTTATCTCTTACACTGATAGTATGGAGGACCTTGCCAACTTCATACACTGGAATGATCTGTTGGATCTTGAGCTCAGGGGTCCAAAATACACTTAGACTAGCAAATAAAGTGGTAATGATCTCATTCATATTAGACTTGATAAGTGCTTGCTTAATTCTCAATAGATATATGTGCAACATTATTCTTTATCCTCTCTTACTTGCGTTGGTTTTGACCACAATCTGATCCTTCTTGGCATTGGGGAGATGGTGTAAACTAAAGGTATATCTTTTAGATTTGAGAATATGTGGAAAACCCATATGGAGCTTGAAAAAATATTAAGCGAATGCGGTGGAGCATAGATGCCATAGGTAATAACATCTTCCAAGTTATGAAAAAGCTCAAAAATGTTAAGTCCAAGATCAAAAAATGGAATAAAGATACATTTGGAAATATTTTCTTGCAAAAGAGTAAAATAACTGAGGAATTGAGAGAAATGGAAGAAATAATAGAAGGATTTTGGAGTAGTGAAGAAAATGAAAAGGAAAAATTTCTTCTTTCCGAATTATACATTATCCTCGGTAAGGAGGAAACCTATTGAAACAAAATTCTTGGGTTAATTAGTTTAAAGAGGGAGATAGGAATACAAAGTTCTTCTATTTCTCTATTATGGTTAGGGATAACAAAGAATGTATACAAGAAATAATGAAACAAGATGGAATTGTGGTTACGGAGGAAAATGGCATCTCGAATACTATTATCTCCTTGTTTAAAAATATTTTTACCGAGGTTCAACTGTCCCCAAGGAATCAATCTCGAGATAATCTTAATATTTTTCTCCTACCATCAGTATAGAGGATAAAAATATCTTATTACCATACCTTCTAAGGAGGATATCAAGGCCATTGTCTCATAAATGGAAGGGGATAAAACCCCTAGGCCCGATGGCTTCCTGGATTTTTTCTTCCAACTTTATTGGGACATTATGAAGAATGAGGTGGTTGTTGCGGTTCAATTTTTTTAGATATGGTATCCTGCACAAAACATTTAATCATAATTTCATAGCTCTCATCCCTAAAAACTAGGGCCAAGGATCTGGGAGAATTCAGACCTATCAGACTATTTGACACTTTGTATAAAATTATATCAAAAATTTTGGCTTTCCGAATGAGGGAGGTTCTCAGTAATTTTATTTCCCCTAATCAAGGTGTTTTTGTCCCAGAAGACAAATCTTGGACAACATCATCTCTATCCATGAAACTATTCATTCAATGGAAAAATCCAATCAGAGGCTATGCTCATTAAATTAGATATGCAAAAATCCTATGATCGTGTCTCATGGAAATTCATGATCCTCCTCATGCATAAAATAGACTTTGATCCCCAATTTATCAAGATGGTTCATGCTTGCACTTCTTCCCCCATGTTTTCAGTCATCATTAATGGTAAACCACAAGTATTCTTCAATGTGGAAAGGGGTCTAAGGTAAAGGAATCCTCTTTCCCTTTACTCTACATCATTTTAGATGAATTATTGAGTAGATTGTGTTCAAAAGCTAAAGGCGAAGGAATATTGGAAGGTATTAAGGTTACTAATTGTGTGGAAAATTAGTTCCTTCAAAAAAATTGGATGATATTGTTCTCCTAGGCCAAACGACTATTCAGGAGGATCACACCTTTAAGGCCATCACAAGATAGTATGCGAAAGTCTCAAGACAACAAGTGAACTTTCGTAAGAGTTTTTTGCTTCTTCATCAATGTCAATGAGAAACAACAGATTAGGTTGGCCAATATTATGGAGTGCAACATAAAATCTCTCTCAGATAATTATTTGGGTATGCCACTTTGTGGGAGTAAACTGGAAGACACTTTGGATGGAATAAATTAATTGAATGCTTCCACAAAAAAATGGCATCATGGAAAGGATCCTTGCTATCACAGGCAGGTAAAGCTCAACTCCTTCAAAGCTCTTTGCAGGGAGTTGCTATTTATATTATGTCCATTTTCATTATTCCCACAAAAGTCAGGAAATCCATAAAGAGCATAAAAAGAGATTCTTATGGTCTAGATCGGAGGTTAAGAATAGGATTCCATTGATAGCCTAGGAAAAGGTTATGAGACCGAAAGATCAAGGGGGCTAGGCTTGAAAAATATGTAAAAAATGAATCGAGATAGTTATAGCAAAAAATGTATGAAGAATTCATAAGGAATAAGGTACTTGATTGACATTTTAAAACTGAAATAATTGCAAAATGTTGGTAGAACTTTGGGTTTCTTCTTGGATTAGGAACTTCCTAAAGGTTTAATTTTTTGTAACAATCTTATTCAGATAGGAATTTGCTAGTTAAGAGCACAAAGTGGAATCTTGGGAATGGTACAAAAATAAAATTTTGGGACAATCCATGGATTAGATATAAACCCCTGAAGCTAAAATAACCATGGATGAAGCTCAACCATTTCTATAGACATGAATACGGAGAGTTGGTATGTCAATATTAGTTAGCTGAGAGAATATGGCTACAAATAATCCCCCCTCCAAATTATACAGGTCCTGAACTCCCCTTCGAAGTCTTAAATAGTGAACTAAAGGAATTCCACATTCCTCATAGAAAATTTCATGATGAACTGATTTGCATGGTATGGATTAAGGAAACTATGAACTTAAGTCTAGCTATCTCTCCTATTTTGAGAATACTAAGTCTAATAGTTATTGGATGAAAAAATTGAATTAAAATTTTATCCCTAAAATCAATTTTTCTATTGGGAAATGGTCCAGAAGAAAATTTTGACAGTATAAAAACTTAGTAAGAAAGGTATGATTCTCATTAAGAGATTTAGTCTGTAAACAACAAGAAGAAATAGCTAACATCTTTTCCTGGAATGTATTTTTTCTTTCCAGGTATTTTTAGTAGTCCTTGATTTGTTTAAGGTGTAGTTGGTTCTCCCTGGGGATGTTACCCAACTCATGGCTCAATGGTTGTTCAATCTCTATCATGACATCACCAAAGAAGTATGGAAATTATCTCTTCCCCACATTCTCTAGGGCATCTAGGTGGAAAGAAACAATCGAATATTTTTCAATCAATGCTCTAGTATTAAGAAGGTTGTTACGAAAATTTTGAGACTCTAAGAGAGAAATCACAAATTATCAAAAATAAATATTCAAATTCTTTTCTAGATTTAGAGATCACCATATTTGGTCATCTTAATTTAAGTCCCATGAAATGGTCTAAGGGAAAAATGAAGGTGTGAATAAAAAAATTAAATGGAGATGCCCGCCAAAGGGTAGTCTCAAATTAAATTTTGATGGATCAGCTAAAACTATGGAGGGAATGTCAAGGGGAGGTGGATTAATTTGGGATCATTTAGGTGAGTGTTTACAAGCCTATGTCGGCCCCTTGGGTAATCATTCAAATAACTTTGCCGAAGCTATGGCCATGTTATGGGGTATTGAGTTGTGTGTTTCCATGAATGTCAAGTCCTTGATTATAGAGGGATATTCTTTATGTGTTGTCAATGCTTTAAAATAGCAAGGTGTAATTGGTTGGAAACTTAACAATATCATCACCAAAGCTAGGCTCTTGTTAGCCTCATTTGAGAAGGTGGAAATTAATCATGTGTATAGGGTCGAAAATAAACTTGTTGACAGACTAAATCATGACAATGACATTTTAGAAAATATTATTTGGTAGGATAGGATAATACCATGGAATAATATCTTAACCCTTATTAATAATGATTAAATAAAATGTAGATAATATGGTATTTAATCTAACTAAGAACAATAATAAATAGCAGTACTAAAATGATGTAAATAACATCTAAATAAATATAAAAAGTGACCCAAGCAACTAGGCTAATGAAAATAGAAACCCTAATATGCAAAGAAGGATTGGAATGAGCTTAGTTGATTTGGTGAGCTTGTTGGACTATGTCGTAGAGATAACTAAAGAAACATGAGGAGGAAAATACTATACATTTGTCCAAAACTTACATGTCCGGGCAATCTGAGTGGACTGGGCACCTAAGAGAGTATCAGGGCACTTATGGGCACCCTAGTCTACGTTCTGGGCACCCTAGTCTATGTAAGAGTACCAAAACAAAATTTACAGGGGTTGTTATATGATTTGAATCCTTTTCCACATGTCACACTAACTTCATTGCACTATGCTATATGTTGCTTGTAATCAATGATGAACATAAGACCTACAAACCCCAAGACAAGCATCAAACCCTAAAAATAAAGATGCATATGAAGGGGTCAAACTAACCTCAACTACCATAATGGTGGACTTACTAATTGAGTGTTGCACTACATTTCAGGCTTGATGTAGTTCTATGTGGAAGTGTGTGCAATCATGCCCTAGGTGTTATTGTGTCAATCCCACTTTGTGAAAGTAACGAGCAATAAATAAATATGTGTAGAAATGTAATAAAATAGTGGATGGAATAGAGTAAACTTCCTCCTATGCGGTGTGATGCATATGAACCAGCCTTATGCCTTTTGATAGAGCTAGATGAATACAAATGGATCCTTTGATGGATGCAACCTTAGGTGATGATAGTAGTGACTATTGATTGGTCCCTTATTATGGTCACATAAATTTATATTTATATGGTTATCTTGTTCTAATTTCGTAATTAACCCCAAAAAATGTTTACCATAAGAAATATGAAAAAAGTGGTGAGAAAGTGAGAAAAGGATCAGGGCATCTTGACTGGGACTAGGGTGCATGTCGGTGCCCCATTCAAATCCAAAATAGCATAGAATAACATAAACAAATTGGGCATGCATGTTTGAGAGGTCAGCAGAATGACATAAAGTGAAGTAAAATGGCCAAAAGATCGGGGGTTAATTAGAAATTTCTTTACTCAAAACCATATGAATAATAGTATGAGACTCGAGACTAAATAATTTCTAAAGTGTGTGATTTTGTGACTACATTTTCCCCACTTTATGTTGGTGATCATAAATCTTGGTAACATAAATTAGATAGAGATGTGTACCGATAATCCATGTAGAGTAATGTATAAAAGTGCTAAATAACTAGACAAAGTGTACAAATGAAAAAAATATGATGGTGCATGGAAACTAAAGATGCAAAATTGTAAAAAAGGTGATGAGAGTGAACCTATGGTGGAAATGCATGTGTGGTTGACAATGTGTGTAATGTACATGCATGGTTAGTATGGTGTGTGTTCTTCAAATGTCGTTATTTTTGCCCCGTTGTTGTTATTTTTGACTACTTTTTTCTCATACACACTAACCTACAAGAAGAAAATGATCACGTAGTCAAATATGCATGTATATGTATGTGAAAGCATGTAAATGTAAAGTACATAAATGAAAAATGGAACATGTGCACCTGATCCATGTCGAGAAAAAGTGTAGAAAGAGGATATCTTGTCCTGGGTTTTGGGTGATCTAACACCATAGGCCAAAGAAGTATAGAGAGGAATTATGTTGTATCCTCCAACCTTTAACTGCTTCCTTGAATATGTGTGAAGAGATCTCTGTATTGCCTAGTTTTTTGGGTGATCCGAAGCCACTTTGGTTGAAGTAGTATAGGAGGCACACCCACTATAACCTCCAAGCCTCTAACTTCTCCCCAGAATGCTAAGGAAAACCATGTCCTATAAAATCCACTATGTATGGGGTTCATAGACTGGTCTGAACCCACTCGCTGTATAATCCCACAATGCCAAGGGTGGAAACTAAACTAAATTGTACCCACAATGCCAAGGACATAAATTGAATGATCATACCCAAAACTCCAAGGTTGGAAATTGAACTTAATGTACCCAAAATGTCAAGGGTGGAAACTAAACTAACTATACCAATGTAGAAGCACTTTGTATAGTATGTAAAACCCCAAATGATGCTTCCCTCTTTGGGGGTGCATGCGACATTGTTGATAGGAGAATGCAGCCCCAAAGAGGACCAACCACATGAACTTTGTAACTCTTCCCTACATGGGGAAAGGAAATCTCTTAGTATAAACCAAGGTGCACAAAAACATGAGGCTAGCCAAAGACAAGTGTTAATACGAACAAACATGTAGTGTAGGCTACGTAAGCAGTGTATAAGTTACCAAGCATCGTAGTAAAACATGCAAGAAGACAAACTAAGCCACACAAAGTGGGATACAAAAATGGGACATCACTCAAGATGTCACAAGACATGCAAGTCCATCAATGGCCACACATATAACAAACAAGTGTGTGCACCAAAAAAAGGGCACGGCCCACATATAATAGAAAACAAAAGAAGCAAGTACAAATAACAAATAGCCGTGGAAGAAAATAATCCTACAAAAAAATGTTGCACATGAAGCACCTATCAGCATGTTAGAAAGATAACCAAAGTGTCAAAATCATGTATAACCATGTAATATAGATTACGAAGTACAAAATGAAACAATATCACCTATGAGAGATGAATGTGGATACCCCTCATGAACCAATGTAGGATGGGTAGAAGGAGATCATCTGTGACATGTATAAGAGACCTATATCTCCGATCAAAACTATAAAAATACGTGAACACACATGTGTGGATGGTATAGATAAATTACATAAAAGAGATCTAACGAGCATATGTAATGAAGTGACCATATACAAGAAAATGCAAGAAAGAGTAAAAACAACCAAGATATGCAATATGTTGTGGATGGATGGAATGGAATGCAAGATGGATGATAGGATCCACATGCCCCTTGAGTGAATGGAGATGTATGCAATGAGGTTCATTTGGTTTTCCCCTTAGCAATCAAGAATGAACCGTAAACGAGAGTGCATCATCGGAGAATGGTCGAAATGTATGTTGTTATATCTAACGCATTATGATGAATGTGTATGTGTATTGATGAGATGTAACCTAGAATGATGTTTTTCCAACCCCGTATTCGAAGCATGTATGATGAAATATTATTGAAAGAGTGATGATGTAGCCTAAAGTGTATATCACTACGAAAAGAATAGATAGGTTCCCATTTAGCCTAAAGCGTATGCCACTAACCTAGTAATGTCACATGAGAGAAGGTATAATAATGAACATGTAAGTATGATCAGATCCATTTGATTTGTAAACCCTCGGTAGTAAAGTATAGACCTAGGAACTAAAGTGCGTCATAGGGTAGTGAGTGCAGTGCATAGATGTGTGATGAGAATAAATGACCATGTGATGAGTATGTAATGTGTGATATGTGCAGTAGTTAGAATGCAATGTGTGGAAATAGGAAAATAGTATGAAAAATTCATGTGATGTAGTATGGAGGATGAGTAGTATGAGATGCTAACCTTATAAACAATAGAAGTGTAATATGATGAATATAAGGATGGTGTAGATGATATGTATGGTGTATAGAAGTGTGAAAACATGAATGATGTGACAAAATGTAAGGTGTAATATGCAAGATATGTAGATATCCTGAGAGTGTAAAATGCACGTGAAATGTAGATGTAGAATAGTCAATGTGTATAGCCTATGTGATGAGTATGGATGACCATGTAATGAATGCAATGTGTAATGTGTAAAAGTGTGTAATCAACCCTAATGTAGATGTATGTATGATGAATACTAGTGTGATGTGTAGAATGTGTAATGTACGATGTATAAGATGCAATGTAATATGTGTATGTAGACTAAAATTATAAGGTGCGATGAATAGTATGTAAGGCTAGATGCAAGCGTGACACATGTGTGATGAAGACTAGTACGATGTATGACATGTAGTTGTGTAATAATGTAGACTAACTATAGAATGTGTGATTTGGGATGCGTGATGTGCGATTACACATAGTGTGTAGTGTGTGTGGTTCATGTGTAGTATTCCCTCAACATTCGAGTGTGAACCAAAGCACAAGAGTGTGTCATCAGGTAATGACGATACTAGTATAAGTGTGATGAGCACATAATGTGATGAGGATGCACAATGTGTATGTTATAAGTATGCTATGTTATGATGGATGATACTACTAGGTTGGGGGATATGTTGGATGTTTTACCCCCAAGTGTGGATCATGAAGGATGGATCATGTAATGTCATCTAAGAGATCATTAGTTTCAGGGTCAAAGTCATGTGGATAGGCATTAGAGACCTGATAAGAGATAGTGTCTGGTTGATCATGTAATGAACCATTAAGGCATAAATTATACATACCCATGGTGTATTCCTCATCAATGAATGGAGAAAGTGGGAAACCATGTGCATACCAACGAGTGAGATTCTAAGTATAGCAAAGAAAGGAACCATTGCAAATGAATATGTGACCAAAAGGCATAGGAAATGAAATATCAATATGATCAGGATCCAATGTGCCCCCTATATAAGTAAGCCAAGACTCTCCTAATGTGAGTGGAGAAGAGTGTGGAGTGTGTGATAGATAGACCATAAGATGAAAGACATGCATACCATAAGTAGTGGTAGTAATGATGAAGCCATAATATAGATGAGGATCATCAGTAGGAGGATAAAGGTCTCTAAAGGAAAATTTGAGTCGAGATAGACCATCATGTGAATAGATAGTAACATCACAAGTGGGATAAAATGGAATATGCTCCCAATATGAGTCATTCATGAAAAGTGCACAATTAAAAGGTGAGCATGTTAACGGAGGTAGTATATGTGAAGGCGTAGGTGATAGAGAGACATCCATGGATTGGATAAGCCCCTAATAAGGAGGCATAGCAGCAGCATGACAGCAGTAGTAGTAGTAGTAGTAGTGGTGGTATAAAATATATTACATCTATCACACAAATAGCACCTTCAAGTGGTGACAAGTGAGGTTGTTCTTCCATAGGTTGAGAATCATTTGTAGTATCAATACCCGGAAAAGGAATACTAGTATTATGATCATGAACACAATATTGGAATGGGTCTCCATCACGAAGAATAGTATATTCAATGCCTTCATGGAGGAATTTAACACAATGATGCACAATAGATGCGACATCTTGCATGGCATGAATCCATTTCCTAACTAGTAAGTAATTATATGAGACTGGGAAATCAATGACAAAAAACACATTGGGGATAGTTTTGGGCCCTACAGTGATGGGTAGTGTAATGTGACCAACACATGGACGAATAAAACCATCATAAGCCAGCAATGAAATAAAATATGGTCTAACAAAGACATGAGATGAAATAACGAGGTGTTGAAGGAATGACATGGTACATAGGTGTAGTTCAAACCCGTTATTAATTAAAGTACACTCAATACCCATATTGAGGATACGAATCATAATATGCAAGGGTGGGTCATTATTAAAAGTGTTGAAATCAGTGGGAAGATTATATTTGAATGATAAGTGTTGAAAAAATTCATCTATAAAAGTTTGATATACTGATTCAAGATGCGTGTCAACACGAATGTGGGTAGTAGCTAGAAGATGTTGGAATCTATACCTTACATCAGGATGTGCTAGCAAATAATTAGTGATTGAGATATTCATGATGAGGAGGCTCTAGGATGATAAAGAGTGGTGATCCTATAGGTGTGAAGATCGATTCAGTTCACCAAAATGATTAACTAAAATTTGGATAATATGGTAGTTAATCTAACTAGGAACAATAGTAAATAACAATACTAAAATGATGTAAATAACAACTAAATAAATATAAAAAGTGACCCAAGCAACTAGGCTAATGAAAATAGAAACCCTAATATGCAAAGAAGGGTTGGAAGGAGTTTATCTAATTTGGAAAACTTGTTGGACTGTATCGTAGAGCTAACTGAAGAAACAAGAGGAGGAAATGACTATGTCAAGGTCCAAAAACTTGCAGATCTAGGAAATTTGAGTGGACTGGGGTGCCTAGGAGAGTATCAGGGCACCTATGGGTGCCCTAGTCTACATTTTGGGTGCCCTAGTTTGTGCAGGAGGTCTAAAAACTAGATTTACAGGGTCATTATATGATCTCGAAATATGAAATATGAAATATGAAATTTCCAAATGGTTAGAAAGTTCCCAAAAAGTGGCGGAAAGTGAGAAAAGGATCAAGGAACCCCAACTAGGATGGAGGTGTCTTTTGTCACCCCAAGACTAACTCGAGTGCCTCACCAATGTAAAATAGCACGGAATGACAGAACAAACCGGTCATGCATGTGTGAGAGGTCAAAGAATAATGACAAAAAGTGAAGTAAAATGGCCAAATCATGGGGGTTAATTAGTTATTTCCTCACTCAAAACCATATGAATAGTTGTATGAGAACATGACTAAATAATGTCTAAAGTGTGTGATTTTGTGACTAAAAACACCGACAAGACACACCGATATTTTACATGATATCCTCCTAGATTCATGTGACAGTCTCATGGGAAGGATAATTATTTTTTGGGAGGGGGAATTAATCACCCCAACTTGTGTCTAGTCTTATTATTTTGTGTTTATAGTTTATCTTTCATTCATTACAAGATTTTGCAGATCTCCATGTTATATATGGGAGGTGATAGGGTCCGCATTTTGATATGATCACCTATTTTCATATCAAGTGGGAGGTTACATTGGAGGCTACTGAGAAGAGGTTTCTTCTCCAACTACATTAAGAGGTTAAAAGGTAATGATCCCCAACTGGCTCTTGAATTTGGTAATTCTTGGGAAGGGGTTGTGTTAAATTAAGGGGTATGGAGATTTCTCTCACTGAAGAGTCTATTTCGAGGCCACGGGTTTGTCCTTGGAAGGCCTAAAAATTTTCAAGGATAAAACTAGGTAGAGGTATGAAATTACTACTTTCTTTGGGTCAGATGAAATAATTCTTATGTTTGATGATGGTATAGCAACAATTTGTCTCCCCAAGCATTGGTAGAATGTGTGCATGGTTGTTATGAAGTATCTTACCTTGGAAGGGAAATTTAGAAAGATTTTTTCCTACCATCTCTCCATCCTCAATTACCTGCGTAGGAACCAAGCCATGAGATTTCCTTCTTTCTCTTGAGATCCCTTACTTCTTCCATCAATGATTATCAAAATGAGAAAGTGGAAATGTCGTTGCATCATGGTCTGATTTTGTTACTATTCCAAAAAGGAAAACCTATGGTCCTAGCCCAACCCCCTATTCATATGGAGGTGGATTAAGACAATGAAACCCTTGTTTACCATTTGACTCGCATTAAAAAACGTAGGCCTATAGATAAAAGGGATGACATAGTTATGAATATCCTTTGTAATATTAAACATGGTGATAAATCTTTAGGGGAGAGCTCTTCTAACAAGGAGAGGGATAGAAATATGGTGGATTGGGAAGCTAAGGTTTTGAGGGTTGATTCCACTACCGACATGATCCTCCTAGTCAACAAAAATCTTGTCCAAGAGATTAGGGAGTACCAAAGAAAAATTTAAATACGGAACAAGATAATTGGTGGACTTAATGCAGAAATTTTCATTCATGAGCAAAGAATCTCCATTCTCCATGATCAAAATACCAAGACTAAGGTTGCATATGGTAATGAAAAAATACGTCTAGAGATGGGTATCTCTGAGGATGAAGAGTACATGAAAACTAAAGGTAATGCTCTTATCGATAAAGCTCCTAAAAATTTAATCATCTCTTGGAAAGATGATCTTGGTGGAGCCATGGATAGGGGACCTAGTGCAAGGACTAGAAGCAGAGCTTCCTCTAGAAAAGTGAACTGATGGTGAAACTTTGGCTACACTACTATATGGAGACTTTATTGGTTTTAATTTCTTGTTTCCATGGCTGTTGGTTTTTATTTTCATAAAAAAAAACTCTGTAGACCTGGTGTAGGTCATGCCTTTCTCTAGGGTGTCATCTTGGTCAAGATTTTTGACTATGTTCCCCATGTTTTGTTTTGGTGGCTGATATTTGCTTTGACCTCTATTTTGTATAGGTTTTTGGTCCCTTCAAAACCAAATATTTTTACCTTATCTAAAAAAATATTATTAATTTCTATATTATTAATGAAAAATTAATTATGTACCATGAAACTACCCCAAGAAATGGTATATGCAAGGAATACAAATATAGCAAGCAAAGCAACTTTGTTAATGGAGAAAGATCGAGATGATCTCGTATTTCATGTGTTAGAACAATCAAGCACTTAAGGAAGATGTTTTTAGGATAATTTTTATGTTCAAGGAAGTTTTTTCCGTGAATGATTTGGATGGTTGAATGTTGTGTTTACCAATTTTTCGTTTTTGAAAATTTTACCCATATTTTGGATTTTTAAAAATTTACCAATTATTTGAATTTTTACCAATTTTTGGATTATTTTGAAAATTTTGGGAAGAATGCAGTATGGAAGAAGGAAGGTGCATGTGGTATACTTGACTAGGCTACCGAGAAGAAAGAATATGCCCTAGCTAGAAGAAAAGGTCACCGGGAAGCAAGAATATGCCCCAACGAGACGAAAATGGTAGCAAAAATGACGATTTAAACAAATAAATCATCGTGACAGAACACTAGTACATGGCAGGAGGAAAATAGAGGATAATGTTAGTAATCATGCCCCTATGAGGAAATAAAAATGAAGAATTTGGGTTGGGAGGGTATAAATAGCAGGGGGAGGGGTGAAATCCATCGTGACCCATTTGAGTTATTACACCTTCTTCCCCTTGTGATAATTTTGCTCGATTTGTGAGATAGGTGACGCATATAGTGGACCATAGAAATCATGTAGACCACTTCTAAGAGTATGATAGGACCCTAGCCGATGTGCCCGTGCACGCAATACAAAAAAATTAATTCTCGAGCTCATTTATTGCACTTTTGACATTAGCACATGCTATAGTGTGCGCTAGCATAGCCCTAAGAGCGCTAGCGTGAATGTCACATGATAGCATTGAATTGAGGGAACAAGCATGAGCATATCTTACACTATCATAGTGAACACACTAGTGTAAAACCAGTGTGTTAGCATAGCAATAATGTGTGCTAGCGTTAAAGTATGTGCGCTAGAGTAAAAACAAGTGCGCTATCATAGAAATGGTGTCTGATAGCATTAAGGGAAGTGCATTAGCATAGAAATATGTGTGCTAGTGTATTTTATGACCTGTTTAAGGAATTTGTAAGAAATTAAAAGAATGTAGAAGTGATTAGAAGATGAAAAATGAAGAAATTATGTTAATTTTTGTGTTTTGGGTGATCTGCAAAAGAGACCACTATCTTTGGATGTGCGAGAGCATCATGATGTCTCATGGGCCTTAGATATGACCTTCACTTGATGTGAGAAGAGGGGATTGATTGCAATACTCAAGGTGACTAGCTTGTCTCATATCATAGAGTTACTAAAAATTAGACGGTATCACTCCCCGCTTATAGCCTTAGCCGAGTGATGGTGTAGTGAGAACTAGACCTTCCGGCTACCCACTACGGAGATGATTATGACCTTGGAGGATGTTTATCGATCCTGTGGGTTCTATTTAGGCAGCTTAATAGTTTATGATGATGATCCCGATCGGATTTAGGGACACATCCAGGACCTATTCCTCTAAGAGGACATACCCCGAGAGGGGATAGCGGTGCACCTATAAAAATGTTTTGAGAGAAAAAGGATATCACATATTCTTGTATATATGATGGCTCTAGCTACCTACTTCTTGATAATACCAGGACACATTTCAAGTTGGGTTTGATAGGTTTAGTGCATTATTTGATGAATAGAGAATTCTTCGCGTGGGGCCAGTGCATACTAGTCCACCTATAAAGATATCTTCATTTGTTTACATACTTGACAGATGAGGAGTCCGAGTCCCAAACCATGTCATAGATATAGGCATGGGATCACATATTGATTAGACATCCCTTGGGTATTCTGTGAGTTCGAAAGCCAGATGATCCTTCATTTCGGGTCTAGGAGATAGTGGGTGTGGATGTCAGAGGTTACATGTAAGACATCACCTACTATATGTGAGCATTTGATGATTTAATGTTACGTATGGTGACTTAGAGACCATATTGCTTGTACCACCGGCACACAGATGCGAATCAAGATGAGAATATTAGAGGTTGATTATTATATTATAGGTAGCCGCAACCACATTCTAGAGTGGTAAAGAGTTGATAGAGTATAGTGCCATTTCTTTCATCAAGGGGATTATTAGGGACAAGTTATGGTACGCGTGGGTAGATGAGAGACATTTGATTTTAGACCCCGGGTCATACCACTAATAGCATTGGTGAGCTTTCATAGCATAGTCCCTTGGGCATGGTATGTTCAGGTGGACATAGTAGATCCCGGGACTACAAAGGATTACACATCTTGGTATATGACATTGTTGCCGAGGTAGTTTACCATTCCATAGGATGTGATCGTAGTGGATAGAACTATAGCAGAAATAGGGGTTAAGAAGTAGTAGTTATGAGGTAGGGATAGATTAGGCCAATAGGAGGATGAGGTAGCAAAGGCACATGCACAAGCATAGGGCCAGGGATAGAGTGAGGAACAGGTACATGTACCAGTGATTCAGTATGTGTCAGTCATTCAACAAGTGTATGTATAAGTACAGTAGCCAATTATATAGTAGATACCCTTATAGGTGTCACATCCAGCTTAAACATGGTCCACCATCACCTCCTAGAGTAGGTAGTCCAGGTGGTGGCACAGATCATGAGGGTGATGGGGATGGAGATGGATCTGCACAGGGGACACCACCATAGATACCAATGCTTGGATTACAAAGTTATACCAAAGTAGTAAGGGGTCATCAGTGGCCTCATTATAGTTAGAGAGAGATATGGCCAAAATTGAGGATATGTTACCTTGATTATAATGGAGAGCATTTAGAGCGGCAGTCTAAGTAGAGGGCTACAGAGCAAGTTGTTCTGAGACACCAAGTGATAGTAAAGTGAGATCAAGTCACTGCAGAGAAGAAACAGTTGGTAGCTGATAGGAAACAACTTCAAGTGGATGTGGCCCACATTACAGGAGAGTGCAATGTTCTTCATTGTGTAGTAGTAGCAACGAGATCCATGTATTTGGTCTATGATTTTGTAGCACCTTCTAGACAGGCCAATTATTACATGGGTTTGTATCGGGTTATGGTGCTAGAGGCTTAGAGGGTTATTCCCTACATATATCTTACAAGTATCTAATCAAAGTCACATAGGCCATCCCAATCAACAAGATCAATTCAAATGCCCCCACCGGTGATAATTTAGGTATTCCCGACATCGAATAGATTCAGGGTTGATTCATTTATCATACACATGTAATATTTTTTGATATATGCCTCGAGATGAAGGCACATTTTTTACTCAATGTCTATGTATGTTTTTGTATATGCCTTGAGATGAAGGCACATTTTTACTCGATGTATATGTATGTTTTTGTATATGCCTCGAGATGAAGGCATACATTTTTGATTGATGCCCATGATGGCTTGTTTTTGTATCTGATTGTATCGAGACACATTTTATATATGGACATTGATGTTTTTTGACATGTATGATGATGGACATTGATGTATATCACATTTTTATTTATGATATATTTATGTTAGCCCATGTTTTTATTATGGTTTATGATGAGGGGGATAAAAATAATCATTATTGCCCCATTGATGATATGATGTGATGTTAGCTTAGCATACATGTTGATTTCATTTTATGATGATGTAGCTTAGCATTTATTGATGATTATGATGTGATGTTATTATGGATAGATGTGATGATATGAATTTGATGAATGAAATGATAACACAAAATGTACAAGCAAAGAACACAAGCACAAGAAACAATTAATAAATCTAATATACACATGTTAAAAAATCATGACAACACAACAATGTACAAAATAAACAAGAATGCAAACATACCCAATATGAACAAGCATTAATTAACTCACACCAAAGTTATATGTGAACTAGATGCTAATAACTCACCAGTGTAATGGTTCTATATCACAACAACAAGAACTAATCTAGTGAACCAAACAATATATTAAAGCAATACTTAAACTAATCAAGTAAAGAATAGACTAATCTAAAAATCATGTAAGATAAAACACTATATGCAAAAACAAGCACACAAAACTACATACAAATAAACAACCAAAGAAAACACTACTTTGTTTTTGTGGAACATTTTGAAACGTGTTGCATTGTTCTTTTTGTATTTTTGTGAGACAATGTTATATTGTTTTTGGTTTGTTTTGGTGATACCTATTTGAATGTTTTTGGTATTTTCTAAAAATTTTACAAAGCTATGCACAAGAAAATGAAGATGCATGGATGCCCCCAATGATATATGGGAATGTACAAGGGAAAAAATCTCCACACATATATACAAGAGTAGGATCATTGAGATCAAGGCAATGAAGGATAGGCTCAAAAGGATTTTAGACACAAGTTAAAGAATAGCTTAGGATAATGTGATCATGCCCTCAGGTGTGATATGCTTGTGAAAAATGAATCCTCCCATGGCACTAGAAACCGGTTTTCACCAAAGGACTTGTCCAAACTACCACAATTACGTGGTTTTCACATTTGGATGAATTTATTTCTCCTTACTTCTTTCTTGATTTATTTTTTACTTTTTTATAGATATCCATGCATAGGTGTAGAAACGCTTGAGATGCATGGCATTCATGGGTTCCCAAATTTCATCACCATCAGGATAGGCAATCTTATAAGCACTTGAACCAAATTTAGCCACCACAACATATGGCCCTAACTAGTTAGGTTCAAACTTTCCTTTCTTCTCTCGCTCTTTTGTAGTGTTGAACTGATTCTCTTTAAGAACAAGGTATCCTACCTCAAATTCACGTGGTACGAGGTATTTATTTTTAGCTCTTGCACACTTGGTTCTGATACACTTTGAGGTGATCCAGTGTGTGGAGGAATCTTTCATCCAAAATAGTTCAAGATCTACTAGCCTAGCCACTCTATAGTCCTCCTCTTTATCTAGATAATCTCTCAAGGATATTCACAAAGAAGGAATCTTGATCTCAAGAGGTAAAATGGATTTAGTGCCAAATACAAGGGAATATGGAGTTGCACCTATAGGTGTGTGGATAGATGTTTTGTAAGCCCAGAGGGCAGGGATGGATTTGAAGATGCCAATTACGGCCAGTTTTATTAACCATTTTCTCCATGATATGAATAAGAGTCTTGTTTGAGGATTCTTCTTGTCCATTACCTTGAGGGTAATAGGGGGTAGACCATTTCTAGCAGATTTGGAAGTGTTAACACAATGCCTTCACTTGTTTGTTCTTGAAATATTTACCATTTTCAGATACAATGGCATAAGGGATGTCGTAATGACAAATAATGGGGTTCATGATAAATTTGGCAATTTACGCACTGGTAACATAAGTAAGAGGAATGAAATCCACCCATTTTGTAAAATACTTAGTGGTAGTGATATTGTGATTTTGGCCATTAGAGGAAGTTGGTGTGATATTCCCTATGAGATTGAGTCCCCATTTTGAAAATGGCCATGGTGTCGTGATAGGTTACAAATATTATGATGGAGCATGTATTAGGTTGCCATATTTTTGACATATCAGACATTTCTTCACATACTGACAACAATTTATTTCCATAGTAGGCCAAGTAATAGCCTACTCTCAAGAGTTTCTTGAAAGACCCATTCCACTTATACGGGGCCCATAAATGGCTTCATGCACCTCTTTGATTGCTAGGAAAACTCTTTTGAATTTAAAAATGTAAAAATTCCCATCATATCCTCGATGATAGAGAGTTACCCCAAGTAAGGTATAATGGGCTATGCATTGGATGAGGTTACATTTTTCAGAATGGGTAATATTGGGAGGGAAGGCACCATCTTGTAAGTAGTTAAATATATCAAGGTACCAAGAAGAAAGGGACCAACAAATTCACATACCAATTAATATTTTGGCATGTCATATGCAGGTACCATCAAATTTTCCACAAAAATGGAATATAGTTGTTACCTAGTGGAATATGTAACAAATATCCAATTGTAGCCATGGCATCCACCGAATGGTTTTATGTTCTTGGTATCTGTTGAAATGTGATTTTTACAAAGTATTCTTTTAAAATATCCACCACTCATTTGTAAGCAATGAGCTTCTCATCCTTGACCTCATCCTCATCATTTACCTATTTGATGATTGATTAGGAGTCACCTATAACATTGACTTGTTTGATATTCTACCATATAGAAACTTTCAATCCTACTATGAGGGCTTCATACTCAACTATATTGTTGGTACATGGGAAACCAATTCTAAAATCCCGAGGAATCAGATCACCTATAGGAGTGATAAAAACACCTACTCTTGAGCCATTAAAGGTAAATGACCCATCAAATTATATCTACCATGTGGTAGATTCCTCAATATATAACATAGAAGCATCTGGAAGATCTAGACTCAATGGTTCAGTTCTAGGTAAAGGAGATTTAGCTAGTTTATCTGTGATCACTTTTCCTTTGACTACTTTCTGGTTGACATACTTAATATAAAATTAAATCAATAAGATGATCCAATTGGTCATCCTCCTAGTAAGCACGGGTTTAGATAAAGGTACTTGAGGGGTCAACTTTGGATATTATCTTGGTTTTTTTGTTCATAAGATAGTGACATAGTTTTTGAAAGGAAAAAACAATGGCCAAGAAAGATTTTTTAATTTGTGGATAATTGAGCTCATAAGATATCAATGTAAAACTTAGATAATAAATGGATTTATTTTTCTGATTCAAATTATATTAGGCTAAAAGTGCACCGATAGCAAAATTGAGTAGCTAATATATATATAGCAGAAGTGGATCACCGGGGAGGCGGTATAAGAACAGTGGGTTAGCCAAATACTCCTTGAGTAAGGTGAATGCTTGTTGGCATTCAGACCCCAGTGAAAATCAACATCTTTCTTGAGAAGATGTGTGAATGAATGGAATTTATCTGCAAGTTGGGAGATGAATCTGTGGATGGCTTGATTTTACCTTATAAACTATGCAGCTATTTGAGGTTCTTGGGAGGAGGCATTTTTGTAATAGTTGTGACCTTTTTGGGTCCACTTCAATTCCTCTCCTAGAAATGATGAATCCTAATAATTTTCCTAAAAGCACACCAAAGACACACTTTTTTGAGGTTGAGTCTGACCTTATAATCTCTTATTCATTGAAAGATACATCATAGGATTTTTGGATGTTATGCTCTAGTCCTGACTTACCCAAGATATCATCAACATAGTCTTCCATAATATCATGCAGCATGTCATGGAAGATGACAATCATGGCTCTTTGATAAGTTGTGCCTGCATTCTTGAGGATGAAAGGCATGACTTGGTATCGAATGTACCCCAAGGGGTAGTGAAATTAGTCTTATGTTGATCCTCTTCTGCAATCTTTATTTGATTATAGCCTAAAAATCCATCCATAAGAGATAGCATTTCATATCCTCAGTAGTTGAATCAAAATCATGTCAATTTTTGGAAGAGGAAAGTCATCTTTTAGACATGCTTTGTTGATGTCTCTAAAATATGTGAAAATTTTGATACCAATGGGTTTCTTTTGAATAGGTACTATTTTGAAAATCCATTCTAAATAGTCAATAGGCCTGATGAATCCTACTAGCCAATAATTTTTCAAGATTTTTTGACCAAAAGAGCCACACAAGGATGCATCTTGCAAAGTTTCTATTTGATTGGCTTTGCAGATTCATGCACAACCAAGTTATGCACTACTAAAGAAGGATCCAAGCCTAGAATTTCTACATATGACCAAGAAAATACATCTAAGAATTTGTGAAGGAGCATAACAAAAAAAAATTGTTCTTGTGCTGAGAGAAAATCTCCTAGTTTAACCATTTTAGGCTCATCTTTTGTTCCAATGTTAACATCAATAGTCTCCTCCATAAAAAATTTGGATTCATCCTCCATATACGTAGGATCAGGGGGAGATTGAGATATTTCTTTAAGGGTGTCTCAATGATATTTTCACCCATAGGCTGGTCACTTTTTATATCCTTTGATTTTTCAATTTGTTTTTCTGATAGTGCCTCAAAGAGGTTTTCACTATGGGACTTGGATTTCTTCTTTTGTCAAGGATTTTTAAGATATTTTTCCCTCATTTTTCTTTTGATTTTTCTAACCACATAACTCAACCTCCTCCCCAAAATATACGTATGTATCAAGGTTGATAGAGAATCCCTTTTTGTGGTCACAATAGGAATGTCATCACGTAGACCCATGAATTCACCAATTTCTTCATCATTCTAAAAGAGGTCAATTTGTATGTATTGTTGTTGGTCCTAGTTTTAACAAGGGATGATTAAAAAGATTCAATTTGAGAGTGGAAGGGGATAAGGTCAAAAAATTTGTGTCAGGAAACATGTTCATGGAGGCAAGGTCTTCATAAAGACTACATAGGGACTTTGTTTCACTATCATAACTAGAAGAACTATCGTCATGTTTAGAAGAGGTGTCTTCAACCTCTGGAGGATGGGACCCATATGGTCAAATACCAATACCATATCTTTCTTTTATATGGTGTTATGAGGTTCCACCACATGCATAGCCTCATATCCTTGGTAACCCATGGCATACATCATCTTGTTAGGGATGGCATATTTAGGAGCTTGATAGTAGGAGGCCATCATATCATCATGAGACTAGGATGTAGAAGTGTCAAGCATTTTCTCATCCACAAAAAGGCCACTAGGAAGGAAGGTGTCAATAGTTGCATGTTCCCGAGACCATTTAGGTTGATAACGAGGCCTACCATGTGTCTTTGGGTGATAGGGGAATATTGGAAATGAGGAGGGCCCATTGGAGGTTGTATTATTGTATCTGGTAGGGAGGAATTTCATTTTCCATGTTGAAAATGGGGATACAAATGCAAAAGCATCACTTTCACATGGGTGTAGTGTATTATGATCAATGCAGGAGTGAGAGCCTCGTATTGAATCTGAATAAATATTTTCATATAAGGACATTCATATACAGGGGAAATAACTTGATAACGCTCTGCAATGTGCAAAGGGTTATGGGTCCCCAAGAATGGTGAGTGTTTATCCTTCATAGTATATTTTGATACATTGATGGAAATTTAAGGGTACGACCTGCATGTCATTAATCCATGGGCAAATGAGGAGCATATTATAGGGTAGTTCCAAGTCTAGGACATGGAACCGGGTATCATTAATAATGGGCCCAACTTTTATAGGTAAATTTATTGTGTCAATGAATGTTTCTCCGCATTATCATAATCCTTAATGGTGATTACATTAGGCTCCAGTTCTGTGTCAATGTGCCCTAATTGTCTAATGAGTTTCAAGGTACAAATGTTTAGGTCATATCCATTGTCCACAAGCACCCTTTTTATCTTCTTACGAGTAATAATCACTTCAATGTACAAAGGTATATTGTGTGTATGATCATCCATTGGAATCTCATGTTGGCTAAAGGTAATATGTTCATAAGGAGAAAGTTACGCAACCAAGGCTTGGAAGCGTGAAGGATAAATATATGTTGAAACTCTTGACCTCTAAAGATTTTATAAAGGATGTCCTTATGAATATTGGATATCTTAAGAAGATCCAAGATGGAAATCTTAGTAGTAGTCTTCTCAAGTTATTTAAGGAGATCATAATGAAACTATCCGGAGGGGTAGGCAAGAGGAAGTTCTAGAATAATAAGATGAGTGTGTCATGTTTCCACACACACTCTTGTGTCTTGATCTTAATGGTATTCACATGCTCATAGGAGGATGAACACAACCAATGAGGGAATCAAAAGATGAGTTGCTTCAGCAGCAACATGTTTGGCATTTTTATTTTGGGATGACTAACCTTGATCCAATTTTTTCTCTGCGTATTTTGGGAATGTCTCTTTATAAATTCCCAATTGTTTGTTAGAGGTTTTTTTTGGGTTCAAAGAATCCATTTCAACATCTCTACTATCTATGAGGTCTTGAATGAAGTGTTTCAACTTCAAACATTTATTTGTGGTATGGCCTTTAACACGATGATATTTGCAATATTCATGGTCTTTGTACCATGATGAGTTTTGGTGCATCATCAAAAAAGGGTGTAGTATTAGGGAAATTAACCATGTTCACTGCATCTAATTATTTCAATATTAATGAAAAATAATATGTAAGGGGATTGAAAACTTGATGTTTAATTTCAAGTGCAACTGGTCCTTTGGAAATTTTTAAAGGAGATCTATTAAGGACCACTTGAACACGTTTTGAATATGTTATTCCATCACATATGATGTTTTTATTCTTCTTTGAAGAATTTGGGTTTGTCTGCATAGTTTGGACTCATGGTTATCTCTTTGAAATGGTTTTAAAGTCCCTTTATCAAGTAAATCCTTCTCGATTTGGCTTCCTTTCTCAATAACTTATTTGAAAGTGCTTACACAATGCATTTATAAGTGAAATGTTATTTCAGGATGTAATTTTGGCACAAAGATACTAACAAGCTATTTAAATGGAATAGAGCAAGGAATGCAACTAGATAACCCTATCCATTATTGTAGGAAACTAGTGAAGTTATCATTGTTATGTTGTTTCACAGAGTTACATAAGTCTAACATAGTGATATCACTTTCCATATTGAATGAAAAGTGGCACACAAATTTTCAGCCAATTCAGAAAACGTGAAGTCAGACCCTTTGGGTATATGAGAAACCATTCAAGTTATTTTCCTCTAATACTTTGTGGGAATAAGTGAATAAGGTAATTTTCACTATATGCAACTTCTTGGAAAGCCATGAAGAAGTCTTTGACATGATCACGTGGATCACCTTTACCCCTATATTTGTCAAATTTAGGGCAATCAAAGCTAGAGGAAAGGTACATAACATTTCCTGATCAAAGGATATGGACACAGTTCTTCAAATTGGTATTTCTTATTGTGTCCAACATTATTTTCTTGAAGACTTGTGAGGGAATTTTTCATGGATTACCACTCTTGGTTGAATATTTGGCCACTGTGAAGGTGTAGTAGTATATACATGCGGTTAGACTTTGATGTTTCACCACCATAGTTTTTAGTGTAAAGTTCATTATATGTGACCTTAGGTTTCTCATTATGTATAACTCTACCTGTGTCTCTGTGGACATGGGAAGCCAAACTTTCCAATTGATGACTAAGGGCTTGTAATTGTTGTTGAACAATGACCTCATTGTTTTGGGGTTCTTCTTGAGTTTCAATGGAGGGGGTTATTCATGATCTTCATTCTCACCTCTAGCTTCATGATTAATTGAATGAAGTGGTATGTGATAACCACTTGTGTTTTTAGGAGGTTTTTCATTGTTATTTCTTTGACCAAAAGTAGAAGCATGTCCCATTTAATATGTCATCAATAGATCGAAGGGGACATTCTGCTTCTTCTTCTCCGTGAACATGTTTGTAAGAAGAGTATGGTCAAATTTAGGTGGAAATTTAGCCCCTAATTCTACAACTCGTACTAAAACTTGATCTCTATTATGGAAGAGAAATTTATCTATGTGTGCAGGGTCAAATTCAAAGTTATCCCAAGGAGATGTCCCCTCGTCTCCACTATGGTCAACCAAGTTTTTGTCTTCAAGTAATGGGCCTAAATTGTTACCAAGGAAAGGATTTGATCCTAATATTTTATGTCCCATTCTTGTAATAGGAGGCATAATAGGAAATGTTTTTCTAAGGTTTGAAAAATGTGTATAAGTACTATAATGAACCTAGGAAAATCAAGCAATGATGACAAATGCAAATGTCACAAAGAATCAAGGTAAAATTAAATAGTGTAACAATTGTAAATGGAACAAAATGAATTTTCCAAGGAGATGAAAATGTACGATGAAAGGTCACCAAGGAAAAATCAAGCAAGTTTCAAACAAGGGATCAATCACAAAAGAACCTATTTTCTATGTCTAAATTGTCTCAAAGATTGGTTTGATAAGATGACAACACAATTTCAATATTTAAATCGAGTTTTTGGACAAACAAGATTTAAATATTAAATGGGGTTGAGGTGATTTCAATAATATAAATTATACTTAAATGAGTTTTAATACAAACAAGGTCCAAGTTCTGAAAATGGAGGCTATAAATGTGAGTAGCACAATAATACAATTTGGACACTTAAATCAAGTTTTAAGAAAAACAAGATGTTAGTATAAAAATGGATTGACACAATGCGAGTAGTGTAACTAGAGCACCTTCCAAAACTCAAGTCAATTTTTGAACAAAAACAAGGGCTAAGTATAACAAGGAGTTCGACACAATGGTGAGTAATGTAACAATACAATTTGGACACTTATATCAAGTTTAAGAAAAAATATGTAAGTATAAAAATGTATTGATATAATGTGAGCAACATAACGACACAAAGGGAAATCAAGATAGGATAACCTTTTATGAGACATCTCAATATGGATATCAAGACAAGGCTACCAAAATATGAAGATGTACCAACACACTTTCAACACTTACATAAATGTCACAATAAGGAGTGATGTAAGTGGGTGAAAAAGTGGTGGACACAATCTTGTAGCACTTCATGTTTCTTTCTTTTGACCAAAAATATTAACAAGAGAACAAGGGAGATAGTACAAGTGGTGATGAAAAATACGCGAGCAAAATTTGGTATAATTTCACCTTGTTTTATAAAAATTTATTATCTAGGACAAAGTTTTGTGTTGTAAGTTTCATGATGAATAACACATGGCACAAACTTCAATGAACTCTCCCCTTGTTTGACTAACAAGGTTTTGAATCCAAGGAAGTTTTTTCTTTGTGAAGGCTCTTTGAAACACAATTGGATAAAGTCAAGTTGGCCCCAATTCCAAATGGCTACCTAAGATTTTGTTCTCAACACTCACCAATACTTGTCTAAGAGAGGTACACTTCACTAGATAACTCCTAGACAAAGGACCATTACCCCACAATCAAATTAATGAAAGAGGCCTCATACGGACAACTTGAAGCATTCCTCATGGGTATTTCTAGTCAAGTAGGTAGTGGGGCACTTCTCATTTTGTCAACTAGTTCCCTCAATGTGTTGACTACTTTGGGGTTCCTGTGGTAATCCTCATAATGAGTTTTATGGATTACACCAAGATACTTCCCATTTTAAAGTCGGATGGGTTTAATCCCTTATCCGAACCTACAAATATAGTGTTTTGAATAAAATGGTGTGTTTTTATCTTTTTGATTAAAAATGTGGTTTAGCACACCATTGGAAACCTACAATATAATGTCGTTAGTATTGGTTTTTGATTCTATTTTTTGAAAGTGTATATTCATGCACTCAAAATTTTAGTAGTTTTCCATGAAACCCACAATATTTTAAAAGAGGATCAAGATCACTTTTGGTTCTCAAGATCGCCCAAAGGCACAAGAGAAGAGCATACACAATGTTTGATCCAACTATTTAGAAAGGAAAAACTTTAACCAATGATATTTAAGTGCATTTTGAAATATTGATTCCCTTAAACAAATTGAAATGATGAAATTTCTAAATGAACCAAATGTTAGAAAAGAAGACCAAAGTTGCTTTTGATTCTCAAGATCACCAAAAGGCACAAGAGAAGAGCATACACAAACTTTGATCTAACTCAATCAAAATGGAAAAAAACATTCATCAATGCATTTAAATGTGCTAGAAAATAATTTTAAAAGGTAAATCTCTAAAATAGACTCAAAACTCAGTAAAATAGCAGAAAAACACCAAAAATCATATTCTAGAAATATTGAAATTCGAGCCCAAAAATATACACAGAATGCTAGCGCATAGATAGAACAAAAATTCTAGCGCATAAAGAATAACACTAGCACACAAGGTTGAATGGTAGTGCACAATGGATAATGCTAGTGCAAAAGAGGATCAACTTGCAGACACAGCTTAACTAATGCAAACACACAAGTAGTAATGTTAGTGCAAATCAATCAATAAAAACACACAAAGGCCTACACATAAAATAAAACAACATTTAGCACAATAATGGTTAACATAAATAAGTGAGGAACCCATGTGCAGACAAAGGCAAAAACACGTAGCACAACGGTAGACATGAAATCATGCAGATGCAAGTAGAATCAACACTAGCACAAAAATAGGAAGTGTTAACACACATGCAACAATGCTAGTGCACGAATATAAACAAAGTTACATAGACCATTAACGGTGGCTAGAAAGAGCCTGTGTAACTTCAAGAACATGGGAAAATGACCAAAAATGTCTAAAAAGCTCAATTTTTTTCTGATAAGATTCAAATTTTCCAGCACTTTACCTCCTTCACACCTACAAGGAACACTCAACACATGCAAACTCAACAAAAAAATTTAATAAATATAAGATATATCATGTGTAAAATAGAGGTTAGTATGCAAAAATGAAACTTAACTACAAAAACTTAAGAAATGTACATGAGACAAAGGAGTGTCCCACTGGGCGTGCCATATGTATGCATGTAAAAGTAGGCTAAGTTAACAACTAGAAAATAACACCAAGTAGTTCTTATAACTAAGATAATTCAACATAAACATCATGATAAAGCTATGTAAGGGAAAAGATAATCAATGCATCCAAATAAAACTTGAAACACTAAGTCATCCCTTGTTATTTTTTATGGGATTTCTAAATTGTAGTTGCTCCTTTTTTGAACTAATCATGATTACGAGTGATTAAAGGAAGGCTATCTCCATGAAGAGGAAAGGATCTCACCAATATGGCTTGATTTCCATGTATGGTTTCTTCCTTTACTACTCTTTGCAAGTAGAGGATAGAATGGATGCTAGATCAATAAGCTTTTCAAGGTATAAATGCTCTTATCATGTGCATATATCTTAGAGGTGTAAGATGGTGTAAGATTAGAAGGTATTAGGTTGTTTATATAGCTTTCCAATTTGGGAGAAGCTAGAAACCTAGAGAATGTGGGACAAAGATAAAGTAGAATTAGAAAGGGATAAGAATGATTAGAAGGAATTAATTAGTAATTAGCAACTCATGAAAGTTGGAGATGATTTAATTAATAAACTATGATTAATTAATAGGCCAAGATAAGCTTAAAAATCCATTTGGAGGTGATTTAGAAGGAAATTGGTAGAATTTGAAGGGTTTGTAAAGGGGATTCAACCAATAAGAAGGTTTATTGATTAAATATGAGATTAAAAGGCTTAATTAACTAATAATAGTTAATTAAAAGAGGATTATAACTAATGAAGTGTCATTAATTGGCATCCAGAATGAAGGAAAGGCTAGTTAATTAACAAAGTGTCGTTAATTGACCAAAATGAAGGGAAAGTTAGCTAGTTAGCGTGAAATATCTAATTATAATGGAAATTACGGGAAAGAGGATAAGTAGTGCAATTTTAGTATTTGTGTAGTCAAATTTAGGTGTCTAGAAAGGGTAACACTGTTAATTGACTCGGTAAGTACTCACAACTTCATCAATCATAAGTTGGCGGTGCGCTTGAACTATTTTATTTATCCACCTCTCGAATGTCAAGTAATGATCATTGATGGGGGTACTATTAGTTGTTCAGGAAAATGCCATAACATTAAACTCACCATGGGAGATTACTTGTTAAATAGAACTATGTTTTCCATTTCCATGGGAGGAGTAGAAATTGTGTTAATATTTCAATAGCTTACCACCTTAGGAACCATTAAGATGAAATTCTAAGAGTTGTTCATGTGTTTTCAGTCAGAATGGAGGACTTTTGAACTAAGAGGATTAAGACAAAAGTACCCATAATTAGTGAGCTCTCATCATATGCAAAAAGTCCTTAAAAATGTGCAGAGGGGCTCATGGAATAACTATTTTCATTAGAAGCACATCAGTCAAATGTATTTATACCATAACATACATAAGAAATTATAGATGAGAACTCCTTTTTTAGAGATATGCTAAAGGGTATGCCTCCAATAAGAGACTATGATCATGTCATCCAGCTAGTACCAAGGAACCAACATTATACACCTAATTTTTCACTTTTCATATTTCATACTTGTTACTAACAATTTCCTTTGTGTAGATAAGGGTTACCAATGCATCTATTTCTAGAGTGGGTTCCTTAAGGGGCTGCCAAGAATAGGGAATGGTTATTCATGTAACCATTATGGGTTAGAGATAGTACACAAAGATAGTGTCATTATTTGGTCTTGGCCTTATTATTCCTTTTCCTCATAGGTCTCATACACTTCACATTTACAATTTATTTCTTGCATCTAATTACTCTACACTTTTCTCATCCATATTCATCATCTACGACACCTTTTTTCATTTTTCATGACACCTTACCTCTTTTCGGATCTCGTGGCTCACACCATCACCTGTGGATGATTATGTCGATTGTATCTCCCATGGCTGACACCATCACCTACGTGGGATGGCAGCAATGACATCCTATATATACTCTCACCTTATTTGACATTCATTTGAAAGAAAATGAATCCATAACATTCAAGTTACCATTAGCTCTTCCCTTGTGTGCCATCTTTACATCTCTGCTTTCGCCTAGCTCTTGGTTCACCTTACATATTGCTTGGATTGGATTAGAAACTCTTCTTCTTAGATGGTTGGTTACACTATTGGGTCATCATATAGAGATTATAGGAAGAGAATGGTATTCCCTATTCCACCTAATAGTGGCCCTCTCACTGCGCACTACTTCTCGAGAGATAGATGGATCGGTGACCACCCTACAGTACAAAGTGAGTTCTCTAACCATCTATTTCCATTTTGCATAGGTAAGTTCATTTCCTTCTTCATTTTTCTTTGTTAGCTTAGCATTGAATGTATTTGGATGCTAGTTAGCATAGTACTCTAATTAATTATCAGCTCCTTATTTACCATCACTTTCATTTCGATTATATCATGCATATTTGTTTCATTTGGTGTTGATCTATACCTCTCTTATTGGCCATTGTGTGTTTGTGTTTTCATTGATTTAAACGCCATTGATGAAGAAGGGTGCCATGAGATCATTTGATTCTCCATGTGATGTTATTCATTGTTCAAGCATGAATGTTTATTGATAGTGTTAAGATTCGTTGAGTTCTAGGGAGGTCTTAGTGCATAGTCTAGTGAGTGAGTCACCGTATGAGTTAGTTTGAGTTATTTGATTATTGTCATGAGATCATACATGGTTCATATGATGTTTCATGGGTGTATATGGTGCTATATGAGGTCAGCATGATCATTTCATGGGTTTTCAACATTGTGTTAGGTCATTTTAGGCTTGTTTATAGCCCCGGATCATGCGAGACTATGTTGGAGATGTGAGATTTAGACAAAATAAGTCTTATTGGGGCATGGTAGAAGCATGGTGGTAGTATACCTGAGGTGTATGGTGAGTTTCAAGTCAATATTCAGTGATTCAGTGCATATTTAAGGTCCTTATGAAGCAGATAAAGGTGAGAATCATGCAAGAAAGCATGGGAAAATGAGATTTCAAGTTTCGAGTTAAAGCGTCATAGAATTTTGAATATATGTAAGTTTTGATAAAATCGGGTAAGTAATAGTGTGTTTTTAAAGAAAATATGGACCTTATGGTGTTCATTCTGAATTGCATGTTTTGCATGGTGACCTAAGATATTTGGCATAACTTCTAAGGTCAGTTATGAAGGTTTCAAAAAAATAATGAAGTGATTTGATCATCACATTTTTATGAACAATCATTAACAAGGTAAAGTGGTTTGAAACCCTAGCTAGGAGAAACTTGCAAAAGAATAGGGATAATGAGCCTATTTTGATTATTTTTGGAAAATTTATGATTGAATGTTGTAGAATAATCCTCCATATTTCCATAAAGGTAAGATAGTTCTTGTGATAGTATGTGGGCCCCACCTAAAATTTCGTGTTTCTTAAGAAGTCCAGTTTATGGAGAAGTTACCCAAAGAAGATGATGATTAAATTGACATTTTTTTATCCCCTGAGTTTTTCTAGATGTTTATGAATTTTTCCAGTCATGTTTTTGTGGAAAAATTGCAAAGTGTGCCCTATTAATGAGGACTAGTTTCGAGGCATTTTAGAGTAGCTTTTAATAAAAATGTAATATTATGAGCTAAATGAGGAGTTAGGAGTTGATTCAAGTTGTGTTGTGAATGTGGTTGATTTATATTTCTATTGGTATATGAAAATTGATTATTGGACAGTTTATGAAAAATTTAAGAGTTGTTCTTTGAGGTTCAAGTTTGAAGGATGTTTGTTCTAGTAGGGTGTCAAGTAGCTTGATGAGGTAAGGTGATGATTTTGAGTTGTTCATGCATGATGAAGGTTGTTGAGTTATTAATAAAAATTTATAAGTGTGTTACATGATTTTTTTGAGTGTGGAAGATATTTTTGGTATGATGGAGCATGTTGAGCTCATTGTCGGTCTTGAAGTCCTAGAAGGCTTAAACAACAGGTTTTCGAGATATTGGCTTGGTTGAAGGCCTTCGACTTGGATTTGGAAGGATTTAAAATATGTTATATAAAGGTGATTCATATATATTTATAGTGATGTATGGATTTTCTCGTGGTGAGTTAATATGTTGGGTATTTCGAGTCGGTTTGTGAGAAAGAATGTAGTTGTTATTTCGGAGACGGGTTTGTTCTTACTTTGGAAGATTAGTTGGTTGGTTGAGGCATGAGATGGATGATTTGATGCTTGTTATCACCTATAAATTTAATAAGGCTGAATTTTTAATATATTGAATGCATTTGGAGGTCTTGAAAGTATCATAAAGGGTGTAAAATAGTTGAGTTTGCAAAACTAGTTTTTGGGTAGCTTGTTTTGGTGAAGACAAACATAGTTTTGGTTTGCACCAATGTGAGTATTTAATGAGGTATAAATTTCATATAAGTTATTTACATGTCCTTATGTTTCTATAAAGTGTTAACATACTATAATTGAGTTCATATTAAGGGGACTTAAGGCCCAAAGGTAAAATCAGGGTGTTGGAAATAACTATTTGGTGAAGGATATGAGCCAGTAGGCCCATTTAATGAAATATTTTATTGGCTAAAGTAAATGTGTGACCATGTATGATGCATATATGTCATATTACTCATTTTTAGTGAATTTGGGATCTTTAATGAGCATGTTTTTGTGATTAGTGGATTTTTTTCATTCTAGTGATGGAGTTTTGAGGCTTTTTGTGCATGGTGAGTGGTTTTTCGTATGTCCACCCATATGGGTAATTTTTGACCATTTTAATGGATGTAATGGAATTTTTATCTTTATATGGGTCTAATTAATGATTAGGAACCAACTTATCTTGGGATAGAAGGAAGATAAGGTTATAAAATTGAAGTTTGAGCTCATTTTGTGAGCTAGTCTTGCATAGGTGAAAAATGTGACCTAGAGGAGAGTTTTTGCAAGTATGAAGGAATGATTTCAAGGATGATAATATGTGTTTCAGGTTGAGGAAATTTTGACATCATGAGATAAATTTATTAGAGGCAAGACAAGTTAAGAAGGAATAATATAGAGCAAGTTTGAAGACCTAGGGTTTGAGCAAGGGTTTGTGAGCTGATTTAGATATATCCATTAGTTTTGGCAGCCAAAAAATCATATATGAATCATCATCAAGTTTTTGAGTTGGTGTTTATTCATCTTGGGGGGTTGTATCCTCCTTATGGAGTGGGGGATTCACTAAATTAGGGTTTCGTGCTCCTTGTAGGGTTGGTGCTCCTTGTGAAGTTGGTGCTTAACTAAATATCTTTGCTTTGTGTAATATAAGTAGAGTTTCATGGGTTTTCTTCCCCATGATTGTTTCCCACTTATATATGGTGTTCATGTGTCTTCTTATTTGTTTCACATTTTTGTGAATGGTAAATACACATCTAAAGTGCTCATATGGATATGAATGTTAAATGAATGAAAGTGAATAAATGTTTGTGATGGTAAATGAATTAAAAAAATTGTATGAATGATTCACCTCGCCTCTCGATCTTTTGTACTTCCAATAATTGGTATTAGAGCATGTCCTTAAGAAGCAAGTCTAATAGCTTGAAGGAGATCATATAACCATAAGCAATGGGTAAGTCTCCAGATATTCAAGCTATATTAAGGAGGAGGAATGATGTAGCTTAATCATTGATAAATCCCTACCAATATTAGATCAAGGATATGGAAAATGAGCATGGTCAAGTCATCAAGGGTTTGGATTCACAAGTTAAAAGTATGACTAAAGCCCTAAGGGATAAAGAAGAAGATTTTTCAAGGTATGAGGAAAGATTGAAAGCCCTAGAATCAGATTTGGAGAGTGCATATAGTAGGTTGAGGATGTATGAGAAGCTTGAGAAGAGATCCAAATCTCTTGATGGGGTTTTATAAGGTCAAAGAGCCACAGATGACAAAGTAGGCCTAGGGTTTGAAGGTAAGCAAAAGAAGAATGATGATGAATCTGATCCAACTTCAAAATCAAATGAGAAGGTGACCAAGAAGACTAATTTGAGAAGGTCTAACTCGGTTAGAAAACCTAATGCTATGAGGTATGACACTTCCTTCAATGTATATTGATTTTTTTGTCATGATTTTGGTCATAGAGCTAGAGATTGCAAGAGAATGTCTTTTGAGAATGGTGTAGGTATCTTCAAGGGTGAATGCTTTTCATGTTGTGAGTTTGGATATAAAGCCAAGGATTTTGGATGGAATCTTAGTGTGTTTAAACTAAGAAGAAAGCGGAATGGGATTGTGTGTCACAAATACCACAAGCGAGGGCATATTGTAAGATTTTTTTATCAAATAGGATATTTAGGGTACTCTATCGAGTTCAAGATCAAAGTGGAAAGATTTTCAAGGGGAAGAATTTTATCAATGAGTAAAATATTTCCATGTCAGTCCAAAGGTTAAGAAGGAGGTTTCTCATGTCAAGGAAGTTAAGGAAATTGTTTATTTTTCTTTTCTTGACATAATTTAATAACAGACATGAGTCTTTTCCATAATTGGATCAACTTGAGGGATTTGTTTGAGATTTTTATAGAGGAGGTCCCTTTGTGATGGAATAGCCAAAGCATCCCACATTATCACATTGACATTTGTTTTCTTCATCTGCTCAACAATTTTGAAAGGAAGTCCCATGTGCTTGTAAATTTGAGGTACAATATTCTCTTTCCTTGATTACTGCAACATTGGGACAGGAAAATTTGGTTGGGTAGCAACCTATTTGTCTAAAATAAGTTTACTATGAACCTCTGAAAATCTATTTTCCTTGCATCTATCCCAACTTCCTTTTCCTTATTGATAATGTTGCCTTGATTAGAAGAAGATGAAGGTTGAGAATCCAACATTCTCTTCTTAAACCTTGTGTTATCAGCAACATGATTCTAAGGTCTATTGAAACTTCCCGCTACTTTATTTATTGCATAAAACTCATCATCCCCAAAGAGCATAAGATTAGCATCTGGATTGACCTCTTAAAATCATACTACATTAGGATTGGATGCCTCTATAAATGGTTCATTCTGATTGTAATAATTTTGAATCATAAAGTCCTGAGCTTGTAATGCACTTTGACAAAAAAACTGACTATGTGGCTGATTACATGGGAAACACCATTTTGTTTCTTGAATCACATTATTTTGTATTGGAACCAATGTTGTACTTGCACTAACAACATGAAGTGGTTGAGTAGGAGAAACTATTTGAAGTGGAAGATGTGCATTTTGACCTTGCCACCTATTATTTTGTTGATTTTTTCCATATCTCTAATTAGGTTGTTGGTTCCTATATGGTTGATAACCTTGGTTAAATCCTTGGTTTGAAGATTGCCCCTAGTTAGAATAATTCCTATAAGATTGGGCTTGTTGTTTTTCTAAGGATATGACTTTGTTGGACAGATTTCTAATCAAGGCCTTCATCTCTTCATCATCCTTTTGTTGTGCGAGAGAATAAGATGTGGAGGTGGTGGGTTAAGAATTCTACTCAGGAATAGGAGTAATAAATGGCTGAGAAGCTTGAGGTTATTCAGGGTACAAATGCATAAGCATCCTAGGGGCTATTTTCCCAGTTGTATCAGACAATTTTCAGCCCTAATGGCTATTACATATGCCCTAGGTAATGTTCCACCCCCATAGACTGAATCATAACAACAATATCAAAATTTAATGCTCTTAAAAAATAAAGAAAACCACCTTGTGGAGACAGCCTCACTAGGATTGGAATTCTATCCCATGCCTTCTAAAATCTAAATTTGAAGTCCGTCATGAGCTCATTGGGAGCCCTCTTTATAGTTATCAATTGTTCTAATAAGGAGAGGTGACATAAAGGAAATGGTTGCGAGGAAATGTCCCCATATCATCCCAATTAGTGATTGTTCATGATCCCAAACTCCTGAACCATTGAAGATATTTTCCTTTGAATGAAGAAGCTAACAACTTTACAACTACATCATGTTCAATAACTTGATGAACAACACAAACATTGGCAATATCCTGAATGTGATCATTTGGGGTGGTATGATTTTTACTAGTGAAGAAATGGATACTTTTCAAGGTCATCGGTGGAATATCGGGTTACTGCATTGAGAGTAAGAGGTTTCTACCGAAAGGTAACAAATGGTATATTCCTTTGTTGTGTCATTACAATAGGTCTCATAATTCTAGCAAATAGCAAGAAAGGCCTACCAGGAGGTGGAGTAGAAAGAGTCTTATTGGGTGGCGAAGGTGACCTTTGAACTTCCCTTCCTCTTATTCTTCTTGTTGGTGATAATTATAAGTACTCAAAATCTCCCTCTTCTATTATTTTTGACCTTGTCTGAATTATTCTCATGAAACCGAGCATTAGCATTGCTGAAACCAATAGATATGAAAGTCGGATTCAAAATATGTGTAGAAAAAGCCTCAAAAGATGGAAATTATTGAGTCACACACCAAAAATCAAAAAAACAAAGATAAATATTTGTCCCATTAGGCATGCCAAAATTGTTAGAGCTCAAAATTACACCCATCCTAAATCAGAATGATCCAAGTATTTGAGGAAACATGGGACTATCTCCAAGTTGTGGGACTTGAATTGAGACATTCCTCCAGAGAAGGTTGGTTCCTCTACCTATTCCTAATGCTAAACTACTCCTAGGAAATGGAATGCAACTACCTAAATCTACTTTACCATTCTAAGGGACTAGGGTGAGAACGAGGTGCATAACACTGAAATCCTAAACTAAGGGGAGGTGATAACACCAAGAACAAGGAGCATAGATATTCCAGTGAGTGAAAATGAGATAAAAATAAAGGAAAGGGAAAACATGAGTACCACAATCTAGAACAACATTCAAATCACCATGTTTATGGAGCACAACAAATTTGAACCCTACAAGGAGAACAATATATGCACAAAATACCTGTAAATTCAATGAAAGGCAAGCAAATACAATACAACATAAGCTAGGGTAGATATGAGCCACAAAACATGAATTTTATTGCTTAGAAAGATGCACAATCCATTACAATGTAGGAAGAAGGCAAGAATCACCTTTTAAATGCTCAAATCTAAGGCCGGTAATTCACAAAATGTTCTGGAACAATTTTGAAAGAGTTCCTTTACATTTTAGAATATCTTCCCCCTCACAAATGAGGGGTTTTACATTATATAGAGAGGGAAACTCAAATTTTCTTCCACCAACCAAAATCTCACATTAAATCTCTGGATAAAGGTATGGGCATTATTACTAATTCATTTCCCAATGGTACCTTGTTTACGGGAGAATACATGAGCACCATGCCTCATTAAACTAGTCATTAAGCTCCCTTATATTCCATGCTTTAATGCCTAACCCATCATTCATATTCCTATTATTGGCCGGTAGCATCATTTTCTTGGTGATGGTGGTAACATTAATTTTGATTTCGGTCGATAGATGTCCATACATTGTTGTCCCATTGTGTCCCATCCAGCCTACTAGTCATTAGCATTAATTTCTTTGGTACCTACAACATTGCCTCAACCTACGCTATCATGACCTAGCCATTACCTATCCTTGCTACCAGTTATTAGGATCCTTTTGTTGTCGGCCTTGTAGCAAGAATTTTTCTATAGGAAATAACATCCATACATTTTTTTGGTGCCTTTTTCATCCCCGTCCCCACACGATAGCCTTCATGCTTCTAATGTCGAGTTGGTAGCATGTGAACTTGTTACTAATCGGTGGCATCTTAACTTGCTACCATCTAGTAGCATGTGAACTTGCTACCAGTGGTATCATCTTTATATGCTACTAGCGGGAATATGAAACACCGCGGCATTTTCCACCTACCCCGTGCATGTGGTCAAACCTTCTACTCCAATGGGGCTTGCTATTTTTTCTCTTGTTACCGACCGGTACCACCATCTTTTGTTGTTAGTCAATAGAAAACTATTTCTTTGATGTCTACATTTTCTGCAAGACCAACCTAACTTTCTAACCCGCATCGCCCACCCCCACACAACAATGCCTCACATTGATCCTTCCCCAAGACCACATCATACTTCCTAAGTCCATATTTTGCAAGTTGTCTAATTTTACATAGGGGTGAAAAATTGGATAATAACACTCTAGGCATAGGAGGCCTTAACGGGTAGAACACTAAATGTTTGCAAATCTTGTGATGGTACAAAGGACCATATGACATTATACCGATCTAAAGTTGACCTATCTTGACAAGGGGAGACAAATTTGATCTCTAATCACATGGAACAGGTATTCTAAGTGCTCAAAATGCTTAATAATACAAGATAGTATGGTCTTTGGATTATAAAAGGTGTCATTTGATTCAAAGAGGTTGTAACAAAGATAGGATTGAGGCAAATAACATTGTTTCATGGCTTTAGGATAGTGACATATATGTAAAATCATTTTCGAGCTCCAAACTAAGGTAATGACCTGAAAACATTTGCATTTTAAATGAGATGTAGGTTGTATAGTTCCAGGGGGGGCTACAAGGAGGTATGTTATGTGATGCATGGGATCCCAAAAAAATATTAAATTTTTCATTTTTAGACTGAAATTGGGCTTTAGGGACAGTGGTCCTAAATTGTGTTTTGACAACATGAAGACTAAATTTGTGTTCTTGAGCATAAAAATGGCCTAGAGAGAGATGTTTTGCTAAAATGAAGACAAAATATAGGTGTACATATCCAAGGGGGTTGGTTTTTATATCATGTTAGTTCTATAAGATCTTTTTATGCTGCTAAATGAATCAAAGAGGAGAGAATTCACACTTAAGGGGAGATAATTGAGCATATAAATTAGTTTTTACATTGTTGTCATTATGTTTAGTCATGTGTTGTATTTTTCCATGTAGTGTCATCATTGTAGCCTTTATCATAGATGTCAAAGGGGGTAGAAGCATCAAAAACATGGAAAAGAATTATGTAGGTGTGTTGGTCTTGTTGGTTGCCATCATTGTTTTTGAAGATGGTTGAAACCAATGACAAAGGGGGAGATTATTGGCCATTATGTGTTTGTAATGTCATTGATGTCAACTCCATTGATGGAAAATAGTATCATGAGGTCATGTGAGTCTCTATGTGATGTTATTCAGCAGTCAAGCATGAATTTTGATTGGTAGTGTCAAGATTTGGTGAGTTATAGGAGGTACTAGTGCATGGTCTAGTGAGTCAAGTCATTGTATGAGTTATCTTGAGTTGGTTGGTTGTTGTCATGAAGTCATACATGGTCCATATGATGTTTCATGAGTTTACATGGGTTTGTATGAGGTCAGTATGGTCATTTCATGGGTTGTCAGCATTGTGTCAAGTCATTCCATACTTGTTTCTAGCCTTGGAGCATGCATAATGAGGTGGAGATGTGAGATTTGGACAAAATAAGTCTTGTTGGTGTATGGTGGTAGTGTACCTAAGGTGTATGGTGAGTTTTAGGTCAGCATTTAGTGATTCAATGCATATTTTAGGTCCTTGAGAAGTAGATAGTAAGAATCGGGCAAGAAAGCATGGGAAATTGAGATTGGATGAAGATTTTGAGACATATATAGGTTAGATGATGAGCATAGATAGTTAGAGAAAGTTTTCATGATTATTCATGACAAATTTCGAGTAAAAGTGCTAAATAATTTTGAAGATAATAAAGTTTTGGTGAAACCGGGTAACAGTGTGTTTTAAATCAAATATGGACCTTCTGGTGTTTATTATGAATTTCATGATTTACATGGGGACCTGAGCTCTTTGGCATAGCTTAGAATTTCAGTTATGAAGTTTTCACAAAAGGGTGAGGTGATTTGATTGTCACATTTTTATGAATGATTGTTAACAAGGTAAAGTCGTTTGAAACCCTAGTTAGGAGCATCTTGCGAGAAGAAGAAGAAGGATACTAAGTGTGTTTTTAATATTTTTAAAAAATTGATGATTGGAAGTTGTAGAATACTCCTTCATATTTCTATAAAGATAAGATAGCGCTTGTGATAGTATGTGGGCCCCACTGAAATTTCATGTTTCTTAAGAAGTCCACTTTAAGGAGAATTTTCCCAAAGAAGATGATGCTTAAATTGACATATTTTTATCCCCTAAGTTTTTTTATATTATATGAATTTTTAGGCCATGTTTGTATCAAAAAAGTGTAAAGTGTGCCCTATTTACGAGGACTAGTTTTTGGGATAGTTTGGAGCGTCTTTCAATAAAAGTTTAATATGAGGAACTACCAAAAGAGTTAGGATTTGATTCAAGTTTTTTTGAAGTTGGTTCAGATATATTTCCATTGTAATATCAAAACTTATGATTGGAAAATCTATGCAAAAGTTATGAACTATTATTTGAGGTCAAGTTTGAAGGATGTTTGTTTTAAAGGGTGTCAAGTAGCTTGATTAGGTAAGGTGACAATTTGAGTTATTCGTGAATGAAGAATTTTAATAAGTTCTTAGGAAACATTCCTAAATTTTATACATTATTTGGTAGAGTGTGGAAGTGATTTTTCATATGATGGAGCATGTTGAGATCGTTGTCAGTTCTTGAAGTCCTAGAAGGCTTAAACAACAGTTTGTAGAGATTGGATTGGTTGAAGGCCTTCCACTTGACTTTAGAAAGAATTATAATATGTTTTGGAAATTTTATTTATATATATTTCCATTTATTTATGTCTTGTCTCATGGTGAGTTGATATGTTGGGTCTTTCAGGTTAGTTTGTGAGAAAGAAGGTAGTTATTGTTTGAGGACATGTTTGTTCTTCTGGAAGATTGAGTTGGTTGAGGCATGAGATGGATGATTTGATGATTTATATCCCATGTAAATTGAAGAGGTATTAATTTGGAATCTATTTAAGTAATTTATAGGTACTGAAAGTATCATAAAGGGTGTAATCTAGTTAATTTTGCAAAACTACTTTTTTAGTAGCTTTGTTTTTGTGAAGACAAAAGTAGTCGTGGTTTGAACCAATGAGTGTTTAATGAGTTATAAATTGTATAGAAGTGATTTAAAAATATTAAGGTTTCTATATAGTGGTCACATTCCATATTTTAGTTCATCCAGAGGTGTTTTGGGGCCAAAAGGTAAAATCATGGTGCTTTGGAAACAAGCTTGTTTGGTGAAGGATATGAGCCAGTGGGCCCATTTAATGAAATTATTGATTGTTTAAAGTAAATGTGAGACCATTTATGATGCATAAATGTAATATTACACATGTTTTGGAATATGAGAGCTTGATTAAGCATGGTTTTGTGATTAGTGAATTTTTTCCATTCTAGTGATGGGGTTTTGAGGCTTTTTGGTGCATGATGAGTGGTTTTGGCATGGACGACCCATATGGGTAATTTTTTACCATTGTAATGGATGTAATGAAATTTTTTAAGTTTTATTTTTCAAATTAGTGATGAAGTTTCGACCTCTCTTGGATTATAAGGAAGAGAAGGCTATAAAAGTGAAGTTTGAGCTCATTTTGTGAGCTAGTCTTGCATGGGTGAAAAGTGTGACCTAGAGGAGAGTGTTTTGCAGGTATGAAGGCATGATTTGAAGGATGATTAGATTTTTTCAGGTTGAGTAATGTTTGAGAGAATGATATCAAGTGATTAGAGGAAAGACAAGTTGAGAAGGAAGAAGATAGAGCAAGTTTGAAGACCTAGGGTTTGAGCAAGGGTTTGTGAGCTGAATTAGAGATCTCCATTAGTTATGGAAACAAAAAAATCAGAGATCAGTCATCATCACATGTCTGAGTTGGTGCTTATTCATCTTATGGGGGTATATCCTCCTTGTGGAGTGGGTGCTTTACTAAATTAGGGATTGGTGATCCTTGTAGGGTTGGTGCTCTACTAAACTAAGGGTTGGTGCTCCTTGTGAAGTTGGTGCTTCACTAAATATCTTTGCTTTGTGTAATATAAGCATATTTTTAGTGGTTTTTCTTCCCCATGAGTGTTTCCCACTTATATATGGTGTTCATGTTTCTTATTCTATGCTTCATGTTCTTGTGAATGGGTTATTACACATCTAAAGTGCTCATTTGGATATGAATGTTAAATGAATGAAAGTGATGATGAATTATTGTGATGGTAAATGAACTAAAAATTTTGTAGGACTAATTCACCCCCCTCACTCCATTGTTCTTCCAACATCTCCACATCCAACCCATGATATCTCAGTAGGGTTCCTTCCTCTATCTTGACCATGGGCCTTGGAAACCCTAGGTTGACCTAGTGTAGGGATTACTACCCTCTAGATATGCAACCCTCGGTACTCACTATAGCCTCTTTAAGTTTATCCCCTGTATGTTGGTACATGTGTGTTTCCTACTCATTACCTCAATACCCTTGTAGAATGGATGATTTAGGAGTGCATGTTATTGAGACACATTTTGGCCATATACATCCTCTGGTGAACCCGACATGAATCCTACAGACCTTCTGATCGAGCATATCTCATTAAAATCATCCATCTTCAAATTTGACTTCATATAACTATCCATAAATCCTAAAAACCTTAAAAAACCCATATGCATAGACATCATCACTTATGGATGAGCTTATCCATTTTTGTTTGCTTATATATGAATGCCTTTGGCCCCTGTGTAGACCTATTTACACGTCCAATTTTGTTTCTTCTCCCAGATCTACTTCCGGATGCCTTCGTCCCCTATGTAATTTTTTGGTACAATATATTGTGTATGTATCCCTCCTTTTTAGACCTTTTATCAACTAGCTCAACACTCTGTCATGGAGTATCTGGGCTTAGGGTCCTCTAACTCTGTTGTGCAAACTTTTCCTGAGAGATATAATCATGATGCTAAATTTCCCTTTTATATGGACTGTTGTGTCATAGGATCACCTAGAAATAATCCTACCTATTGCAATATCCCACCCGAGGATGAGGAAAAATAAAGGCAAAATGATGATGCTTTTGACCATCCTCCTGAGATTTAGAAATTTCTATCTTATTTTCCTCGATCTAAGGGAGAATCAAAAGAGATGTTTGACAAGCACCTTCTCAAATTTATCTCCGAACAACTTAACCATAGGGAAAAAAGGGAAAACCGCTGAAATATGTTCATCTAAAAATTCCTCCAATTATGAATCTACCAACCTCATTCTCCAACTCATTGATAAAATGAGCCAACAACAATCCACTACGATGGCTCAATTTCTCTAAATACAAGCCAACATGGCTCAGTTAGTCAACCGCCCTCCAATGGGCTCTTAGGGCACCACGCCCCCTCCTTTTCCAAATGGGCCTAATGGGGTTCCCATCACTCAACCCCTCCAAAAAACAAAGTATTGCAAACATTCCAATAAGAGCCATTAACACCCTATATTTCTAGTATGGATATTGGTGGCATTACTCCATCTATCTCTTACGATGGGTCTACTGATCCCACCCTTCATATCAAGGCCTTTGGAAATCTTTACAAATAATGGATTAGGACCAATTCATATGTTGCCACCAAACTCCTAGCAAAGACACTTATAAGAGATGTTTTAGATTGGTACCATACTTACCTCCTAATTCTATAGTTGAGCTAGAGTCCCTAGTGACACCCTAGTAAACAAATTCTAATATCACGATCTACCCAAAAACAACATCAACACTTTCATCAATTATCAATAATCTAAGAATAGATCAACACAAACCTTTATCAATTGTTGGAAGACTGTATCCACACGAAAGCGAACATAACATGCCCAATGATAGCCTCTTTTAACTTTTCTTATGAGCCCTTGAACCTCGCCTTCAATACAAAGTGAGTTCATTTTCTCCCACTTCCTTAGAAGAGGCCTTTAAACAATTTATAAGGCAAGACTCTCTCATAAGGGAATTTGAGAAATCGTTATCTAAGACACCAACTAATAAAAATTTCAAATCCTTCAATGTTATAAAAACAAGAATGCGATAGGTGAAGAAGTCTCAAACACTCTTCCTCTCGTTGTTTCTTCAAATACGATTATTTTCAATATTGACCAACAACCTAACAAAAATTAAAACCAACCTAACTCATAAACCACCGAGTAAGGAACATTTGAAGCGTCGATTTCTTAAAGTGTTTATTGTGATCGTAGATCCTCTCGACTCGTTCCTCGTTGAAATGATGAGAGTAAGTTTTGTTAGTGGCGTGTTAATTATTCACATGAGAATTTTCATGCACTCTGAATGGCTTCCATCAGCTTATTCTTAGGACCTAACTTTGATTATGACACCATCACTCATGAGCATTTTATCAAAGTGGTCAAATCTCATGACATAGCTCAAAAGAAGGATCCTCGTGAAGCCATCAACCAAGATAATGAGAAGCTAAAAATATTCTCTAATCCCATGCCTAATTAAGATGTTGCTTTAAAGAATCAAGAGAATGCTATAACTAATGTAGTTGATGTAAAATACCCTCCTAAAAATATAGTTGCAATCAACAATGTAAAACGTGACATAAGTTACGTAGAACCGAGTATCATATAGCATTCTAGCCTGGACTCACAGAGTCATCTACCCATCTATACCTCGGAATCAAGCTTCTCAAAACAAGAACCTCCTTCCTCTAGACATCATTAGCCCCTGTGGAAGTTCTCTTATAGCGTCGATTATTTTTGGATCTGTATTTCTATCTATAAATACCATCGGCCCCTATGCAAATCAAACTTGTAGGGCCGATGGTGTAGGAATTGAACAAAAATCAATTTCAGAAGTATCTCTAACTACCCCTTCTCCTTTTGGATTTTTTTATGAGGACTCCCAACACTCTCAGCCTACTACATAGTCCATTCATGATGAGTGGGATCCTCTTGAAGCACTTTCCCAAATTCTTGGTCTAATTCCCTTCTTGGAACTTATGTGTACGTCACCTCACCATCGTGAGCATATTATGACTGTTTTGTTTGACATGAACACCCTTTTCCTCCTTCTTTGGGGCAGAATCCTACATTACATGTCTCGAAAGAAAGTATCCGCCGATAATATCAGAAACTCTCAATTCATACTAGCCTCACCATAGATGCTCATTCATGCATTCATTTTCCCATCGCTTCTATGATTTTGGATGATCTCTTACTTCATGCAGATGATCTACCAATATTCATTTTAGTTCAGATTGGTCACACTTCAATTAATCATGTTCTCATTGATGAGGGAGTATGAACATGTGTGGCCTCATTAGATTTCATCAATGCCCTCGGTTATTCTATCAATAACCTAAAATCCACACGAAATATTTGCCAAGGATACGATCATCAACAAATGCCTCACGATGGGGTGTATTTTGTTACCCATCATTATGCCCCCTAGGACTTTCCACATCAAGGTCATGGTATTCAATTTTCCCCTATCTTATAACATTATCCTAGGGTAACCTTGGACTCATCGTATGCGCGTCATCACTTCATCCACATGTCAATGTGTGATTTCACTCACAAGGAGCTATTTATAAGATTCAAGGGTTAAAAACCCTTGGAATTATGATACACTTCAGAAAAAGGGTACATATAAGCTCCCCACACTTGATGAACTATCACCAATCCCCTTTCGGGAATATAAATGCTTTAACTACCATATAGATACTCTTTGTGGCAATGTTTTCATCCCAGTTGGTCGGACACATGCCTCCCAATCTCTTAGATTCGATGAAAATGAGCCCAATGAAGTCACACTTATAATTAATACCTTTGACCTTCCTAAAATCATCATATCTTAGCTACCTCCTTCCTTTCATCCTCATAAAAAGGAACCTTCGATCCTTGTAGTTATCTCACAAACACCATGCAGCCCCACTGAAGAGTGTATGGTCTAACTCAAAACCATTCTCAATTTGTGCACTTTGGATGCTTCCATATCAAATTATGATGATGGTTACACCTTAGATGATCCCCATTTAGCTAAATATTCCTAGATTCGTGATCAAAGTCTTACACTACCAAGAAACCCTATGCACCAAAATTAATCATGATGTGAATGTTATATTAGTACAAGAATAGCCCTCGAGCACGATTGACACTTCTTCCCCAATCGGTGCTTGAGCCTCGAGATTTCTCCACATCACCAATCACACTCCCACATATCACCATTGACTTAGCTAATGAAATTTCCCTAACGAAAGTGGATGAAAGGGTTTCCAACTTTGACTACAAAGCCAATGATCTCATGGGTGACGATCTTATTCATCATGCATCAAAATTGGGTGACACTACTCTATCCATCATGTCATCCTCACCCATCACATTAGTGCCCTTATCAGATACTCTCACTAGCTCTCTCTACAGCTACAATATCTCTCCCCTTACCTCTTTCCCTTATGGTTCCTTATTCTTCTACTGAATGAGCCATATTGCACATGGCACGAGGCTCCATGTCATGATTTTTGACTATAGAGCCTATCAACACCACATGAAGAAACATTTAAGGCTCCGAGGTCAAGTGTGACCAAACCAAAAATTCTACACAATCTATTTCTTCACCCCATTTTTTTCTCTCATCATGGATATTACATGCACACTAACATAAACTGTTAGTTCTACGTACCAAGCATCCCATTCCTAAAACTCCTCTCGAACTCAAAATCGTGGATTTAATTCCTCTCTAGAACAACCATCTTCCCCTAGAACAACTAGACCATAACCTACTTATGGACCTCCACCTCATTACTACCCTCATCCCACTATAGATCTCATTCGACGTGATGTTCTCATTTGATTGGAGGATTGGATCGGATCGATTATACCTTATTTTCCACACGGACTAAAGTTCATCGGTAAGTGAATATTACATAACACATTATTAAAGACATCGTGACTGACTGCTCTCGAAGCCACATTCTACATCAATTTGATGATATTATCATCTATACATTGCAATATTTCCCCCTCGTGGCTAGTTACCTACAAATACCTTGATTACATCTTTATTTTCTTTTCTTGGCTTTGATCCTGCATGTTCGCTTGGGCTCTCGGCCCCCACTTGGGTTTTACACAAACATCCTTTATCTTCGTTTGGGCTCTCGATCCCCTCTTGGGTTTATCACACTATCTCAAAATCTCATTATAACCTTTCTTGTGTCATTCACTCTACTTAGATTCATCACCATCATGCCCTGCTCGACATCCTACTATTAGGATGACTTGGCCTTTTTCACCTCTTAGCTTTTACACATTGCATGAGTTAGGCCATCTTATCGACCCTTCTTTTCACCATCTTTACCTATCTATCTCATTATCATTATTCCTAAGTACCATGGTATTATCACATACATACATGCGAAACTAGGAAAATGATAATAAATCACAAACACATCACCAAACATCTAAATAACATCAAAACCATATACCTATATATCAAATCAAGTTTTATACATCAAAATAATCATACAAAATGGCTCTGGCCCATATACAATATGACTCAAGAACCCTCACCCCCCATGTGGGGTTTTTGAGATGCTTTGAGCTAAAGGGGACGTGCTATTTTCTCTCATTTTTTTGATCTAGGTATGTTGCCCTAGATCTTTCTCCGGGAGGCCTCTCCCTATGTTCTCGCTAGCTGGGTCTCTAATGATGTGATCCATGTTGCAACTCTCTAGACATTTTCTAGGAGTTAATTTGCATGCTCATGTACCAAGATAAAATGTGCCTACAATAAACTCTGCAACATCACATTTATGTTACGGTATTCACCTACACCTATGCATCTTGATATATCATCAATGTCTTGGATACCTCCGCCACTAGACGAAATGATCTCATTGAATCCCAAATCGATGGTTTTGTTGGATCCACCATCATTGTAGTATCTGAACATCTAATACAAAGTCTAGGATATCATGGTGGGCACTCTCAATCATCGATTGTCACTCCTTTGTTGTTTGTTACTCTACAAAACAAAAACCAACATACAATACTAACAATATCATATTTATCTTATCAATAATCATCTAACTAGTATATTGCCATACATGCATGGCTACCTAGGTCTTTCCATGATGATCATTTCATCTCCTTATCCTCCCAACACCTCCTCCACCTCATAATCACAATGAATTCTAAATCCTACATATTGTGCCCACTTTTCTTTGGGCATCTATATCATATCTCCTTGTTGTTGTGGTCTGGGCTTCTGTCTCTTATGCACACCATATAAAATTTGAACGATGTCAAAATACTTCATCGAGTTTTCACATATTATGCTCTCTCGAGCCATGGTATTGGTTGTTTGGCTCCCCTCCTACGATAGTGGGACTTGTTGTAACTGCGGCTCTATATTTATAGATCCTCCATCATACCCCTCCTCCAAACAACTAACTACTATGACCTGCGGTGGGCCCTGAGTATCCCCAATGTTCCTCCATTACTTCCGACCAAGTGTTCCTACTACCTCTATCCTATAACCTCCCTCACATACTCAACCCAAAATGGTGGTACATAATTTCTTGACACCTCTATCATGGTATCTAAGAAATCAACCTCTTGATAGTGGTCCAAAATAACTAGGTCATTGATCTACATTCCTTATATAGAGATGTCATATCACATCACCTAGACCCACTTGTGTTAATGGATAGTATACCTAAAGGCTTTCACTATCAACCCCTACACCCATTGAAATATTTTCAAAGCATCTGCTACTACTATATATGGTGTCCTTGATGCCTTGTATATAGGAACCTCTCATAAACCTAGGTTGTTAATAAAATAACGGGTCCCAAACCCTCTCCCTCTACGCCTCACTCTATATAAATCATATACTAGATGTACCCATATGGCGGTGCCCCCCCTAGCTAAACAATAATTCATGATCGAATACATCTTTGTAGACTATAACCAAGAATATATAGTTAGCTTAATCCACCTTGTGGCACACTATATGTACCACCAAATCCCCATAACTACCTTCTAATATCTAGAATCCCCACTTCATGTTTTGCAATACTTTGATTCGAATGCATAACATGTGCTTTTGATATATATTACTCCTTGTAGCCCATGTGGCCAATACTTTTTCTTTGTAACATCGGGTTTCAGATCACAATACATGTGAGTGCCTCCAATCGGTAACCCTAAAACCCCATGTATGACTTCTAAAGTCAATGTCATCTCCATCGTCTCATATCATGTCCACCACCGAAAGGTATTAGACCAGATCTCCCATGTGGTCAAAAACATCTGTAACAAATCCATGTCCAATGGTATCCTGGACATTTGGATGATGCCCCCAAATCCCCAACCATGCAACTAGGTAATATATACCTGTGGCAATCTGACAATCATCCCATTAAGCCATGATACATCTATGCTCCACCATAGGTAGATCATGTGTTCTAGTTGCATCCACAAAATGGCAACAAACAATCATTAAAACTCTAAAAATTAAATCTAGTGAAAATCAAAGCCTATCACTCATTTTAACAAACTCCCTACACCATAAGCCCTCTGGAAAAGCTTCCCCTATGCCATCGTCCCTTTGGTAGATGTCACTAGTGCTTTGTCTCCCTCTTCCCCATCCGATGCCATCGGCCTCATTTCCAAAGGGGCCGATGTCATCTAGCCAAATCGTGGTTGTGACTTTCAAAATTTTGACTTTGAAAATCAACAAAACGAAAAAAAGTAATAATTGAATCCTCCCAAACCCACTTTCATTTTGTCATAACCTACCCCATGACACAAATTTTACTAATAATGACACACTAATGAATCTAAAAAAGAAAAATAATCAAATAACACCTAATATACTCAACAAAATTAAATGTAATGACTTACCCGTGGTTGTGCCCCATCCATGTGCTCTGCTTCATTGTCCTCGATCACCACCTCATACTCATCCATGACGTTAAAATACACCCCAAATTTGGAATTCCAAAGCTCATTTCTCTCAATCTAAAATATTAATAAACACCTAAAAATAAAAATCACTATATAAAACTCAAATTTTCTATTCAAATTGGTCACGATCAACCGCAATCTTTAAATTATCGTCATTTTCACTCCCGAACTAAGTAACATGTGTCATTTTTATGTCATGACCATTATCTTATGCCATTTTTTCACCCATTACATGAATACTTTCAATGATCTTCAATTTTGGCCTATTTTTAACACCATAACATCATGATATCACAACATCCATCCCATGAGCCCCTTGTTAGGTGATTTATGTATTATTTTACTGATGATCCTCTAGTGTTTACTTTCAATTTTTCTTCTCTATGGTTCTTGGAGCATTGCCCCACATGTGAAAAGATGAGTGACACTATCAGGTATGCATTGGTGAGTATATTTCATTTTATCTAGTCCTTTCACCATTTCTTTTAATACTTACTTTTAGTATTAGTGTTATGAATTATCTTTTTCCATTGACCACCCCATGTTTCATTATTACAACATACGTTGATCAACAATTGGGACATATGTATACACCTAATTTTTCACTTTTCATCTTTCATACTTGTTACTAACAATTTCCTTTATGCAGATAAGGGTCATTGATGCATCTATTTCTAGAGTAGGTTCCTTAAGGGGCCTATCGGGAATGGGAATGGTTATTCATGTAACCATTATGGGTTAGAGATAATACATGGAGAGAGTGTTGTTATTTGGTCTTGGCCTTAGTTTTCCTTACACTAGGTATCCTTGTCTTCCTAGGTCTCATACACATCACATTCACAGTTTCTTGCTTGCATCTCATCACTCTACACTTTTCTCATCCATATCCATGATCTACGACACCTTTCTTTTGCTTTTCACGACACCTTACCTCTTTTCAACATCTATGGATGAAACCATCACCCATGGGTGATTTTGTCTCTATTACATCTCTCCATGGCTGACACCATCACCCACGGTGATGGCATCCTATATATACCCTCACCTCATTTGATATTTGTAAGAAAGAAAAGGAAGCCATAACATTTAGATTGTCATTAGCTCTACTCTTTTGCACCATCTTTGCATATTCTCTCCTAGCTCTTAGTTCACCTTATATCTTGCTTGGATTGGATTGGACACTCTTCTTCTTGGATGGTTGCTTTGCACTATTGGGTCATCATATAGAGAGTCTAGGACATGAATGGTCTTCCCCTACTCCACCTAATAGTGACTATGTCTCTCTCTACATGTTACTTCTTAGGAGAGATAGATGCATCAATGACCACCTAAAGGTACAAAGTGATTTCTCTAACCATCTCTTTTCATTTTGAATAGGTAAGTTCATTTCCTTCTTCGTTGTGTTATGTTAACTTAGTATTGCATGTATTTGGATGCTAGTTAGCATAGTAATTTTATTAATTATCAGCTCCTTAGTTACCATCACTTTCATTTTAGTTATACCATGCATACTTATTTCATTTAGTGTTGATTTATACATCTCCACATCTAACCACCAATATCTCAGTAGGGTTCCTTCCTCTATCTTGACCTAGTGTAGGGATTAATTCCCTCTAGATATGCGAGCCTAGCACTCACTGCAGCCCCTTTAAGTCTATCCCCTTATATGCTAGTACATGTGTGTTTCCTATTCATTTCCTTGATAACCTTGTAGAACGAATGATTTAGGAGTGCATGTTATTGAGACATATTTTGGCCCGTATACACCAAATGCTCAACATCAAACCTTATATGTACCCATATGTGTAAAGGAATGAGATTGAGAAGATAATACAAGAGATGTTAGAAGAGGGAATTATCCATCATATTCAAAGTTTTTATTCTTATCCAATAGTTTTGGTGCATAAAAAATATAAAAATTGGTGCATGTGTCCTAATTAGATGGAACTCAATAAATACACAATAAAATTAGGTTTCATATTCATGTAATTGATGATTTTCTAGATGAGTTGCATAGTGTTGTTTACTTTACAAAACTTGATATCCATTCTGGATATCATCATATTAGAATTAGGGATGATGATGTTCATAAAACAACCTTTTGGACACATGAAGGCCATTATGAATTCTTAGTAATTCCTTTTTGACTCACAAATGCACCCTCTACATTTCAAAGTTTGATGAATTCTATCTTTAATCCATTCTTGCAAAAAAAAATTTAGTGTTCTTTGATGATATACTAATATATAACAAAACATGGGAAGAACACTTGCATCATGTAAATAAGGTGTTGGAGACTCTTAAAAAACATCAACTTTATGAAAATCCCTCTAAGTGTTATTTTGGAGTCAAGGAGGTTGAATATTTGGGTCACATCATCTCTTATGAAGGTGTTAAAGTGGATCTTAACAAGATAAAGGCCATGCTTGAGTGGAAGGTTCCAAAACCCTAAAGAATCTCCAAGGATTTTTGGGGCTTACAAGTTATTATCATATATTTGTAAGGAATTATGATACAATAGCAACACCACTAATAATTTTATCAAGTAAGTACTATTTCCATCAAAATGAGGAAGATACCAAAGCATTTGAGAAGTTGAAGGAGGCCATGTACACCACTCCAGTTCTAGTTACTCCATATTTTTCCAAGAGAATCATTATTAAATATGATTCTTCATGGTATGGTATGGGGGTATTAATCATGTAAGATGTTCGTCCCATTGCCTTTAAGATTCGTCAATTTAAAGGTAAGAATATGTCAAAACCAATTTTTGAGAAGGAAATGCTAGCCATACTTCATGCAGTAAAGCAATAGAGACCATATATAATGGGCAGACAATTCAAAATAAAGATAGATCGTGATAGTTTCAAATAATTCTTAGAGAAATGTTTATCATCTAAATAACAACAAAAAAGGGTCTAAAAATTATAGGGTATGATTTTGAGATAATCTACAAGAAAGGGAAGGAGAATGTAGTTGATGCTCTATCTCGGAAGGATGAGTTAGCTAAGGCATTTTTGTGTGCCATATCTATATTACATGAAGATTGGGTTAAGGAGGAAAGGTCTAAATGGTGAGATGACCCAAGTACACAAAAATCATTCAGAATCTCCAACATGTCAAAAATGTATGGAAAGGGGATGTTTTATGGTACAAGGATAGATTATACCTATGTAAGAACTCAACCCTAAAAAATAGGGTTCTATCTAAGCTCCATGTTTCTCCAGTAGGGGGCATTCTAGTTTCTCATAGACTTGTCGTCAAATCAAACAAGATTTCTTTTGGGAAGGGATGTCCGAAAAATTGTGCCAGAATGCATGGTTTGTTATCAAAATAAGGGTGAAACAATTAAGTCCCCAATTATTTTACACCCTATATCTATTCCTAGCCAGAGGTAGGAAGAGGTTTCCATTAAATTTATCACATGATTGCCTAAATCAGAAGGAAAAAAATGTAATCATGGTTTTGGTGGATAGACTCACCAAATATGCCCATTTTTGTGTCTTGCCACGCCTATTTTGCATAAGTACATTAGCAAAAACCTTCACGAGATACGATTAATAAGCTACATAGGACACCAAATATTATTATAGGTGATCAAGACCCTATATTTATAAGTGATATCTGGATTGATTTGTTTTCATGTTTGGGTATGCAACTAGCTCGTATCTCTTTTTATTATCTCCAATCGATAGGAAAGTTACGGTGGTAAACAAGTGCTTGGAAGGATATCTCCATTGCTTTACCTCGAGATAAGAAAACAAGATGGGTCCAACGACTTCCACTTATAAAATGGTGGTATAACACTTCCTTCCACACTTCATCTAAAATGTCTCCTTTTTTGGCATTATATGGGTACCTCCTTTGTCCATCACCTCATCCTTGAGAGGCCAACCAAAGGTTAGAGTAGTTGAAGAGCACATTCACCATCAGTAGACATAAAATCACATTCACGATCACATAATACTATTCATATGGTTCTTAAGTAAGAAAATTAATGATTAACCCATGTCTTTGGCCATCTTTCAATGCTTTTGTTACTACTTTTGGTCTTGCACCTTTACCGGCCTAGTCGGTGTTTTCATACATCATTTTTACCCTTTTTGGGGGGCACCTAGCCATGATGCAAACGCCAAGTGCCCTCATACCCTCTACGATCTATAAAATATCTACTTTGGGATCCGTTCACAAAACCACAATTATACTATTGTTCTTCTTTTGAATAGAAAATCACATTTGAGCTAGTGATTGAATTGTTTATGCCTTAGAACTAAAATTTGCAAAGAGAAATGAATTAACACACACACATACGCCAAGGATTTTTATCTGGAAACCTCTAGAGGAGGAAAACTAGTTGGGAAGGGCAAACAACTATTTCTTCCCTTTTTGCTTTATTGGCCAATTCAAAAAATGAGAGATACAGACTTTATAATAAGTGAGAAAGGAAATTGACAATTTCTCATAGTTCCTCTTAACTACTTGACTGCTCTTTTCTCCAACTCTTTCTTCTACAAACTCAATTCCATCACTTTACAACTCTTATATGTACTCCCATGAATTCTCTTGCTTCCTATGATCCAAAACTCTTCTTCCTACATGTATTTATAGTCTTTCACATGTCCTCCCATGTACTAGAGGATGGGAAAGGTCGTGAAGGAGAAGAGACATGGAAAACCTTTCCAATTCTAGGATTGTTCATTTCAAATTTTATTTTATATCCAAAAGTGACAAGATTCACGCTTTGCTCAATGTAGACTAGCGGTCACATGACCACTACCCTAGCTGGGCGGTGGTTACATGATCTCCACCCTAGTTGGGGGTGGTTATATAGTTTCCGCTCTGAACAAAGCAATAGTTATGTTAATATAAAGACATAACCTCTGTTTATTCATTTTCCTTCTTTTTGCCAAATGATCGATGAAGTAGAGTCATTTTGGATCCCTATGGATCACACCTCCTCTGCGCTTGGAGGCTTACGGTCCTATAAAATCTTAGTGGGGGAGTGGATGAGGAAATAATTCCCTCACTTGATCCTTTGAGTATCAATGAAACCTACCTTGGTGTCTTCCCTTTGAGTCTAACTGCCAAGACTCCTGCCAGGACCTCTTCTAGTCTCTTTGACCTTTTCTTTGTAGTACTACATCCTCCTCCGATTTTCCTCTTAAGTCCAAGACGCAATTCTCGAATGGAAGGTAGTAATTATAGTTCTTCATCTTCATCTAGCATGGATGGCTCATATATGTGCAAGTTTTCATAGTTTACTACTGAGTACATCCTCATAAATGGTTGTAGTCATTTTTACTCCTATCACAAAAGGAAGAAATCCCATGTGCGTCGGCCTATCACCCAACGAAGTTGAGCGCTCACCCGAGGCACGCATGGGTCTTGAGTCTCTCTTTATCTCGAGTTTAGTGGGAAGCATTATCTATGATTAGTGTAAGAGTATTTAGGAAAGAAGTTGAGACATATAAGAACCATAGGGCTCATAACGGCCTCCAGATCCTTGCAGTCACTTGAATGAGTGCTTTAACAGATTCCAGAACATATACTATAATAGAAAGAAAGATACAACCAATCATTCATAGCATGAAAGGAAAGAGAACTCATATGAATGAAATATATATTAAACCCATTGATATTCATATCTATTTATAACAAGTAACCTCAATATATTCATTGGTTCATTACAAAGTGTCACAGAGAGCAAACCGCAGTTATGCGCATCATTGGACGTATGCAGCTAAACTAACAGAAAAGAAAAATAACAACTCCATGCTTAGTACATCCTTTCCTAAACCAAAATATCCACTCGCAACAATTCTGCAAAGCTTTTCTTACTCTCTAACCCGTTATTCCTTATGTATATCCAGATGATATATCTCTTTCTATGTGTGTATATATCTTTTCTACATAAGGCACTTGTATTTATCACTTTCCCGGGATGCCAACTCACCTTACCGTGCCCTCATATCCATCATCAAGTGTTGAATGTGGTCCTCCATGCAAGCATGTTCCTTTAGGCATGAGCTCTCCACTCCATCTCATGATGATCTTCTAGAAGATTCCATCACGGGGCATGCTCTTTCCTGGGCCAACCTATTGCCAGGCTGGCATCTTATCCATGCGCAACCGATCACGCTTTTCATGTGTTCTACCTTGGGCGCTCAAATTGGCTAAGTCCCGAACCTCCTTTCACGTGTCGCGCACGCTATTTACTTCCTTAAGCCTTTCTCTTGCATGATTTTCCTTGCGCGCCATTCTATAACTGGGATCTCGCACGCCTAAGCACCTTCATACTTGGTCAATATTCTAGGGGCCCAACATCACCCCACACTACACATGTTCTCCATCCTCAGAAACATTTTACTTGACCAAGATTCAAGTTGTTTTATGGAACCAAGATGTAGACTTATACTTTACAAAATGAATAAGGAATGAAAGTATAGGGGAAATAATGAAGAAGGGGGGGGGGGACATAAATTCAATAGATTTGGGAAATTCCTTTCACATATCTTCCTCTAGTTTGTTCCACACTTCGACCTCGCCCTTCGCCTTCTGGCATAGGTCACACACCAGGGTGCTCACTTCATCAAAGCTTAGGCCAATTCCCTGGGCACCCAAAGTGTCCACAATATTTTCCATCTCTTTGCCCAAGTCTTCAAGTGTGTCCATCCTTCTAGTGATCGAGGTATAACTCCTTCAGTCATGTTTTGATTAAGCCCCTTAGTGCCTCAATCTCCTCGGATCTTCTTTCTACTTCTGCCAGGACTTTATCCCTCTCCGCCTGTTTCCTTTATTTTTCTCCTAGAACTCTTTCAGCTCTGCTTCGTGGGTAGCAACCAAGGCACTTGCTACCTTATCCCTGTCCGCGCATGTGTCATATGCAGCTTCTGCAGACTGGGTAGTGACCTTAATCTCTGTGAGTACTTGGTTGTACTCGGAAATAAGTGCTACCACCTTCAACCGGTCTTCCTCTTTCAAGTGCATGGCCACTTCTTCTACAGATTCCGGTGCCAAGGGTCACCTCTTTATATTGAGGACATGCATTAGGTCTTCTAAGCATTCCAAAGTTGATGCATACCTCACGAGGGATTGGCGTTAGGTCTGGGTGCTTTAATATGATGGCACTCTAGATCAACTCCACCTTCTTGTCAACCTCCTGCACCTTTACTTTTCTTCCTTTAACTCACACCTTAACTGCGTGTTGATTAATTCCTCCTATTTTAAACTCTTGGCCTTCTCTGCTAGTTCTTCCTCCTTCCCCAACTTCACCTCCAATGCTCTAATTTTGTCATTTCGTGTGAACATGACTAGCCTCGATCTTGACCAATGACTTTTTTAGAGCATTGCATACTTACTCGTTTGAAAGTTCCTGAGCATTTACTAAGGGGTTGTCTCCCTTAGACTCTGGCAATGTGATGAGTGATTTTTGGCAGACTTCAAAGTCTGGCTCATCAATGTGTGACTCGAACGCCCAAGAGAGCATCTTCTTGGTCTGGGTACGCGCCATCCTTTTTAAAGACCCCGTGGTTAGAAGCCTTTTTGTGGGTATGGTGCTTTAGAACCATGCACGTAACACCTTCTTCGTGTCATCCACATAGCCCATTACATGTCTCTGTTTTGTATCTAGAGTTCTTCTACCCGAGCACACACCTTTGGGGAAGCTAACTATCAAAGCGGGGCCTCCTACACTGTCATGTTCCTTTTCAATGCTCTCCTCCTTCCCTTCCTTAAGCACTATGTCCGCGATGCACTCTAACTCTTGATCTATAAGGGATTCAAGCATCTTTTTCACTTCTCGCTCTGCTACCTCAGTAATCTGCTCTTTTGTAAAATTTAAGGCTCCCTGCTTCTCCTTGGCATCCTTCTCATCTACCTTCGTGTCTTCGGTGCCTTCCTCTTTTTGTGCGCCCTTGCACTTTGCACAAATACAAACTCTTGCTTCTCCTCTCCACTCTCTTCCTCCGAGTCATGTAGACTAAACACATGCAGTTCCTTGTCTTTCTCAGGACTCTTCTTCCTCGTCATCATCTCCTTCACTCTCATCTTCTCCTTCTCCCAAGTATTTCTCCAAGCTTTTGGTTGCCTCTGAGTCAACTTCTTCATCCACCCTCTGCTTCTTCCTGAGAGGTGGCTTCGATCAAGAGATTCAGCCTTCTCTTCTTCCTTTGGTGATTCTTCCATGGTGGTGGCTTGTTCGGGAACCTCTACTTCTGGCATCTTCTCCTTCACTAGAGACTTCTTTCTCCATATGTAGGTGCTTGGCTTGGCTTGTAGATGGCATGCTCACTTTGTGAGCAGTTGGCACACTTGGTGCTCCTTCCTCTCCTCTACCTCTCTTCTTAGACATTGGCTTCTTCTTCCCCAAGGGGTCTTCAGGTATGGAGATTTCGTCCTCCAAATACACACCCTTTTCGAACTTCAGCCTTATGCGCATGTACACGTGCACCGCGGATCCTCTAGCGATGGGAAGCATCATCGGCCTAGTCATTTGGATCTCATGCGACACGTACTTCTCCATGTATGCATGCTTACCACCGAGGTAATTCAGCTTCTTCCTCATCTCCCTGTGTTCCCAGTCCAACCTTCCTAGTTCTAGCCTTAGCTTCTTTGATTCTTTAAATCTGTTTACTCCCACTTGGAAGTATTGGGCAGTGAACGCAAAAGGAAGCTTGCACCAAGGGCTCCATGATTCGTCAATAAGCTTGAATATACCCAAGTAGTAGTGCTTTGGTACACTGTGCAAACTCAGCTTCTCCCTCAGTGGCTATTGGGAGTTGTTCAAGGATCCTCCACTCTACCCCGAATGCATTCCTCAAGCACGTATACCACTTTTCCAGCCGTGCTTTGTGGGAGTCATCATTATATCACAAGCATACTTCTCAAACCTCTTTGCGGGTGAAGGGTCTTCGGCTAGGTACTCCCACACAAACTTGTCTGATGCATCCAGCACTCCAATTTTTGCAAACACTATGGTGAGCAAGACATTGCCAAAGAGGATCTTGTCCCCTTCCTTCACGCACTTAACAATCTCCTCTGCAATGTACATAGATAAGTTGTATATCATCCCCTCTGCAATCTTCCTATAGACATGTAGCCAAGGTTTGTTGACCTGTGTCCATCTTTCTTGGCCATTCAACTTAGTCACCAGATGCACGGCCATCTTCATAATGGGGTCCTTGATGTCTGAAATATCGTAGTACCGTGACCCTTTCTTGCAGGAATACTCAATGACGGTCTCTTGAATAGCCTCCTTGTCGCCAAGGTCATCTTCTAGGCTATCTCCCTCACATATGAGGCCTGTAAGTTATGAAATCAAATGGGGAGTCACGAACATCTTGCCTTGCCCAAGTGGAAATAGTCTTTGTGCACCTGAGACATCAACCACTAGTATCAAGCGATCTTGATTCCAAAAATATGGCAACTCATAGATTTTCAATAGCCCTACCTTCACCAATCTAACCTTAACGTCATCATCATATATGGGCAAACCTTCAGTGTTCGCTTGTTTGTGGGGCATACTAATTCCAACGCCCTTTCTTTCTCTATGGTGTTTATGTGGTGATTATAGTCACTAACATGTATGCTTCTCAAGTGGGATTCTCATTCCTTTCCCATCATCACCCCATCTAGGTATTGCATCTCTGCATACCATTCTTCATTTATGTCTACTTCGTGTTACGTTTGTTAGCCTTGGCTTTGCCCTTTCCTTTCTTGGGTGCCATGGTCAAGGTATTTTTATCACTCCTACCCTCTCTTTGTTACTTTTTCTTTCTTCTCCCAACCTTTGATCTCAGATCCGTGATATAACTCTTCTAAAATCGTGCCCTAGTTTGTCAAACCCTAACTTGGATAAACTCTTCACAAGACAGTGCCTTTTTAACTCCTTCCACACCCATGTAATTCCTTCTGGTCTACAATCTCAAACTGGCTCTTCATGTTTTAATCACACAGATCTTCCACTCAATCAAATCGAAAACCCTAGTTTATAACACTCACTTATATCTCCAACTCTTCGTTTTCACAAAGTAAAAATGAGAGTGCCCCGACCCTTTATTTATAGTTTTTCCTTTTTCTAATCATTAAATGCTACTTTACCTACCCCGTACTTTATTCATTTAATGTAGCTTTTTCAAAAAAGTTCATTTTTAGCACCTTCACTCACGCACCCTTCCCTGCGTGAAAATTCCTCCAACCTTTTGGCGTAACCCAACCAACTTTGACAGGAGACTCTTTCCGTGCTTAACCTATCTTTGAAGGCACTTCTTTTTCCAAATTCTTGCTTTCACCTACCTCATGTTACTTTAACTGTGCTTCCTTTTCCTTTGTACATGGGATCTACCAGTAGCTTGATCCTGGCACCAACCATTCTATCTTTTCTCTTCATTTACCTCTTTCAACCAGGCTACACAACAAGGCTTTTCAACACAACTTCCTTGGTACTTTTAATCATGTGCTTCTTCACTTTTATCCACCCCACACTTAAATGATGCGTAGTCCTCTGTGCACTCACAAATTCTCCAAAAATAGCACTAAGGTTACCAGTGCCCAAGGCACAAAACCAAAACAACAACACGAAAGTGAAACACAAGAAAGGGAAAATGCAAAAGGAAACTTTTAAACTAACTGGTAAAATTTCCTTACTTACAAACACCAAGAAGACTTATTTATAATAGGGCTTCAGCCTACTGCCATTGAAGTGTCTAGGTAACTTCGTCCCATCCAGCGTTTGTAATTGGCATGCGCTGAATCAAGGATGTACGAAATTGTGTAGGGACCCAACCAATGGACTTTCAACTTTCCAGGATGGCGCAAAAACTTGGAATCATATAGTAACACCATCTACCCAACCTCAAACTTCTTGTTTCTAATGTGGTGATCATGCCAAGCCTTTTGCTTTGCCTTTCCATTGTCTAGCTCCATCGGGCAAGTGATTGTCTCTCATCCAGTTTCATTAGCTCATCAATCCTTTCTTCCAACACTTGTTCATTGGCTAATCCTCCTGCGCGTGCTATTAACAAAGAAGGTAACATAAATTCAACCGATAAAATGGCCTCCATGCCAAACACCAATTGAAAAGGTGTGGCTTTGTTTAGTCTTTTATACATTGTCCTGTAAGTCCATAATACTGTCGATACTTTTTCATCCCAATCAAGTCTTCCAACATCACAAATCTTAGTCAAGGTATGACTTAGTATCTTGTTGAATGCTTCTACAGTGCCATTAGCTTGTGGGTGATAGGGTGTAGTCTTGTGATGAGCCACCATGAACTCTGATAACAGGATCCTCACGGTCTCATTCAAAAATGTGTACCCCTATCATTGGTCAAACTCAACGAACATCCATACCTCGTGATAATGTTCTCCCACAAGAACCTTGCCGCTATTGCTACCGTGCAATCTTTAGTTGGGGCTGCCTCTACCCACCTTATGAGATAATCCATGCAAGTGATGACATAACATGACCCATTCCTACGCGTTGTTGGTGCAATAGGTCCTACAAAATCTATCGCCCATTTTTCAAAAGGCTCCGCATTAGGGATAGCGCGCAAAGGCATTTCATCTCTCCTTCCTAGTTTTCCAATGCACTAACAGTGGTCACATGCTTTACAATAATCTCTACAATCCATGTACAAGGTTTCCCACCATAATCCTACCATTAATATCTTACACGCAGTGGCATCACCTGCGTAATGCCCACTCACACTTCCTTCGTGTGCTTCCTCCATGATGGCTAGGTGCTCATGCTCTAATACACACCTGCAAAAAACTTCATCTCATCCCAACTTTTATAAGTCTCCACTAATCAACATGTAGGGAACGACACATATGGCCAATCAAGCTGTTTCTTCTCCAATTCCTTCATTCCATCTAGTGCCACACCTTCTTTTAAGAATACTGCAATCTCCTCCAAATCTGAGGGCGCGCATCATAATCTAAACAGTTAGGCATCTAGCATTACTTCCTCAATACTTTGCACATCCTCTCCTGATTCAATCCTTGACAGATGATCAGGCCCACAATTGCTTTTTCCAGGCTTCACTACAACGGTGAATTCAAAATCTTGAAACAACACCCATCGACATATGCACCTTTGAAGAATGGGCTTGTTTACTAAATACTTTAATGCCATGTGGTTGGTGTAGAATATAAAGGGTGTTTCTAGTAGATACTATCTAAACTTGAAGAGCACGTAGATCATCGACAATGCCTCACGCTCGGTTGTGGTATAATTTTTGCTTTCTTTGGTGTCGACTTCTGCTTGCAAAATTGAGAGGATGATCAACAATCCCTTCACTTGGTTGTGTAAGTAATCTTGCTCAAATGGCAGTCCACCCGAGGCATCTACATGGACATGGAAGGGCTTGTCCCAAGAGGGAAAATGTAAAATAGGCATGGTAATAATCCTATCTTTTAATGTATCAAACGCCCTCTGTTACGCCTCTCCCCAATGGAAGGAACTTTTGTGTCTAAGCAGCTCCTCTAAAGGCGCGGCGATCTTGGCATATCCCTTAATGAATTTTCTATAATACCTCGTATGCCCAAGGAATCCATGCACCGTGCTCACAAGTAGTAGGCTCCCTTAACCCCATAATAAGCGTAACCTTAGCGGGATCTATCGTGACCCTCCTTACATATGATATGCCCCGATAAGGTCCCAAAGGGTGTAGCAAACACACACCTCTTAATGTTGAGGATATCCTCAACTACTACACCTCTCAAACATTAATCTCAAGTTGTCACAATGGTCCTTAACCGGACCATATACTATCTAATCATCCAAATATACCTGAAGAAATTTATGGATGAAGTCCTGGAATGCTTGCACCACTATGCACAAAAAAAGCAGTGGCGCGTTCTTGACCCAAAGGGCATGACCGTATATGCAAAACTTCCCCACTTGGTGGCAAAAGTTGTCTTCTTCTGGTCTTCCTTTGCAATCCATACTTGGTGGTACCCTAAAATCCATCTGTAAAGGAGTAGATTTCATGCCCAATGACTCCTTCCAAAATTTCTTCAGTGAAGGGGGTTGGAAATGGATCAATGACACAAACTGCATTCAATTCCCTATAGTCCACACAAATCCTAATCCACCCATCCTTCTTGATGTTGATTACCATTGGAATTATCCACTCTGATTCCTCCACTGCCTCAATGATCCCAGAAGCTATCATTTTGTCTATCTCCTCCTTAACTTTCATGTGCAAATTGGGATTCATCTGGTAGGGCCTTTTTCTAACCGGGCGTGCACCGTCCTTCAGTTTTATCTTCATCTCCCCCAAGGAATGGTGAATGCCTTTGAGCTCATGGTACCCACATGGGAATAAATCCTCAAATTCATGTAGTAGATCAATGATCTTTGATACTTCCTTCTCTGTCCAGTAATCCCCAATAATAGCTTCCTTAGGTTCTTCTTCTAAACCGATGTTAACTTTCTTCATCTTTAAAGGCTCATGGTAGGCACACGTGCGAGCATCTACACTGTCCACTACCTCACGCGTCCCTACAGAATGGATAACATCTAAGCTTTTCGATTCCTCTCCATCAATCACATATACCAACTTTCCCTTCTCCTTTCCCAAACACGTGCGCTCCAACTGTAACTCTTTTGTTTCCTTAACTTCTTCAAAGCGTGCCCCTATACCTAGTTCACCTAATAATTCTAACAGCCTATCTTCCATTATGGCACTATCCCCCATGATAAGGCACTTGATACACTATAAGGCATTATCAATCGATGGCTTGGTACTCCGATACTCAAAGGTTTGAATAAGGTCAGCGATGAGCTCCTACCAATTCCTCATATGGCGGCGTGTCTTTGAATGAATGTACCATGCACACGCACAACCCTGCAGTGTAGAATACAACTTGTGCACCCAGAGGGATGGTGGCAAAGCTTCGTGCCTTCTCTCCAGACCCGTTCACACTCCTAAACATGGAAAGAGGTGGACTCCTTCCCATGGTAGTCCTTGATGATGGTGGGTACATTACTCCTAGAGAATCTAACAGAGAGAGAAATTCTTACCTCGCGCCACTCTAAAAGGCTCTCTGATGTGTGGCCCACCAATGAGCTGTTGTGCCAAGCAAGACATAACTTAACATCTCCCTTCATTCCTTCTCATTCTTCCACTAAGCTTCTACCTCCTGCAGAAAGATCTCAGGAAGGCTCCTCCTGAATACTTGGGTAGTTCTTTTCCTCCAAGGTGCCTAATAGTGCACACCTTTGTTACCTTGGTCATGACCCTCTCAACTACCATCCCATTAATTCATAAGTTCCATGCACCCAATTGTCACAAGCCAGATTGGTGGTATCACTTACTCTCTAACCCACTATTCCCTATGTATATCCAGATGATATATCTCTCTCTGTGTGTATATATCTTTTCCACGGTAGGCACTTATATTTATCACTTTCTTGGGCTGCCAACTCACCTTTCCATGCCCTCATATCCATCACCAAGTGTCGAATGTGGTCCTCCATGCAAGCATGTTCCTTCAGGCCTAAGCTCTCCACTCCATCTCATGATGATCTTCTAGAAGATTCCATCAGGCCATGCTCTTTCCGAGGGCCAACTGTTGCAGTGCATCTTATCCTAGGCCAATCACGCTTTTCACATGTTCTCGCTTGGCAAATGGGCACTTATCCGCTAAGTCATGACTTCTTTCGCATCACGCTTTTTGCTTCACATGTTTTTCCTTACGTGCCATTGGAAATGGGCACTCAAATTGGCTAAGTCATGAACCTTCTTAAATCAAGCGTATTTATCTTCTCCAATCTTCTCCAATATGGTGAGGGGTTCATATCGTAGTGGTTTGAGCTTCTATGTTTTACCTTGTAGTCTCACCTTGCTCAAGTAAATCCAAAATCTATCTCCAACATGAAGCTTATGCTCTCTCTTATGTTGATTGTGCCTAGCCTTGTACTTGGATTGAGATTTCTCTAACTACTCTTTGACTTTGAGATGGATTTGTCAGATCCTCTGAATGAATTTTTACTCTAGTCATTTTTGTGTCTCGTGTCTCCTCCTCATCATGTTTTCCAACTACTATGTCCAATGGATTTGTAAGTAGATATCCCAAGCATGTTTCAAATGGTGACTTCATAGTGGATGTGTGTACTACCTGGTTATATGAATGTTGAATGTAGGCTAAGGAATCATCCCAAGTTATTGGGTAGTTTTTATTATACCCTCTGATCACATGTACCAAAGTCATGTTCACCACCTCTATCTGTCCATCTGTTTGTGGATGGAAATTCGTGCTCCTTTGTAACCTGGTATTCATCTTGTCCCACAAAGTAGTCCAAAACTTCCCAAGAACTTGGAATCCCTATCAAAAATAATAGACTTTCGAAATCCTAATCGCACCCATACATTAACAAAGAAAATATATGATGCCTCGTGTGCTTTTGATGTCTTTTACATGCCATAAGAATACACATCTTATTAAATCTATCAACAACACATAGCGATAGTTAAGGCCATTTTTAGACATAGGTAATCCTCTTACAAAGTCCATAGAAATGTCCTCCCATAGTACGAGTAAGTCTTGGAAAGGAATATACAAAACCTCCTTCCTAGTCTTAGGCTTCTTTGCAACAAAGTTTACATCCACAAAAAAATTTTGATACTTCTTCTTGCATATTGGGCCAACACACGTACCTTTACAAGTGGGCTAGGGTCTTACCAACACCGAAATGTCCTGCTAATTTCAAGGTATGTGCTTCCCTCATCAATAAAAGTCTTTCTTTTTAGGCACACAAATTTTCCCCCATCGATAGAGCATCCCGTCCTTGAGATAACAATCTTCAATCCTGTTAGCATATGGATTTGCACACATGCGAAATGACATGCAATAAAGCAGTGTGGAACGAAGTCCCTCCTCAATGAAGGTGAGGCTGCCTTTATTGAAAACCAAAACTATATTTACATTTGTACATTCAAAATTGTATGTGGGGGGTGTTTTGGAACATCAATGGAAGAAAAGTGAATGAAGGAAATGGAATAGAAAGAAGGAAAGGAGTGGAATGGAATGGACTGAAATAACATGCAAGAGTTAGGTAAAAACAGAGCCTAATATTGCATGAAGAGGAAAGATGAATAACCAACACAAATAAAACGGAGTTTGAGTTAGCCAAACAAGAACATGCAAAAGGGAACACACATGAGCAAGTAGATAGTCAGAGCTTGATCACTATGAACTAGAACAACTGATTACTAATGTTGACAATAATATCAAAGATAATATTTGCATGCAAGATTCAAACACCTAACATCTAATGAACATAAGAACACCAAATGTTACAAGAGACAATGAATGAGACACAAAGTTCTTATTCTATTAACTCCAAAATGTTTTTCACAAAGAACACAAAGTTTCTTCTTGAAACAAAGCTTGCACAAAAGTATCTTCTTCTCCTCTCTCAAAGTCACCCTTACAAATGAGCCCTTGAATTCCTTTTATAACCCAAAATTTGGTTACAAAGTAGTTAGGGTTTTACATGATCATTAAATAAGGCACTTAAGTGACCTTTGACTTTTTCTAACCAACTTTATTAAATACAACCCAAAAATAGAAATTACTTAAAATATCCAATGTTTCCCAAATAACAACACCTTTAAAAATATACAATAATAACCAGTGCCTTATCCATTGAAACGGGGTCCGCCTATCTCAAACGTATGAGAAATGGACTCTCCCAATTCGCTAGATATCAAGAAAATCAACTCCCTACACCGCCGGTGAAATTAGGATCTGCTGCTTTTGATAATTGAAAGGATCTAAACCTTCCCAAAGTTTCAAACATCTTTTCTTCTTCTGGAGGTTCACTTGGCCGAAGAATAGCCTCACAAAATACCTGCAATTCAAGAATTCTACTTGGCATATCATTAAAATTAACAATTTTAGACTGAGCATTCTCAAACAAGTTCTTCAATTTGATACACCGTTCCATGGAAACCGACGAGAAATTGTTGGCAGGAGTGTACATGTCTTTGAACAATCATGAAAATTGTTCTTCCACCTGCTCCGATGAACACCTTTGATTATGCTCATTTACTAGGTTGCAAGGAATCTCAGCTATGAAATCCTGGATCAAGGAAAGTGAAGCGAAAACTTCATTGCACATGTTGTCATAATGGATCATAGAATCCACAAGAAGTGTCTTTCTCGATTTGAGATGTAGACACCAGAGAAAACGTGTCCCTCGATGTTCAAATTCGAGAATCCCTTCAATAGCCAACACTTGAAGATTCCATACTTGTCATCTCCTGCAGACTGGCAATATCTCATCCAAATTTGATATAGTAGAAACAAAAGTTTCTTTGAAAGAAAGAATTGGATCCAGATATACACTGATATCTTCATGAAGCTTAACTACAGTCTTGATCACTCCCTGGCCCAAAACGAGAATCTCCGAAAGCCAAGTTTTAGTGACATGGCCCAACGTGTTTATTTCCTTTGACAAATTAAGAGTCTCTTCATCTGGGGCAGCCACCGCATCAGGTACTGGGAAGGTGGATGATATGGGATTTATCAAATGCTGAACATACTCCACCAATTGACTCTTTTCAGCCTTGAGCCGAGAATTTTGGGACTTGTATTTCTCCAATATTTTTAGCACGATATCAATTGAATCTCGAGCCATCGCCATGTCACTTT